>CM022954.1:44455572-44900656 GCA_012931725.1 Litsea cubeba
GTGATAACAATAATAGGAAAAACGTCACGATCATATGTCCACAATCATGCTAAACCATAACCTCACTTTGGGATCAGTCATGCCAAACCCCAAATAATAAATGCAGTCATCAAATAGCGCTAAACTCCAACTGTTTAATGTAAATTCACCCATACACCTTCAGTCAGCACCAAGTTCAACTACTACATGTGGCCAACAAGGTAGCATCAGGTGGCACTTCCAAAACCCAATCCCACAGTCGACCAAGGATTCCCAAGCCCTACACCTCTCAACTATGGGTTTTGAACTAGCCCAAACACACAACCGGTCATGGATTTGGTCTTATTACCTCAGTCGGCCATGATTTCAGTCCCACAATTATTAATTCAATCAGGAAAAAAAATGACATTCCATCTACATAAATATAGAGAAAAGTTCATCAACAAAAGTAAAAAGTAGAAATCTACTCATTGGCGCCTTTGGGAAGAGGTATGTCATGGATAAGGCTTCACAGATCTGCTAGTTCTTCTCTTCTTCCTATAGTTCTACTTGGTCTCCTTCTAATCCTCTTTTAGATCTCTCCCATTTTAAGGCTCTATTGGAGTTTTTGGAAGAGAGAGTAAAAGAGAGCACTAAAGGACACACAACCTCTATGATGTACCATAGAAAGATAAGAATTATGAGGATAGCTTACTTTCAAAAGTAGAACTCTTATGGCCGACCCCCAAATTGATTAGATAAGGGTACAAGACGATGATGATTAACCTATAATTCCGAAGATTGCTTCACAAACTAAGGATGATACTGCCGTCTATATACTCGGCCACACATGTAGATAAAGTCACAAAACTTTGTTTCTTTGGAAACCCATGTAAAATTTTTCAATCCAAGATAAAAGACCATATCCAACCAATTAAAGAAATTGAAAAGGGTACTCACTTATTTATCTCTAATTTAAGATCCGGATTTGGTTCACTTCCAAGAGAATTAAACCAGTACACTTCCATCGATGGTATGTCAATACCTATTAAAACCCAATGCGTGCTGCGACAAATCAAGTATAATTAAATTAAATAAATGCTTACAAAATTAAAAAATTATTTCATAAAAAAAATACACGTACCCTGTGTTGTAAGGAATTAAAAGCACGCGGTCACCATGGATCCTAGCCAAATGCTGAATGTATCGTGACTTATCATCATCCTTTGTAAGAGCATTAATGCTTTGAGGGCTTCCAAATGCATATTTTTCTCTCGAGCAATCCCATAAGAAGCATACAAGTGTCTAAACCATATATAACTCAATTAGATTTTATTGTATCAAACAAGAATGAATTTTAAATGGCAAACCAAGAGTTCTCACCTAATGTATGTTATCAGGCAAGAGGAAGCTAACTTTCCCATGTGACACACATCACTCAGCTCATCCATACTCACTGTTATATCATCCATCTCATCGATGAAAAGAGTTCCAATCAGTGGAACGGTTATCAGTCCATTATCCCCCAACTTCTTTTCCACAGCTTGATAAAATCTTGTGAACTTATTTTCCTTATCACCATTTCTCAATGGAGGATGCTCTTCCTAACATGTACGTTATCATATCATTGAGCAAGATTGATATTGTGACAGTGATCATAGAAAAACTATACGTATGTAAAATATTGTTAACACACTCACCACTACATTTTCAAGTATCACGAATTCCTTTGGCCAAGCCACAAATGAACCAATTGCATCTTTCACATATGAATGTTCACTAGATCCATTAGGCAATGGGAGAAGGGCACCACCAGACAATGCTTTTTCGATCGACACACGTACATATGCATCCGGTATAGTCAAGCAATGCATAGATGTTGCTGCCTCTGTCATTGGATAAACACTTCCTTCGGCAACTACATTGTCTTTTGATCCCAAAGCCAATTTACAACTTTTGGAACTATGAAAAATAACGAAATTAAAAAAATATTAGGGACTTGTTGAAACATAAATGTTTGTCTTAATCTTCAATAGGCAGATACTTACCATCATCCCATTTATAGGAATAAATTTTGATGTTGCTGCAATGCCTTTTTCTTTAGTTGCTTTTGACCTATACAATGAAAACAAAGCAAATCCAAGTTAGTAGGAAAAAAAATACAAAACAGAACAATATATACAATCACATATAGAGTCTATTCTAAAAAATACAAACAGAACAATATATACAATCACATATAGATTATTTTAAATACGTACCTGAACTTTTTTCACCTTTCGTTTCGACAATGCCATGGTCTGCTTTGTTTTACCGACTTCCTTTGACTACACATTAATTGAATAAAAGTGAAGTCAACAACCACATAGTGCTTAAAAGCATTACGAATCATGTGGCTACAAAATCTGTACCTTTTGGCTACATGAATTCCGACTTTTGAGCTTGGGCTAACAGCCCCCGTCTATTATCACTCTTATCACTATTGGACGCCACATTTTCTGCTGGTGTGGAGTTAAGCATTCCAAGTTGTTCCTTAAGCAACTCACTCAATGTTTCATCTATTGGTGAGTTAACCAATCCTTGATGTTTAAGCAACTCTATCATTGATTTCTGCAATGTCACAATGTGTTCATCTTTCTCTCGCAACTGCGCCTCCAATTTCTGAGTATATTCCTTATTTGATCTACGCTTAGGGAGATTAAAGAACATAGTTGGAGTACAATACATTCCACCAGCCCTAACTCGTCCACTATGTTCAGGGGTTCCCAATGCCAAAGTAAGAATATCTTCACTACCTTTTGTTACCAACTTTCCTTCCTTCTCATCATGTTTTAGTACTTCCTGTAAGAAAATGGAATGAGAAACTCAATAAGTATCTTCCACGAATTAGAAATGTTTTTAATCAAATTTGAAACTTACGATTTTTTTAGCTATCTCCTTAGTAGCATCATTTGAATATTCACCCTTCTTGTCTTGTCGTGCTAGTAGCCACATGACATGTCTATCTTGACGATCAATCAATACTCCCGCTGCTTTCTATTATCAATCAAAAGTCAAAATAACTCAAATAGTTAAGAAAACAGAGTATAGAATGAACATCAAATAGAAACTAATGTTGGTTGTTCGATGGTTCTCGTCTGAACCAATTACCATCTTATCGGAAAGGCCAGCATAACCATCCTTGCCTATTCGGTGGTCATATTCGTTCAGATACCTTCTCTCTGCTTGCAACTTGCTTAACCCCTAAAGGTTTCGAAGAAAAAAAGAATCAGTTTATCTTAACTTCCCACAAAAATGATTCTTTAGTGGAAATTATAAGTAAAACATGCACTTTCTATTAACCTGGAATTCTTCTGAACATCTAATCATAACAAATTTCAGCCAATCTGGTTTCTTGATGTCTGGATAAACGTCCCACAAATATGGTGGATTTTCTAGCAAATCTGGATCATCTAAGTATGGTCTGACAAATTCTTTTGTCAGATAAGTCTTGAACCTCCTCCATAGTACACCGCAATGGGATATTGCTTTCTTCTTATATTTTACATCTATAATAAATCTCAACTGCAAATATTTAATTAAACAAATTGTAGTTTACAAATAAAATAACAAAAGAATTTAATAAACACTTCAACAATGATAAGCTCAATAAACACTTACCTCCATTCCTACCCATAAATCCTCTTTCATGGGATCAGGCACTTTAAACCAATTTGGATATTCAGCTAGTGGCACAACACCTCTAACCAATGCACCTGCCCAAGTAGCAACTTTTTTTCGTACCACTTTTCCGATAGGCACAGAATTTTCATCAAACTCCACTACAATCTTTATACCGTCCCATTTCTTATTCATGTCATGAGACACTGTTTGACCTCTCACATTTTTTTCACCGGCAGGTACCACAGCTAAATGTCTTCTCTTCCTTTTTTTAAGTGAACCAGCACCTGTTTCAGGGTCCATTGCTTAAGCTTCAAAACCTGCTAAGAGCACACGTCGTAATTTTTAGTTTACCACAAGAAAAAGCAACAAAAAATGGATGAACTTAAGCATGTGTACTTAACCATAATAAACATTACTTACCAAATTCAAGAACGAATGAAAACGAATTTGTCACAACCTCAAATATAATTCAATGGAGGATTATCTTAATCCATCTCATAGCAAAAAGAATATAACTAATAGGCATATAATTTGATTGAGATTCATCAGTAGCATGTTACACTTCCATATAACTAATAGGCATATAACTGAAAAATCAAAAATTAAACATTTAGCTGTCAACCCAAATCCCTTCACAATCTTCTCGCATGTAATTTGATTGAGATTCATCAGTAGCATCAAATGATTCAACACTTGGTAGCACTTCAACTTGATCAAGTATGTCATTGAGGTCATCTTCGTCTCCATAGTCCTGGTAATTTTGGCGGGATTCTAGAACCACTGACAAACTAGAATCAACTTGATCGGGTACATAGAAAACTTGCTTCGCCTGTGATGCAAATATAAATGAATCTGACTTATGGCCAATTCTTCCAAGATAAACTAATGTGTGACCCATATCATCAGTCTTGACACCATTTTTACTATCCACCCAGTCACACTTGAACACTGGAACTTTGAAGGCAACATAGTCGAGCACCCATATCTCGACAAGAACACCGTAGAATGACATGTCAGTGACTATTGGATTTTGATCCTTTGAACTTGAAATCTGTGTAGTTCTTGCCAATAGAGAAACTCCACTATTTTGAGTGACTCGTGAAGCATCACGAGCCTTTGTCGAAAAACGGTGACCATTAACGACAAAGGTAGAATATTTTAAAACATGTGCCAAAGGACCTTTAGATATCCAGTTTAAGGCGCTTGACACCTTATTCTCAGGCTTAAGCCGCTCCTCCAACACCTGATTGTTTTAAAATAAAAGTTAGTCGTACTAATAGTTTATTATGCTGAAAAGACGCTAAGTCGGTGATTTACCCTGTCTTTAAACCAACTACTAAATGTACGATTGTGTTCGTCTTGCAATAATGTCGGTTTTCTTGACTTGCGGGGATCTTGTTTCTTTAGATAGGTCATATGTTCCCTGTCATGTTTCCAATAGAAATCATTTTGTCAGCCAAATATATACAAGACACATAGGATTGATTTGAAATGTGAAACAACTAAATGGTCCTACTTACTCGATGTAAGGAAGAACATCTTTTGTGTTTTGCAACACATAGTTATGTGCTTGCTCTAAAGCTTTTCTATCAACTGGAACTAGATCACCGCCAGGTGGAAGCCTTTTCATATAACACCATATCAGCAGGAATTTTTTCACCGGAAGGAGGAATCCCAATTCCCAACAACTCGGGTAAGAACTCACTACAAAATTCAATTGCTTCCTCTGCAATATAATTTTCTGCCATGCAAGCTTCTGGTCGGGTTGGATTTCTTACATAACTCTTTAAGACCTTCATATACCTAAAACAATATGAAAGGATAACTCGGGTTTTAACCATAATAAACATTTTTTTTTAAATTGTAATGAAGCCATTAACAATCAAAATAAATTATTCATCATACCTCTCAAATGCATACATCCATCGGAAGAAAACCGGACCACAAAGCTCAACCTCTCTGACAAGATGCACCGTTAAATGAATCATAATGTCAAAGAATGATGGTGGAAAATACTTTTCCAACAAGCATAATGTGATCACTATATCATTCTGGATTCCAGGCAACCTTTCCACATCTATTACTTTCGCACAAATAGCTTTGAAGAAGGAACACAACCTCAAAATGGCATATCTCACATGTTTTGGCAGCACAGACCGTATTGCAACAGGAAGCAATTGTTGCATCAACAAGTGACAATCGTGCGACTTGAGACCATGCAATTTTAGGTCTTGCATTGAAACAAGTGGCTTAAAATTTGAAGAGTATCCTTCTGGGACTTTCAGCTCGTGTAATGTTTTGCACAATCTCACTTTCTCGGCTCTAGATAATGTGTAGCACGCTGGTGGTAAGAACGTCCTCTTCTCCCCAATCTTTGGAGCCAATTCGTTCCTTAAACCCATCTCCTCTAGATCAAGACGACTATTAAGATTGTCTTTTGTTTTATTTGGCACGTTTAGCAAAGTGCTAATGATGCTATCACAAACATTTTTCTCAATGTGCATGACATCCAAGTTATGGACTAAAAGCAAATACGGCCAGTAATCAAGATCAAAAAATTTTGACTTTTTATTCCAACATTTGGTGGCATTGCTTTCATCATCTTCTTCCAATGACTTCTTTGATGTTCCCACTGATTTTTTTCTGTTTTCCCCATGTGAAATTGATCCCTTCAACTTTCCTTTTAATTTCCTCACCAGATAATATTTTTGGTTCAATCCGAAGCTCTTTCTCACCGTTGAAGGCCTTTTGTTGTCTACGATAAGGATGATACCGCGGAAGAAATCTTCTAGTGGCTTGGTATATATTTTTCCTTGAGTGTTTCAGCCTATAAGAAGATGTGTCTTCGCCGCACCTTGGACATGCATAGTAGCCTTTAGTAGTGCACCCTGAAAGATTGCCAAGTGCTGGAAAATCGCTAATTGTCCATAGCAATACAGCTTTCAACAAAAAGGGTTCTCGGTTGTAGGCATCATAAAGCATAACTCCTTCCCTCCACAAGGTAACTAAGTCCTCAATCAAGGGTGCCAAGTATACATCAATCTCTTTCCCAGGTTGTTTCGGACCAGGAATCAACATTGTCAACATCATAAACTTTCGCTTCATGCACAACCAAGGTGGGAGGTTGTATGTGACCAACATTACCGGCCACAAGCTATATTTACTACTGAGAGAGTTGAATGGGTTGACCCCATCAGCTGAAAGTGCTAGACGAAGGTTTCTTGACTCACTTGCGAACTCTGGCCACCTATTTTCTACCTCCTTCCATGCTTTAGAGTCAGCTGGGTGACGCAATTTATCATCGATTACTCTTTCGTTGGCATGCCATGTTAGTGACTTTGCTGTCTCCTCGGACTTAACATTCTTTCAAATCTTGCAATTGGTGGAAAGTACCACATAACTTTTGCGGGTACGCCACTACACTGGTCTGTCTTACTTTTGTTTTCCTTGTATCTTGACACTCCACAAGTAGGGCACTCAGTTAGGTTCTTGAAATCATCACCTCTGTAGAGTATACAATCGTTGGGACACGCATGTATTTTCTGGTATTTCATACCATAAAGTGACAATGTCTTCCTAACTTCACGCATGTTTGAAGGCAACACATTATCTTTCAAGGGAAACATCTCCTGTAACACTTTCAACAAATTCGTAAAACTTGTGTCAGACCAACCACCCTTTGCTTTTATATTAAACAATGTAACCACTGCTGATAGCTTTGTAAACTTCGGCTGCCTTCGTACAGAGGTGTCTCTGCGTCTTCAAGCAACTCTTTAAACTTCTCAGGATTAGCCTCGAATTGTTCTTCTGTTGTACGTACCATTCGTTTCATGGGTACCGCATCATCTGGAGTCTCCATCTCATGATATTGGTTGTCATTGGAATATGCAGGAACACTGGGCTCAGCAAAATTAGAAGATCTTTCCCCGTGAAATCTCCATGTCGTATAGGTTGTGTCAATACCATGATGGACAAGATGAGATCTAACTTCTCTCTTTGTTAACTCGCGAAGATTTCCACAATTTTTGCATGGGCAGCGTAAGAAACTATCCTCATCCTTTCCAATACTGATCAAAGTTTCTACCCCATTATTGTATTCCCTAGTCAGCCTATCCTTTGACATCCAAGACTTGTCCATTTTGAAAGGAAATAAATAATTTCGCAAAACAATGGAACAGTAACACTCTACTGCAACAATTAAAAAAAAATAAACACATGATTCAAGGGATGAACTACAACCAGGTGAAAAAATAAACAGACAAAATTAGTTACTTGCATGTTGTCATCGAGTATTTAAGTCCGATTAAAAAGTAAACAGACAATATTAATCTTTGTCCAATTCAACACTTAAAACTCTTGATTACTAATACACTTGAAGATTTTCAATGGTAAGACAATAACATTTCTCTAGTATTCAGATTCCACCTACAATAATGCCCAAAAACAAACCATTCGGCATGCTAGAAAACTACTTGAGTATCTATAGAAGTGTAGAAAAAAATGCCATCCTGCAGTTGCAATCTATAATTCTTAATGACATCAAAATGACAAATGGGATCACAGTCTATACTAATGCCTTAAGACATCTCTTGTTGACCTGTAACTGGTGGCGCCAGGTCATATATTTAGCTATATGTACAATTCTTTAAGAATGAATTTTCATTCTTGTTATATCAAAGAAATTAATACTAGCCTTACTACTTTAATCAACCAACTAAGGCTATGAACTAAGGCTACTTAACATGCAATTTGAATAAACCCAATCTATAACTCAACTGTCCAAAACAAAATAAACCATCAGAGAAAAAAAAAAACTAACCTTTATCAGCAAAGCCGAGAGTTTGGAAGATGAAAGCTTGAGGTTTTGGCGTCGAAGACGAGAAGAGAGAGGGAGTAGCAGGAAGAAACGAGAGGAGAGGGAGATGAAAGCTTGAGATTTTTTTTTCCTTTCGGTGGGAGAGGGATAGAGAAATAAAGAAACAGAGAACGGAATGGTGAAATGGGTGAGATGGGAGGGGGAGAAATGAGATGAGATGAAGAAATGGGAGGGGGTAATTTTCGTTGGCAGGGAGATGAGTGAGGGACAGAGAAAATAGAGAAAGAAATAGAGAAACAGGGAAGGAAAGGAAGAATGGAAAAATGGGGAAATAAAGAGAGATGGAGTGGGCTGGGTTCGCCGGAGATGAGGAAGCTCGGCGGCAGCGCAGGTGGGTTCGGCGGCAACGGTGATGGCGTCGGGACAGTGAGGTAATTTTCGTTGGCAGGGAGATGAGTGAGGGAGAGAGAAAACAGAGAAAGAAATAGAGAAACAGGGAAGGAAAGGAAGAAAGGAAAATGGGGAAATAGAGAGAGATGGACTGGGCTGGGTTCGCCGGAGATGAGGAAGCTCGGCGGCAACGCAGGTGGGTCCGGCGGCAGCGGTGATGGCGTCGGGACAGTGGGGTATTGAGTGAGGTGAGATGAGGGAGAAGAGAAAAGGGGAAAAACAGAGAGAGGTGGGGCGGCAGTGACCTGGGCAGAGGGAGATGAGATGAGAGAGTGGAGAAGGGAAAAGAGAAGGAGATCTTGGTGGTGGTGGTGATCACCGGCGTGCTCGGACTCCGGCGGCAGCGACGCGGTGAGGAGAGGGAGAATGAGAGAGAGAGAGAGATGAGAGAGAGAGAGAGAGATGAGCGGCAAATGAGATGAGAGAGGGGTTCTGTTGTGGGGAATGAGATGAGAGAGGGGTTGGGGTTCTGTTGTGGGGAATGAGATGAGAGAGGGGTTCTGTTGTGGGGAATGAGATGAAGAAAGAGCGGGAACAAGAGTGATGTAATGAAGAATGGAGCCAAAGTTCTTGCTTGGCGCCAAATTAATTGGCAGATGAGATTTTTTACGGAAGCATGAAGTTTGATGTGTCGGTATGATGAATTATATAAAATATTATACTTAAATTTTAACCCAGCCGACACAACAGCTTGTGTTGTAGTGTCGGTTTAGTAGAACTGACACAACTCAAAACTCTGTTGTGTCTCTTTCCAATGAAGTGACACAACAAACCTGATATTAATACATAAATAACTTAAACTGACACAAAAAGTTGTTGTGTCGGTTTTCCACATGCCCGACACACCAAAAACCGACACAACAAGCCATTTTTTTAGTAGTGAAACTCATGCCAAAGTCAAATAAGTTCACATCAAAGTTAGATAAACTTGCAGGAAACTCAGATAAATTCACTTAATTGGTATCAAACTCAGATAAATTAAAAGCAAGCACAAATAAATTCATAACAAACTTAGATAAATTTGTACCAAACACAGATAACATCATGCCAAAGTCATATAACACATACAAAACTTAGATAAATTCACAGCAAACTAAAAAAAAACTCATTTAACAACTCAAAAAAACTAATGCCAAAGTCAAATAAATTCACATCAAAGTTAGATAAATTTACAGCAAACTCAGATAAATTCACTTAATTCATATCAAACTCAGATTAATTCAAAGCAAACAAAAATAAATTCATATCAAACTTAGATAAATTCGTACAAGACACAGATAACATCATGCCAAAGTCATAAAACGCATACAAAACTTAGATAAATTCACAGCAAACTCAAAAAAACCCATGTCAAAGTCAAATAAGTTCACATCAAAGTTAAATAAATTCACAGTAAACTCAGATAAATTCACTTAATTCATATCAAACTCAGATTAATTCAAAGTAAACACAAATAAATTCATATCAAACTTAGATAAATTCATACCAAATACAGATAACATCATGCCAAAGTCAAATAACATTATGTCAAAGTCAGATAACACATACAAAACTCAGATAACACAACATCAAAGTTAGATAAATTCACAGCAAATTCAGATAAATTCACTTAATTCGTATCAAACTCAGATTAATTCAAAGCAAACACAAATAAATTCATATCAAACTTAGATAAATTCATACCAAACACAGATAACATCATGCCAAAGTCAAATAACATTATGCCAAAGTCAAATAGCACATACAAAACTTAGATAAATTCACAGCAAACTAAAAAAAAAACTCATTTAAAACCAAGTTGAATACATTTTAAAGTCAAATAAAATCTTGTGAAATTCAGTTAATTTCATACCAAACTCATTATTTCATAAGAAACTCAGATAAACTTAATAAAAAATTAGAGAAAATCGTTTCAAAGTCACATAAACTCATTTGAAACCTTGTTTAAATAATAACAAACGAAGTTAAATTGTAATCAAACTCAGAAAAAGAATGTAATATACAGATAAATTCATGTAAAGTCCTATTTAATTGATCATAGACTAAGATAACTTTATATAAAGCTTAGATAAATACATTTCAAAGTCAAATAATTTCATATCAAACTCGGATAAATTCAAACCAAAACTTAGATAAACTTATGTCATACTCAATTAAGTTTAAGTCAAGATGATTCGATTGCTTGAGGTCACTAATGAGTTGATTTTGCTTCTTTCTGCAGTTTCCTTCATCTTTAATTTCAGAATCTTTATTTTGCTTAGATGTGTATGACGGAATATTTTAAAGCAATGCATGTTTGGTGACGTATAGAGTATATAAAGAGAGGGCATTTTTGTCTTTTTGACTCATTAAATGTTAAAAGGGGACCGCTGCCTAAATGAGAAAATGACCTCGACCACAGGCTATAGAACGTACTGTTGAAGTACCTTTCACCACATGCCCCTTAAAAGAAGCACAAAATACCTGATGATGTGATATTTTTCAAATATTCACAAAGTTTACAATGTCATAATAAAATACAGGAAAATCAGTACCAAAGAAATAAAGTGGTTAAAACAGTTATAAAGACTAAAATTTATCAGTAGTTAAATTAATTTGTTCTCTTATAGTTAATTATAATTAATTTATTTTCTGGGAGTTTTTTTCATTAATACCAAAAAAATTACAAATTTGAAAATGCCCCTTAACATTTCCAATAAATTCTTGCTAGGGGTTTCTATGGAAAAACAAAACCTCTTAAAGGCCTAAACATCTTATAATGGTGGCAAAGGAACTCTCACCACTTTTTTATTTTATATTTTTTAAGATTTGTCTCATTCCACAATATCATAGAATGTCGGGACATCCAATAATATTATGTATTGTCTTTTTTATTCATTACATTTATATGTTAATATTGAATTATTCCGTGATATCACGTGATATTGGTAAGAAAAACTCGTGTTTGCTTGTCACTATCAACCAAGGCCCCACCAGATCGATTATTTGATTCGTGGAACCCATTGTAGAAAAAAAAAATAGAGTATGGTTCCATGAAAAAGCAACATCCAAACAAAACAACCCAAAAACAGCCAAAAAAAAAAAAAAGAAAAAAAGTACAATATACAAAAACGATGGTGAGCAGTCGTGTAGTATGTGAGGCCTCTTGACCTACTAGATAGGTTTTTTAACATTTTTTCTTTTTGGTTGGTAAAGTACTAGATACAGTTGAGTTGACCCAGCATCACAATATGAATTGTCAGATAAAAAGAAAAAAAGAAGATTTTAGGGGAAAGTTGCGAAATTTGGTCATTCCACGGCAAAGATCTCCGGATATTACGTAGCACACACGAGCCTTAAGGACCTCTTTCATGGTTTTTTTTTTTTTTTTTTTTTTAAATGCTGAGGGGAGCGACATGAGCGTGGCTCCTAGCGTCGTTCGTGTCTGATAGGAGCAACGCTAGTGTCACCTATGCAGTTTTCATAAAACACTCTTCTTTATTATATTTTTTTCTCTCCTCCCACCTATTTCTCTATCTCCCCCACTCCATTTTCTCCCAATCATCTTAGGAAAATAGTATTACAGGCTTTATAAAAAAATTACTATTGACCGACATACTATTTCTTTCTTTCTTTTTTTCTTCATATTCTCAAAATTTATCTTAAAAAGTGAAAGAGACGGGAAAAGAAAAAAATGGCAAACATTACATGGAAGAATAGTTCCAATAATAATCTTATACTGGTACATTATCATGTAGAGCTTACTCTCAACCCATGAACCCATCCATGAGAAAACGAGAGAGAAAGGTTGCTCGCTCTTTCCACCATTATGAACGGCGGAAAACTTGTATTCGCACATTTTTTCCACCAATATGAACGGCGGAAAACTTGTAGTCACAGCTTTTCCATCGATCCGTGAGGAGCGATGCTAGCGTCCCCCCAATTTTTCTAGGTGACGCTATCTTCGCCTAGAAAAAAGTATTAAAAAAATAGCGGGAAGACTGAATTTGTGCTGCACAATCTTCGGAGACCCTTCGCGTGAAATGGCTAAATTCAAAAAAATTTCTCATAAAATTCTCAAAAGAAAATTTAGCAGTTACACTAATCTTCTACTTCCCCTTCATAGTCAATGAAATTGAATACATAGGAGTTGAAGGTCAAACGAGGACCAACGAAGTGTTCTTAAAGAGGTAGAGGTGAGGGTCTAAGGATATAGACAAGTGGAATTAATAAGGTGATGCTTTATTTTCCATCTCCTTTTAATTAACTTTCAGGGTCATTTCTCAGCATATAGCTTTAACAATTTGAATCCAATTTCATGAAACAAGCAGGCTCCAAAGGAGCATTTTTACCCTGGCATTCGTGGTCAAGAATTTCAAAATCACAACCCAGTATGTTATTCGAATTCTTCAAATTCTCTGTTTGATGGGGAGAATTCCAAATGAAGTAAAAGGAGTCTTTAGCCCTTCAAATCCTCCAAAATGTACAATTCCATGTTCTACTTCATTATGGAAATATTTGGAAAATTTTGGAAGGAGACAGCATTTGAGGCATTTGACATACTTTCAACATAAATTATCCATATTTCAGAAAATTCTTTCAATAGAAAAGGGCCTAAATCAGCTCAGACACTGGAAAAATGGATGAAGAATATTATTCTTGTACACTGCATCTCATGCAACAAACTTACATTTTCTCCATGTAGAAGGCAGCATCCAAACAAAACAATCTGATAACAGCCACACAGACTGGAAAACATGTACCATCCCTTACAAGTATCACCCATCTCCAAGAGAACAACTAAACAAAGCATGTACACAGTAAAAAAGAAGACATAAATAACCATAACCTTATGACACTCACTAAACTTGGAAAAGAGATGGAGAAAGGAATTGAAAGCAAAATGACAGAGAAACTGACTCATGACCTCACCACTGTATAATCGCATTAACATAGAACACACTACTAATTTGATCACACAAATGAACTGAACCCCTTAAATTAAAGTGGGTGAATGTTTTGTTTTGGCTCACATGACAATCTCAGGCTTCAAGATGCTGGATTTGATCTCCTTGTGTGGCAGAACGACGCCTCCGTTGCTGTAAATCTCATCACATACATGCACATCCTCTCCGAGAATGGTCATGTTCTCGATGCGTGCCCACTGCCCGACAGTGGAGTGCCATCCGATGATGCTGCTCGAGATGCAGGCATGCTTCTTGATGCGGACACCACGCATAACTGTGCAGCGGGAGAGCCTCACCCCTGACTCAACCACGCAGCCTGGCCCTATGGCCACATCAGGCCCGATCAGGCAGCCCTCACCTATAACGGCAGTCTCATGCACAAGAACATTCCCAACAATGTGGGGCCCAGCAGCCAGTTTGGAAGAGGACTTTTTTCGCAGTGAGTTAAGATACAGTCTCAGGCCAGTAATGTAATCCCTTGGCTGACCGATATCCATCCAGAAGCCCGGTAAGACCATGGCGAAGAGCTTTTGCTCTGCCGCGATCTTAGGGAAGACCTCTTTCTCGATGGAGGTAGGTCTCAGTTGGATTCGGTCGAGAACAGATGGGTTCAATAGGTAGATCCCGGCATTGATCTTGTTACCCACAAATATTTTTGGCTTCTCTACAAAACTTCTCTACCTTTCCAGTATCTTCCTCCGTCACCACGACACCATATTTCGATGGTTCATCAACCTATTCAATTCAATGAAGAAACATTTCTCTCAGTTGATTAAAATCTCACGGGGTTTCAGTTTCAATCATTTATGATGCATGTTCAAAAGTGGAATGGAAGGTCATTAATTCATGTGGAAATTTCATTAGGCAGGATATAATTTTTCAAGAATTCTAAACTTCAAATCTAAATCGGTAAAAAATACCCCACATAATGTGCTTGCAGATATCAACACGAGAACTTCTTCTTTTTTTCCCCATTATTCAAACTAGGTTTAGAGATGGGGCCCTAAACTGCATGGGAATCCCTACCGTGAAGGGCCAGCCAACATAAAATAGAACCGACAACTGAAATGTATTTACTGCTGCAAGCAGGGTATTTTTTAAACGGATTCTCAATAATTTTTTTTTTTTTTTTCTGAAAGGATGGATGAAATAATTAATAACAGGAAACAAATGAAGATCAATAGAGAGATTTAAAAGTAATGGGCTCTTATTTATTACCTTGGTCACCATTATAGAGGCCTCTCCACCATGAGCTTTGTGGAACTTAATCATCTCCTTGAGAGGGTACTCACTGATAACATCACTGTTGAGGACGAAAAAAGGCTCACCAGATTCGTCAATAAGCTTGTCCCTTGCAAGAGCCAGGGGACCTGCAGTTCCTAGAGGCTCGGTCTCCTGAGAGCAGGTGATCTTAATGCCAAGCTTGGTCTCAAACTGCTTCAAGAAATTCAGCATCACCTGCCAAACACAAGGACCAGATAAATGTAGAGCAAAAAGAAACTCAGGTGCAACATGAAATAAAAAGGCCAGTGCGATGAAAAGAGTAATCTCTTTACCTCTGGCTGGTAATTTATGGCCAAAACAACTTCAGTCACTCCGATCTCTTTCAATGCTTCAATCTGATAATAATAATAATAATCATAAAGGGCATAAAAAATCACGGTCAATATTACAGTGTTCATCAAATTTGCTAAGCAGCAAAACTGCAGCTCTACGTCCATCAAATTTCTTCATGTTTTTAAGGAGATGATGAGTTTCCTCTTCATTTTGCAGATTTATGTGATTGGTTTGAGACTTGATATCGAGTCGTTTCTTGTTCATTTTTTAAATAAAGCATGATTTTCAAGGACAAAGCAAATTGACTTGACATTATTTAAATTGCAGAAGTTCATCAGATGCTAGATTTTAGATTGATGGAAAAAGGATTCAACAAGCAGTAGCTCATCAGAACTAATTTAACCAATACAATCTGTTCATGCGCACAGTATGAAAGAAGCGTAGAAAGTATCCAATAGAGTCCAGAATTTATATTGATGTGTCAAGGACTCAACAGGCAGAAGATCATCAGAACTAAATTGAACCAAAACAATCTATTCATGTGGGCACCATAACAAAAAAATTTTGTTTGTTTCGTATGACAGTCAACTCATGCTTGAGTCCGAAATTGACCCGTTGTCAATTCAGTCAAAAGTATCTGATCAGTTGAGACTTGAGCCTGGATCAACAGACCAGCTGTCAATTTATCAACATCTATGGATAAAACAGGAGATTAAGGCATAGAACTCGAGACTTCCTCATTTCAGCAGATAGGCACAGGTTAAGAAAGTATACCTGATGAAGAATCATGGGTTTGTTAGCAAAATCAACAAGGGGCTTTGGTACACTCAGTGTTAATGGTCGCAACCGCGTCCCGAAACCTCCGACAAGAATAAGTGCCTTCATGGTGATAATAAACTGTCTCCCGTTGACTGAACAGATCAATACAATGAAGAAACTTAGCAGAGGTCACCATAAAATGCAACACAAAGGGGGGTAGTTATTATAGATAAGTCTACAGAAGAGTTTATCTAGATACAGAAAAAGATGCTTTCATTGAACTCTTAACATCTGTAATCTGAAATCATGAGCACAAACGTTGGTTCATTGAACCGCAGCAAAGATGCCGACCTAAAATCTTGGGTGTCAAATTGAGATCACCATAGATTCTACCAGCAGCTAGATGGGGAGATAGCTGGACACATGTTGATAGAAATTAATGAAAACCAAGTGTAAATATCAGATGAAAGCAGAGAAAGAGATCAAAATGCGTGTAACAAGTGTCAGAAGAAGCCAACAAATACTGTAGAAGAAAAATCTGTCATTCTGTTTCAGCTGGAATGAATATGTGAAGTCCAGCTAGATTGCAGAAAAAGATTCACAAAGACATTGCTGCAAATATGACACCTGGAGTCTAAGATAGAATTGAATTTCAGATATAACCATTATTCTTGTTTTTCTTTTGCTTATAGCCTCTGGAAATGCATTTACCATTACTGAAGCAATACTGCAAATCCAAGCGTTAATAACATGGAAGAGTTATGATTGACAAGGACTACCCATCTAGTGAGTCCTACAGTGAATGGTCCACTGTAAAAAATATAATAATTAGAGGTAAAAGTAATATCAAACTACTGATATAACCAATGTTATTACTTCTCCTTTTTGCAGCAACCTAAAACCAAGAATGCATTTACTGTGAAAACAAGTCCTGATATCATAGAGGGCTTCTTTCCATTGTGTGGAGAATTAAGCTGAACAATCTAAAGGTCCCTTCTGTGGATGGCCCACTGTAGGAAAGACCATACGGAACAGTACCATAGCCACTCATTTTTCCAAGTGAGTTTGAGACTCTGACAACCAATTCCACCTTCCATATAAAGGCCACTCAACCAATAGCCTTGCACAATGAGGCCCACTAGATGGATGGACATGATGACTCCTTTATCACCACAGCGATCAACAACTAAAAGCATGAATCTAACAAGTAGTGATTAAAGAACCATCAATTAGAGACACAAAGCATTGAGATCAAAATAAAAAACAAAGATATGAAAAGGATGCATGCCAATTTTCAACAGCAAGATAAGAACATGGGTTATAATGGATTCTTAAGCAGAAAATAAAACAGATCTAACAGAAGAGGCTGCTTTCATGGTTTTTTTTTTTTTTTTTTTTTTTTTTGGCTGTAAAGGAGCTCTAGCTGTTGAAATAAGCAAGAAAATAGTCAGATCAAGAGAAAATGAAAAAAAATCCTTTTCGAATGAACTAATAGCCACATAGAAGATTTCAAGGAATCTAAAGAAACCACTAGAAATCTCATTGAATTCAAACAGGTTGTCAAGAAATTGAAGCGCAGCCGATCTCTTCGTGAATCA
Organism: Litsea cubeba; assembly: GCA_012931725.1. NCBI lineage: Eukaryota > Viridiplantae > Streptophyta > Magnoliopsida > Laurales > Lauraceae > Litsea > Litsea cubeba. The sequence goes on from CM022954.1 coordinate 44,473,320, forward strand.
AAACTTGAACTGAAACCCAATAGCACAAACAGAAAAAAAGGGATATGTTTTTTCTTAATTCGATCAAATTCAAGAAATCACAAAGAGGAAAAATAGATCCGGCGATAAATTGAAAGAAGGATACTTGTAAAGGAAAAAAGAAAAAAAATCCCTCTTAAATGCAAAAAAAAAAAGGAAAAAAGAAAAAAACACACACAAGCCATGATGCAATGCGACTAAGTCTCAAACCCCAAAGTCAAATCTTTCTTAAATCTATACATTGTCCTACACTTCTTAAATGAGAATTATTAGAACTTCAGGAAATATCATGCGAGGAATTTCCTAACCAGATGAATTTTCCAAGCCCAGTTGTCATTCACATATTCCAAATTTCTTCTTTCTCCGATCTCCAATTCAAAATCCCATCTCACACACCAAAAAAAAAAACTTAAAATTTCATAATCTAAAATGTAAAAACTCAGAACCCAAAATCCCATTGGTCCACTCCTATGCGATATTCCTCCACGCTTCAATCACCAACTCAAAATACCCATCCCCAAATTTGCAGAAAAAAAAAAAAAAAAAAACTTCAATCTCCAAGCCCAAAAATCAAAAACCCAAAACCCCAAATCAGAAATCTACAATTAAAAAAATCTAAGCCAACCCCAAATCAAAATCCTCAAACCAAAAGGCCCATAAATTCTGAATCAAAGGGATGGATATATAAAACCATAATTCCTAAAACCCTGTTTTAGATACCCATTCCACCCACCTCCCAAGAAGAAGAGGAAGAAGGAGGAGAAGAAGAAAAATCCCCCAGATCTAGTAGCCCAGATGATTCAATGTTCCACCAGAACCGGACATTAGTAAAACCCAGATTTTAAAAACCCATTATCCAAATTCATCTTCAAAGAAAAAAAAAATTGAGAGAGAAGCAAGAAGGAACTAGAAAACCCCACCTGTCTTCTTCTTCTTCTTCTTTGAGGCCTGTGAGAGAGAATGATTCAACAAGCCTCTGAAAAAGAAATAGGACAGATTGAATTGGCAGGAGAGTAGAGAGAAGGATAGGTGTTGGAGAAAATTTTGTAGAGAGAGAAGGATAGGTGTTGGAGAAAATTTTGTAGAGAGAGAAAGATAGGTAATGCAAAGAGGAGAGGGGAGAGATCCAGTATTATATAGGGATTATATTTCCCTACTTGCATTACATGGCTAAGGAAATTTAAAATCATATACATGTAAGGTGGGTGTATATACCATGTAGGGTCTACATGAGACAATGGGTATCCGTTTGACAGATATAGACTCAGTCCAAAATCACAACAGTTTTGGACTTTTGGCACTTGTTTTGTACTCATTTAATTTTGTATCTTGGGTTTGCATTGAATTGGACCCAAAATAGGTCTTGGTTTGAGCCTGTGTTCTATATTTAAGAGGGAAACAATTATATCTTCCAAAACTCTCAATTTCTTTTTCTTATTTACTATATTTACTTTTATATCTTTTATTTCATTTGATTTATATAAATCTGAATTTTTGATTAATTACTGTTTAATTAAAATGATTTATATTAGATGTATCAAGGTATCAGATTTAAAGTTTGACTGTTTTATGAGACTCTTTCATTACTTTTAATTTAATGGTTTAATTGTTCTTTTATGGATTTTAAATAGTTATTATAAAATCGTAGATTATTAAATAATGATTAGAAATTAGGGTTTGATATTATAGTTTGGATTATTTAGGTTTTGCATTTAGTATAGACAAGGGGTTATTAAGGTTTGGAAAGTAGGGATAAAGGGATTTAGACTTGGGTTTATAAAGTAGGGATAAAGGGATTTAGACTTGGGTTTATAAAGTAGGGTTTGTGGGAGTATGACATTTTGCTTATTGGGCTCATTTATTTCTGTAATAGTGATATAGGGTCAATCGGATTAGTGAATCTAAGAGCCTTTATTGTTTCTGTAATTAGGCAATTGGGGTTAATGGAATTAGGGATTTTGAGAGAGATCCAAGAGAGATTGGGAGAGAGAAATATGGGCACCGTATAGAAATGAAGTCCAGGTCCACTGACTCCCTTTCTTCTATTTCTCTCTGGCCTCTTTCTTCTTGTTCTTCCTTTTCTTTCTCTATTTCTGCCTATTTAGTTTCTCTCCCTCTTTCCATCTTTTCTCTAATCATTTTCTTCCAATATGATTAGAGTCTTCCAATATTTGTTACAAAACCATCTTCACGTGAGTGAAGGGAGAGGACCCCATACCATGCGATCCCCTTACTTAGACTCTGGATACTCTGAGCCTTTTAACCCTTAGGTAGCGTTTGGTTCGCTGGAATGGTTGTAGGCGGGAATGAAATGGAGACCGGAATAGGCATTTCCATTCCAGCGTTTAGTACGCCCTGTTCCAGCGTTGGTACGCTGGAATGAGTCCTGAAATGGAATAAAATTTACATAAGACTGACCAAAATACCCTTGTTAGATTTTTATCTTTGGCTCAGTCAATGTATAGATTATATTATTATTAAATAGCTGGGGCCCACACAAGCTCTTCTATTTTATAATCTTATAATAACAATAATAATGTATAGATTATATTATTACATAGGTGGCACCCGCACAAGCTCTTTTATTTTATATTCTTATAATAATAATAATATGTAAATTATATTATTATATAGGTGGGGCCCACACAAGCTCTTCAATTTTATAATGTAATAATAATAATAATAATGTATAGATATATTATTATTATATAGGTGGGGCCCACACAAGCTCTTCTATTTTATAATTTTATAATAATAATAATAATAATATAATAATAATAATAATAATGTATAGATTATATTATTATCTATTAGGTGGGGCCCACACAAGCTCTTTTATTTTATAATCTTATAATAATAATAATAATATAGATTATATTATTATTATATGGGTCGGGCCCACAAGCTCTTCTATTTTGTAATCTTATAATAATAATAATAATAATGTATAGATTATATTATTATATAGGTGGGGCCCACACAAGTTCAACTATTTTATAATATAATAATAATGTTATATATTATATTATTATTATATAGGTGGAGCCCACACAAGTTCTTCTATTTTATAATCTATACTAATAATATAATAATAATAATAATGTATAGAATTATATATTATTATATAGGTGGGGCCCACACATGTTCTTCTCTTTTATAATCTATTTTATAAGAATAATGCATATATTATATTATTATTAGATAGGCGGGGCCATACAAGTTCTTCTATTTTATAATCTTATAATAATAATAATAATGTATATATTATATTATTATATAGGTGGGGCCCACACAAGTTCTTCTCTTTTATAATCTTATTATTATACTAATAATGTATAGATGTGAAAAATGGTATTTTGGTATCAACAAAAAGTAAAAAGGAATGGAAAAGGAATGGAACGGTCATTCCTTCCCATCCCCATCCCGGATGGAATGGTCATTCCTCTATACAAGGGAATGAGATTCCGGAGGTAATGGTCATTACGCCACTTTTTTGCGAACCAAACGCTGTAATGACTATTCCATTGGAATGACCATTCCATTTCGACCTTCATTACAGCAAACCAAACTTTACCTTAGAAATCATCTTCTTATTTTAAAAGAATTGCATAAAAGACATATACCTACAGTCCTCAATTAAAGTGTTAAACCATCCTACTTTGGCAATTTAATGTTATTCACCTTTTGTTATTGCGTAAGAATAATTGTAGAAATGAGAGACTTTGGGTAAGAATAATTGTAGAAATGAGAGACTTTGGGCCTCTCAGTGAGATATATAAAAAATATAGAGCTATAATGTGGAAGCAAGAGGAAAGTGTGAACTGAGTGAGATATATAAAAAATATATAGCTATAATGTGGAAGCAAGAGGAAAGTGTGAAAGGAGTTACCGAATTTTCAATAAGTTTTGTAGAGATGAAAGGATAACATTACCCCAATTACAACAGCCACCACCATATTTGAACTAATGGAGAATTCCAACAATCAAGAATCTTCTAAGTTCTAAAGGCCAATAGGAGCATGCAATAATGCATTTTCATTCACTTCATTCGGAGCAGACATTGATTACAATATCTTAAGGACCTTTTACTTTTCGATTACATGGTCAAACTCACTACAAGTTTGGATCTTTGTTGCCGATCACTGGATAACATTCAAAGTTTTCATGGCTTTATGTCAATGATACAATGGGTACCGTTTGACAAATATAGACTCGGACCGAAAGCACAGGAGTTTCGGACTTTTAGTGCTGATTTTGTACTCATTTAATTTTGTGTCTTGGATTTGGGTCTCTTGAATTGGACCCAAAAATATTTAGGTCTTGGTTTGAGTCTATGTTCCTAGAAACAAGATTTAAGAGGGAAACAACTACTTACTTAAATAAGTAACGTTTGTGGGATCCACATGGATGTATGCAAAAATTATGGGTGGGGGATGAGTAGTGGGTACTACTACATTTGGCTTAGGGTGTTTTGTTTAAGCCAAATAGATAAGTGTTGATTGAAGTGAGTGTCTAAGGAGGTTTTGATCGATATGGATTAGAAGAATTTAGAAAAAAAGGTCATTGTAATTAACCATTCTTTCAATGTTACATAGAGGAATCAAATTCATCAACTCTTGCACCCACACCATGCCCTAGTTAGCTGAGTTACAGCAATATAGATTTTTCCTCAATATGCTTTCAGTATATATAACCATATTATATTTTAGAGTTTTTTTACAAAAAGCTCTCTATATTTTCAGAAAACCTCAAAAAAGTCCCTGTATTTTATATTTTTACAAAAACCTCCCTCATTCACGGTAGAACAGAACAACTGTTCGCTTTTGCCAAAAAAATGACGAAGTTACCCTTTTAGTGGAGAAAAATAACTTTCCACAACAGCCTCCCCTCCCCCACTCCTCTCCAAGAACCGTTACTTAATCATGGGCCATTCGACGATGCCTCATCACTCATCACCCGCTTCCCTGACCTCACAGAATTCGACCTCGTCGCGGCCTCTGTAGACTCCCCTCAAAGATCCTGCATCTTCCTCACCCTTCCCTTGCACCACCGGTTTCCAAACAACACGACACGTGGCAAAAGGCAACACTGATCTCTTGACCGAAACCACAGATTAGTCAACACGTATAGGTCCGCAACACCGAACAATATAGCATGGAGGAGAGGCTTTGCAACACACTCGGATCTACGACAAACAGATGTACAACGTCTAAAAATATAGATCCACACCAAGTACTCGCACAGCTCTTTGGAAACAACTTCTTTGCGACAGATCCACACAGATCTGTGACGAAGAAGAGAGTGATGAGATGAAGCGAAACGGAGATCAACACAAAACTGTAGCTGTGCTAATAAAAAACAGAGGAGAACGAGTACCCATAGGAACCATGGTAAAGGAGTGGGAAAAAAAATCTGATTCCGTTAAGAGAGTTGCAATCAACACACATCTGTTTGTATTGAGTAAGAAATCTTTAGTTTCATTATACATTTGAGTCCCCACATATAAAGGGATGAGTACCGAATAATGATAGATCTTTATCATGATAAACATAACCAGAGATAGTGAGAAGTAGAGTGCTATCTGTAGCGATTTAAAATACATCATTTATCTATTATGATTTGAAATTTGATAAGCCCAGTTGGTCATGCTCCCTAGTGTTGTTGGGTTGGCTAACATCCTCTCCATCCCAATCTACTCCGATTCCTCTGCCGCCCGCTTTGTCCCCGACGAGCATTTACTCCCGCCGGAATACATTAAAAGGAGAGGGATATTATTTGAGAGAGAGATTGTCTCCCTAATAGGGTAGTTTTGTCATTTCTCCATGAAATGAACGGTTGTTTTGTTCTACCGTCAAATGAGGGAGGTGTTAGTAAAAATGCAAAATGGAGGGGCCTTTTTGAGGTTTTCTGAAAACATAGGGGCTCTTTTGTAAAAAGCTCTATATTTTAAGGCTTAAAATTAGAATGTGGATCATTTGTTTGGATTGATAATTAGCTTGCTTTCCGATAGACCTATCTATAACATTTGGATTTGATTGTCATCTATCTAGGTCAACACTATAAGAGGCATGCATAATAATAAGGGCATGTTTGTGTACACACACTTTTCCGCGGAAAGGGAAAAAGTATGTGGTTTTCCGCAGAAAACTCAGTTTTCAGGCGTTTGGTGCGGAATAATTCCACGGAAACGCTTTCATGCCTCGTCAGCATTTTCCTTGATAATTGTGGAAATGAGTTTCCTATGGGGGGTATGGGAAATGGATTTCCTCGGAAAACTCCTCCCACTTTTCCTCACTCTTATCCATTTCAACCCAAAACTCTTCAACTCTTTCATTTTTTATTTCTTTAAATAAATTATTATTTAATATTGAATAAATAATATACATGTTATGTTATTTTTCTTCAAAAAGTTATTTCACCAAATAAGAAAATTTCATTTTCTAAAAGGAATCCACAGCCGCACCAAACAACATTAGCACCAATTCAACGAGGAAATTTTTTTTACACCAAACATAAATTTCTAAATTCTACGGAAATTTTTTTCCAAGGTTTTCATTTCTATGGAATTTGCTGACGTGATAATTTCTCATTTCCGCGGAAAGGGTGTGTACACAAACGTGCCCTAACTGGTATATGCATAAGATATGCATGAATTGGAGAAAGCATTTATGGCTCTCATCTAAGGGAACTCATGGCTGGAGAAAGTAGAGTTGACTCTCAGAGATCGAAAGCATCTATGACTCTCATATAAGGAAACTCATTGAAAGCATCTATGACTCTCATCTAAGGAAACTCATGGGCCACCTTTTCCACATAAATAAATCACGGGAGAGATCATTCAAACCCCTACCCTCCTATAATTATCATTTCTCCAGAAAAGACCAACAAATTAGATTGCTTTATACTCGCCATTAAAGGATTGTGTGATAGAAAGGTCTCATTGTGGATTTGATTTGAGATAAAAATGAACCATTCGAATCAGGGCCGTCTGAACTATAAGGCCAAGAAAGCAATTGCTTTAGGCCCCAAAAAATAAGGCACAAAAAGGCCCCATAATAGCAAATGATATCTTTAAAAATTTCAAAATAGAAAACTTGTTAACTGTCATCCTTTTTTTTTCTCCCCAAAATATAAGGCCCCATAATAATTTGAGAAGATACAACCAAGATTTTCATGGGGCCTTTAAAGTGTCATTTATGCCCATTATATTTTCAAATATGCCCCTTATATTTTTATGGCTAGGAGTCAAATTGATTTTAGCACACCATTATATTTTTAGCAATCCATGTGTATCAAATCTTAGCCATACATTTAGTCATGAACTTATTTCACAAGCGTTTCTCATTATTTTTGTGTATCCTATTTCAATAGGGGTCCCATTCAGATTTGATCCATGATATGGTTATAATAAATCTGTAGCTTGGGGTTTCAACCTTAATAATAAATCTTAAAATTTAAGATAAACAATGGGCCCCACTAGAATTTATTCACTTGCACACAGTGTATATGAGTACTTTGTATGTGGAACATCTAATCGTGGGACACACCTCTGAAGTCCATCTTAGACTGTCCTGACTCGTGGTGGGGGGGGGGGGGGGGGGGGGGGTGGGTTGGAGCTAAATAGGTAGTTGGATTTTGTAACCCAAAATTTTCATGTGAGTTTTGGGATGGGCCCAAAATTCTCATGTGGGTTTTGGAGGTGACTTAAGATAGGTTAGCAAAACTTAAATAAAAAAAGTTAATTAGTAATTTTGCATCATAAAAAAGCAAGAAAAATAAAATTTAAGTAAAATATTTATAATAATATTAAAATATAAAAAATGCCTAATTTATGATCATCGCTTTAGGCCTCGAATTATCTCGAGCCGGCCTTGATTCGAATCGAATGATCACGATCACTGATTTAAGAGCCTCAAAATTTACAAATTCTAAATTACATCTTTTACAAAATTAAATGAAACAGTGAATATGATGCAAATAAGCATCAATTTAAAGTGAATGTGATCAATGCTAACCCCAAGTGCAAGGCCATAATGTAGTAATAATATTCAGTGAAGTCTGAGGTCGATCCACAGTGAGTAGAAAAAGCACATCAACTTGAACCTGTCCTATGAAAAATATAAAAGTAGCCTACTAGAAGCTATGCAAACGCAATCTACTATTTTGAAAAAATAATTAATTACAAGTCGTTACACACTTTAAAAAAAATCCTAAACTAGAAAACCTTGGCTAAAAACCCTAAACTAGTTTACTGCAATCATTATAAAAAGAGTTAAAAGACCAATTGCATAAAATGAGTAAAAAATCAGAAATAAATAATTGAAAATCAGAATATGAAAATATAATTTGAGAGTCCTGATCCATTGTTCTCTAAGTATTAAAAATACATACAGCGTAAATTCAATCCCTCCCATAAGGATGAGCCAAGATGCAGGTTCTAGATTATTAATTATTGAGGGATATCACAAGAATCAAGGCTCCAACAACGTATTTTCATTACTAGTGACCCATAAGCATTCCACATATCCGGACAAGGTGCAAAATCAAAGAGATATATACAATGAAAATAAAATTAACAATCATAAAAACAACACACCTTTTAATGAATTTATCCATCCATAGAATTAATCAAGGATTACAACGTCACCTTCTTATTGAATTAAAACGTGGAAATCCCCCCCCCCCCCCCCCCCCCCCCCCCCCCCCCCCCCCCCCCCCATTCAAACTAGTTAATTTAAGTCTCCAAGTACAAGAAGAGGGAGGAGAGAGGGGGTGGAAGAGCGAGAGAAATTGGAATTGGGAGGGAGAAGAGGGGATGTATGTGTGGTAGTGTGTGTGGATGGGTATGGATGTCCCCTATCATGCATTTTATAATAGGGTAATATTCAGGTGAGAACTAGTTTTTACATATTATATGAGAACTTTTTTTGTTGAGCCTAACTGTGGGCCCCATTTGGGGACACTACAAAAAAAAAGACTTTTAGCATCGAACTTTTTACCGCGGCCAGTGTTTTTGTGGCTATTTCTTACTTGTTGCCACGACCAATAGAGTTAGCGACAACCAATCCCATTTTGCCTCGCCCGTGTCTGCCCGTGACAAAATGTGTCCTTATTGCAACCACTTCAACCTGGCCGTTGCTTTAAGTTGTTCCTTTGCCATGATCATGTTTTGGCCGTGGCTTCAAGTACATATTTTGCTTCGATTGCGGCAATAAGATCTAATATTTATTAAAAAAAAAACATGTTCGCGCGACGGTTTTATTCTTTCCCTCCTTCCTTTTGGTGAAAAAATTAAACTGACCAGAACTTCTCAAATACCAAACTGAAAAATAAGAAACCCTTTTCTTTCTTTCCCTCCATTCCCCGCCATTTTCTTTCTTTCTCAATCGATTGGCCTCATTTCTCTTCTTCGGCTCTCTTCCTCATCTCTCTTCCAGTCTATCTCTCACACCAGGTTTCCCATTCCAATCTCATACACATGCAGCGACTCTTCCAGACCTCGCTCATCAAGTTCCACGAGCTCAGCCATTGGTTCTCCTTCCCCAACTATCTCGCAAACGCTCCATCCTCCAAACCCTAACAACCCTGGACCCCAGTCAACAGCACAGCATCAGCAGCAGCCGCTGACGGCAGCGAAACCTCCACTTCGTTGACATCGAGGCCTCCCATGACATTTAGTGGCCGACGCTGCTTGAATCCCTCTCTAACCGCCCTGGTGGCCCTCCGCCTATCGTCCGCCTCACCGTAGTTGCCGCGGCCGGAACCCCAGCCTCCTTCTCAAGTAGCCCTCCCGGCGATGACTACCCATCCAAACTGCTCAGATTCGCCAAGCGCAACAACCTCAACCTCCAGATAGACCGGGTCGAGAGCCACCCGCTGCAGACCCTAACAGTAGAAGCCCTAGGCATCGCCTCTCGCGGGGGAGGGGAAGGGGAAGGGGAGGGGGAAAAGGAAGAGACTTGATCATCTGCGCACAGTTCCGTCTCCACCAGCTCCGCACGAAGATCCAGACGACATGACGGAGTTCCTGCGGAGGATGAAGGTTGGAGAGGAGGGCAATCAGTTTTCTTGATGCAGGCCAGGTCTCCCTCTACTCACTATTCTTTGTAATTGTTCTCTCCGCTGACTTCTCTCTGCAAAAATCTCAAGGTGAAATCTCACACTTCTGATTTATTTTCTATTTCCATGCTTTTGAGGGTCTCAAATTAGGGCATGATTTTGGGGATTTTAGGTGTTTTAGGATTTAGGTCATATGACTGCTCGTATGACATCTACTCCCTCCTAACATCATTTTCTCATTTTGGGGATTTTAGGTGTTTTAGGATTTAGGTCATATGACTGCTTGTAGGTCATATCAAGCCACACACTTCATCGTTCCAGATCCAGTTCGAAGAACAGAGAAGTTCTTTGTAGCTGCAGCAGCTGGAAGGTAATCTCAGCGGCATAATCACTACAGGTGTTATACAGTTTAAAGTTGAGGTCACTGTATTATATGGTGCTTGATCAAATGTAAATGATTTTCGTACTATCCATCAACTAATCCGTTGTGATTTTTAAGGGCAGCTCATGATTCATCTGGTGGGCTCCATGTTATTTGGGTCACGTTGCCAAAGAGAACAAGAAACATAACAGGGGAAAAAAACCTCATGAAAGTCTAGCAGATTCCCTAAAATGAACTTTAGCCAACAGTTTGCATATATTTTGAAATAAAGCAAATGTTTTATGGCTAGGTTTTGTTGATGTGAGAGACTTTTAGGCAAGCGCAGCTCATGATAGGTCCACTTAATGAACATAAAGTGTGGTGGCCCGTGTCTTAAAAAAAGCACAACAGCAAAGGAAGGCTGATAGACAAAGACAACAACCTCCATTTTATTTGCAACCAATAATCATCTCCTCATTCTCCAATACCTCTGTCGTTCATTCAATCCCACTCTTTTCATCTCTGACCTAGTCATACAGGTACGTTTCCCTTTTGATTTAATGGAGTGGGCTGGTTTTTTTGTTGATTATTGATGTTTATTAGTTAAAAAAATCTTTCTTTTATATTCCCTTTATTGTTGGTTTAACTTTCTGTTGGTTTTTTGTTGATTTAATGAAGCTGGGCAAAGTAATTTTGTGTACTAGTTGAAGGTGTTGATATCTTTAATTTAAAATGGGAACTGGTTCTTGTACTTTCATTTGGTTTTTTTTTTTTTTTTTTGCTCTGTTTTTCAGTTACATGGAATTGGATGTTTATGATTTTTTTCTTTGGATTTCAGCATTTCTTTGGTATAAGATTAAGAAAATAGTTAACCCCTCCAGTGCATACAACGATCTTGAGAACGACGCAGTTGCACAGGTATATATGCAGATTATGGATGAGCGCTTCTTGCCTATTTGCTTGCACCAAAATATTGCCTTTGAAAACCTCATGTTTTCTGTCACACTTGTTGGTTGAATGGCTGGCTAGGTTGCATGAGATGGTTGCATTTATGAACTGGTTCCATTTTTATTGCAATAAGACTAACATATGGACAAATCTCTTTTGCTTGTGCAATGCTTGTTCTATACCGTGTTAAAGGTGGGTGCAAGTTTTCAATGAGAAACAGTTGCTTTCGGCCTAAACAAGAAATTTTTTTAAATATACTTGTGCATTTAGATTACTAAATGAATTGCTGTAATATTGCTCCGTCGTTTTGTTGCTTGATTATAGGAAAGCATGGGTTAACATTGAATGAGAACGACAATGGGTCAGAGTAAAGCTAAACCTGCTTACCTTATGTCTCATTTAATCTTTCTCTGTAGAGTCAGAAAGTGTCTACATGTGCCAGGGTTCACAATAAAAGGAAAGTTCACAATCAAAGGGGTTCTCAAGTACTATGCATATATGTATATATATATATATATACATGCCATAGGTGTCATAAAACTGGAAGGGGTTATAAGTTCAATCCCTATTCTGACAAGGTCTCGGTTGATTACCTTTTATTTATGCACAGTAGCTTACCTTATGCATTGGGTCAAAATCATGACTCTCTTCAATTACAATTGCCTAATTTATTATTGATCTCATCATATTTTATGTTTTTGTGTTATTTCTTCATTTATTTTTTGAAGCATCACGAGCGACATTAATTTATGGACTGACGAATTAGCTTGTGAATTTTTTTTTGCAGTACATGGTCAATTTCGAACTTTCATGGTTTTTGTGATTTTGGGGCAGATGATATGCAGAAGTTGGGATTGGTGTATGCCCTAAAGCCCACTAGCTGCATTCTCATCTTTTGTTACTGGATATTTAACTGGTTATTTAATGAAAAGACTCTTTTATGCTTAAACATGTATATATGTATGGTTGTATAAGGCCCATTGTTTCTAGTAAATGAATTAGGTGTGTAGTGTCTACACACAGATAGGTCTAATTCATGTACAACTGGAAACATCATATTTGTTCATAACTGAAAGATGGAGCTGGGCACTTCATCTTGGTAGAAGTTATAATGAGATACTCTCCTATATAGGGTGACATACCTAAGTCACGGGAGGGCTTTCCCGGATCTATCTCATTAGTGCATGTGTCATGCATTGAACAGGACCGTTGTAGGTGTGATCTCTAAAATAGTACTATCACAGAAAAGAGATAAAGTCACCTCATGCTACTAAGTAACCGGTGCTCTTAATCTTGAGCATTTGTGGATGAACTGACGAAGTCAAGTTCTTGTGCTTTGATTCACTATGGGTGAGATTCTTTTCATGGGTCAACAGCTCTGTGTTTTGGGTACTCGGACTTGATCAGTTGGGACGTGCAGATGCAATATAGAATCTATGCCATCTGATGATGGAATAATCGTCCCCTTAGAATTATCCGATTAATCATCAAAATCTAAGATCTTAGTATATGGATGTTCCATATGGATATTGAACTTGTGGGTCGCTCCCTGGATCAAGAGAATGATATTCGAATGATGATTATGTTTAAGGATATGAAGTTCTAAGGTTTAGATGTAATCGGGAAGGTTGATAGTACATGTGATAACCTGACTCGATTATGGATGTTACATAGAGGGGCATTCAGGTCATTACACTTAGTAGGTCGAAGACAACCGTCATTTTATGACGAGCTTATTATATTATATATTTGTCCTTGGAGTTCAACCATAACTCTTTAGTGGAATGAGTTAAGGTTAAAATGGTCTTAATGTTGCTATGGGTTTAGCATGGACATTTTGGTCATTTTGGGAGCCAATGGCAAATATGTCTTTTGGTCCCTTCTCTAGTCACTTATCAAGATTGGCATGGTTCCCTAAGATGTTCAGATAACATAAGGATGAATTATTTTAGTGGAAAAATAATTTTAAGTTTAAATTCAAATAGGCCTTTGATGGCATACATGAATTTAACGCTAGATAAATTGTATGTGGGCCATGGTGTGCATTGATATGTGGGACGTCCATAATAGGTTTTCCATGGGTAAGGTTTTCCAACTTTGAGTAGGACTCTCTACTTGGAAAGTTGGACTCCTCTTTGGATTAGTATTCCTATGAGTTAGTTTCCTTTTTGGATTAGGAACTTAAAATTAGTAAGTGTTCTACAACTAGGATTACTAATTGTATGGAAAGTTCCTTTTAGTTTCCTTTTCTAAATTGGAGTGTTTCTTAAAGGAAATAAGTCTTTCCTTTTTGGACATCAATTAGAATAAGGAGAGATAACTTTATGGAAAAGGTTTCCATAAAAGTTTCTATAAAAGAAACTCATCCCCCTTGGACGTCCAACACACTTTGTGAAACAATTATTGAGCACTAGGAGAGCCCCACACGTCCAGCCTTGGAGAGGTTCTCTTCTTGAGAGAAGAAAGCTTGAGGTCTGAGTTTTTCCCTTGGAGAGATAGTTCTTGTTTCCTAGATTAAGATCCCACCATCTTAGCCAATCAGATTTGGAAGTGAGATAGAGGAGAAGATCAAAGGCAATACTAGTGCAAGAAAATTCCAGCAACTTGTTTGCAAATTGCAAGTCTGAGTTCGGGCCTTTGGATCTATTTTTTCAGAGATTTGAAGTCTACAAATCTTCGAGGTATGAGTCTTCTTCATTCTCCTTTAATTATACACTTGTTGGTCATGATTTAATGGAGTTTCTATGCGATTCTTTATGGCTGATTTCCGCTGCATAGTGCAGAAATCAGATTTTTTAAAATCTGTCATGCTTTGCATCAGCCATAGTAGTCTCTATATGAGAAGTTTCAGATCTGAATCACGGTTTCCTTCAGTGGTATCAGAGCCACTCCATGTGAAATCATGATCCCATGTTGTGTATAATTAATCCTAGATTGATTATGGGTATGGTGGCACCCTATTAAAGTTATGTTGTGATGCATGTTGTGTGCAAGTTTCATTAACATTGCTGGAATTTATTTTCCAGATTTGTTTAATGATGCACATAGTGAGTTTGCATGCACTAACCTCTTTGTTTGCAGCCATGTATTGCATCCTTGATGGTTCGCATGATTGTTATGCGGATTTGGATGTTTTTTAATTAGTTGGAAAGTGTACGATTGCGCGGTTAGCAATTATAGGAAGTTGTAAAGTTTCCTTAATTTTATTCCAACTAGTCTTGATGTAAGCTTTCTTGAAAAGCATAGGAATCTCCAATGTAATTTTGGTTTTGTTTCGAGACAAGAAGGTTGCAAGAAATTGGAGTCCTTGGAGATGAAGGAGTCAAGACTTCTAGATGCATGAGGAGTCCTAATTCGATTAGGATTTGAAATCCTAAGAATAGGGAGCCATCAAGGAATGCATACTTTTATTTGCTTTTATATATAGAATGCATGGATGAATGCTTTATATAATTGCTATAATTGTCACCTAGAAACATGGCCACCATTAGGCTCTAAAATTGGCATCTTTATTGTATTAGATTGTTTTTAGTTTGGCAAATTATTTTAAACGGAACTTAGACCAGCACCTTCTATTTGTCTAAGGTTTAAAATTGGATAGGGTTTAGTTTATCTTGGTACCCTTGGTTTCCAAAGGAGGCTAAACTAAAATCTAATTAGATGCTACCTATGGGTTTTCATAACCCAAGATAGGTTTTTGACTCTTTGAAGGGATTTGCTCAAATGTTTTAAAGCAAAGGTTATTTGATTTTAAGATGACTTAAGTCATGAATTTAATTAACCAAGTTTGCTAGATTTAAAAAGAGCTTTCGAGTAAAACAATGTAAAGGTAAAAAAGTATAAACCCTAGCGATAAATAATCAAGTGGGAGAGGGGTTTTAGGAAAGACCCCACGGCCTTCCATTTTCGGTTCATGTTATCTCATTAAAGTGTTAGTGGGAACGGCCATCCCTTCGGTGGAGTTCTTTAACTGAAGACCGCTTTGATGGGTTAATAGGTGAACTAATGTGAATATTCATAATGAGGTGTTAGTAGGAGCGGCCATCCCTTCGGTGGAGTTCTTTACTAAAGATCACTTCTATAGAATGTCAATGAAGTGTTGGTGGGAGCGGCCATCCCTTCGGTGGAGCTCTTTACTAAAGTTCACTTCTAGGAAGGATAAAAGTCTCTTCCTTCGGAAGACTTAATCATAGACATTCTGGGAATTTCATAAGAAATGGTTATACACTTGACATAAGACGGTGATGACCTCTCCTTAGGAGTTAAGGGTTATTTGTCATATGAGGCCAAACCAATCAATGATTGGACTACCACTGGATGTGTGTCCAGATAGTGATAATCCAAATAAGTCTGCCTTAATTCAACGTGACTGTAGGCTCGGCCATCCCTTCGATGGAGGGTCTATGAGGAGGTTGAAACACTGATACATTATGATTGGGGTTAAATAATATAAAAAGTTTTGTGCTTTGTTTTTCCTTTTATAACAAGCACCATATGCATATTACATACTAGCAAAATCCCGTGGATAACCACGAAACCACCAAATGCACAGACTGATATGAATTATTTTTAATAAATTTATTAATTAGTAAACTTGTGAGTCCTTTTTTTTGTTGCTAATTTGATCTTTATGTTTTTTTCCAAATATTTTATTCTTTAGATGAGGCATGAATTGATTAAAAAAGATCAAATTATCATAGACCTAACAAATTGACCTGATATATTTCAGTGGGACCAAGATGAATGGGGTCCATCATCTCTATTCTGACCATTCATAAACTCATATGATGCGGGCTGAGACCCTTTAATTGATTGATAAAGATCAAATGATCATAGACCTCTCAAATTGACCAAACCAAACCTATTTAAGTGGGACCCCTAAGATGAATGGGGTCCACCATCCATATTCTAACCGCCCATAAAATCATATTATGCGAGATGGGACCCATGAATTGATTAAGAAAGATTAAAGGATCAAATTATCGTAGACCTAACAAATTGACTTAATATATTTAAGTGAGACCCAGATGAATGGGGTCCACCATCTTTATTCTAACCGTCCATAAAATCAAATGTTGCGGCCCGGGACCCATTAATTGATTGATAAAGATCAAATGATGAAATGATCATAGACCTTTCAAATTGACCAAACCTAGCCTATTTAAGTGGGACCCCCAAGATTAATGGGTTCCACCATCTATATTCTAACCGTCCATAAAACCATATGATGTGGGCTGGGACCAATGAATTGCGTGATAAAGATCAAATGACCAAATGATCATAGACCTCACAAATTGACCAAACCTAACCTATTTAAGTGGAACCCCCCAGATGAATGGGGTCCACCATCTCTATTCTAACCGTCCATAAAACCATATTATGCGGGATGTGACCCATGAATTGATTAAGAAAGATCAAAGGATCAAATGATCGCAGACCTAACAAATTGACCAAATATTTTTAAGTGGGACCCAGATGAATGGGGTCCACCATCTTTATTCTAACCGTCCATAAAATCAAATGATGCGGGCCGGGACTAATGAATTGATTGATAAAGATCAAATGATCAAATGATCATAGACCTCTCAAATTGACCAAACCTGACCTATTTAAGTGGGACCCCCAAGATGAAAGGGGTCCACCATCTATATTCTAACAGTCCATGAAATAATCTGATGCGAGTTGGGACCCATGAATTGCTTAATAATGATCAAAGTATTAAATGATCATAGATCTCACAAATTGACCAAACCTAACCTATTTAAGTGGAAACCCCCAGATGAATGGGGTCCACCATCTTTTTTCTAACCGTCCATAAAACCATATTATGCCTGACCTATTTAAGTGGGACCCCCAAGATGAATGGGGTCCACCATCTATATTGTAACAGTCCAGGAAATAACCTGATGCGGGTTGGGACCCATGAATTGCTTGATAATGATCAAAGTATTAAATGATCATAGATCTTACAAATTGACCAAACCTAACCTATTTAAGTGGAACCCCCAGATGAATGGGGTCCACCATCTTTATTCTAACCGTCCATAAAACCATATTATGCGGGATGGGACCCATGAATTGATTTAAAAAGATCAAATGATCAAATGATCGTAGACCTAACAAATTGATCAAATATGTTTAAGTGAGACCCAAATGAATGGGGTCCACCATCTCTATTCTAACCGTCCATAAAATCATATGATGCGGGCCGGGACCCATAAATTGATTGATAAAGTTCCAATGATCATAGACCTCATAAATTGACCAAACCTAATTTATTTAAGTAGGACCCCAAAGATGAATGGAGAACCATCTATATTCTAACTGTTCATAAAATCATATGATGCAGGCTGGGACTCATGAATTGCTTGATAAAGGTGAAAGGATCAAATGATCATAGACCTCACAAATCGACCAAACCTAACCTATTTAAGTGAAACCCCCCAAATGAATGGAGTCCACCATCTCTATATTAACCATCTCTATTCTAACCGTCCATAAAACCATATTATGCGGGATGTGACCCATGAATTGATTAAGAAAGATCAAATGATCAAATGATCATAGACCTAACAAATTGACCAAATATTCTTAAGTGAGACCCATATGAATGGGGTCCACCATCTTTATTCTAACCATCCATAAAATCAAATGATGCGGGCCGGGACACATGAATTGATTGTTAAAGATCAAATGATCATAGACCTCTCAAATTGACCAAACCTGACCTATTTAAATGGGACCCCCAAGATGAATGGGGTCTACCATCTATATTCTAACCGTTCATAAAATAATCTAATGCAGGCTGGGACCCGTGAATTGCTTGATAATGATCAAAGTATTAAATGAACATAGACCTCACAAATTGACCAAACCTAACCTATTTAAGTGGAACCCCCCCAGATGAATGGGGTCCACCATCTTTATTCTAACCGTCCATAAAACCATATTATGCGGGATGTGACCCATGAATTGATTTAAAAAGATCAAATGATCAAATGATCGTAGACCTAACAAATTGATCAAATATGTTTAAGTGAGACCCAGATGAATGGGGTCCACCATCTCTATTCTAACCGTCCATAAAATCATATGATGCGGGCCGGGACCCATGAATTGATTGATAAAGTTCAAATGATCATAGACCTCATAAATTGACCGAACCTAATTTATTTAAGTGGGAACCCAAAGATGAATGGAGTCCACCATCTATATTCTAACCGTTCATAAAACCATATGATGCGGGCCGGGACCCATGAATTGTTTGATAAAGGTCAAAGGATCAAACGATCATAGACCTCACAAATTGACCAAACCAAACCTATTTAAGTGGAACCCCCCAGATGAATGGGGTCCACCAACTCTATTTTAATTATCTCTATTCTAACCGTCCATAAAATCATATTATGCGGGATGGGACCCATGAATTGATTAAGAAAGATCAAAGGATCAAATGATCATAAACCTAACAAATTGACCAAATATTTTTAAGTGGGACCCAGATGAATGGGGTCCACCATCTTTATTCTAACTGTCAATAAAATTAAATGATGCGGGCCGGGACCCATGAATTGATTGATATAAATTTAGCACATCTGGTGTGTTGGCTTATTTAGGGATCTCATTAAGAGATTTTAGGCTTTTGAGTGGAAGATGATTCTTGATGGAGAGATTTTAGGTCTTTTGAGTGTGTAATAGATATAGAGATTTTAGGGATAAGGGCGATTTCGGAAATGACATTGCAAAAAAACTTGAGGTTGCGCCACGTGTCTTTATGTGAGGAAGTGTATACATCCCTTTAGTAATATAGATATACTGCATGTCTAATTATAAACCGTTTTATATCCAGAAAAAGATGGGTAGAGATTCTTTTAGTCCGTTGATGTGCATTCTTCGTGAGAATAAACTGACTGGCCCTAACTACGTAGATTGGAAGAGAAATCTTGACATAGTACTCACTGCTGAGGAGTACAAGTATGTCTTGCTGGAAAACTGTCCCGAAATTGATGCTAATTCTACTGATGACCAGCGAGAGGCTGAGAAGAAATGGAAGAAAGCGAATAGCATGGCTAAATGCTACATGCTCACTTCCATGTCCAACGTGTTGCAAACACAGCACGAGCAAATGGACACAGCCTATGAAATCATGATGTCCTTGTCTGAGATGTTCGCAGACAAGAGCAGGCCAGCTAGGCAAGCTGCTATGAGGACTATCATGAATGCTGGGATGGCTGAGGGAATACCTGTCAGAGAGCATATGCTTAAGCTGATAGATTGTTTCAATGAAGCTGAGATTCTAGGGGCTGAGATTGATGCAGGGAGTCAGACTGACATGATTCTCGAAACTCTGCCGGAATCTTTCAATCAGTTCAAGCTCAATTTCAATATGAGCAAGATGGACATGACTCTACCTGAGTTAATGAAAGAACTCCAGGCGGCAGAGGCTATCATGAAGCCCAAAGCCCAAGCTCATTTTTTCCAGTCTTCCTCTAAACTGAACCCGAAAGGGAAGAAGTCCAAGAAGAAGCAGAATAAGGGAAAAGGGCAGAAAAAGGACAATGCTGGTAATAAGAAGGACAAGGGTACAGATGGAAAGCCCAAAGGGAAATGCTTCAAGTGTGGCCTGAAAGGTCATTGGAAGAAAGATTGTCCCAAGTTCCTGTCCTCAGTTAAGAAAGGTACATCTTTTTCATACTACATTGAAACTTGTCTAGTGGTTGATTCTACTGACTCATGGATAGTAGACTCAGGAGCCACTAATCATATCTGCAATTCATTGCAGGGGTTTCAGATAATGCAGAGAATTGAGAAAGGAGAGTTTGCCTTTAGAGTCGGAACTGGAGCTAAAGTTTGGGCAGTTGCAGTAGGAGTTGTTACCTTACATTTTCCATGTAATAGGATATTAGTTTTAAATAATGTTTTCTATGTTCCGGACATGAGGAAGAATTTAATTTCAGTTTCCAGTTTAATTGAATTTAATTATTCAGTTTCTTTCCATTCTGGTATTTATATCAGTAGAGATGGAAATATTATATGTTCCGGTAGAATACATGACAACTTATTTTATATATATCCTATTGCTCCTACACTGCATAATGTACAACAAGAAAGCTCAACTTCCCTTAAGAGGAAGGTATCTTCAATCAATGACACATATCTTTGGCACTTACGTTTGGGTCACATTAACCTAAAACGGATTCAGAGGTTGGTAGAAGATGGGCCCTTGAGCTCATTAGATTTCGAACCTTTTCCTCAGTGTGAATCTTGTCTCAAGGGAAAGATGACCAAACGGTCATTCTCTGGAAAGGGACTAAGGTCAAAGGAGTTGTTAGAATTGATTCACACTGATGTGTGTGGTCCTATGAACAAACCGGCTCGAGGAGGGTATGAGTATTACATCACCTTCACCGATGATTACTCTAGATATGGATATGTATACCTAATGCGACGCAAGTCTGAGGCGTTTGATAACTTCAAACAATTCAAGGCTGAGGCGGAGCTATAACTAGGAAAACATATCAAAGCCCTTCGATCTGATCGAGGTGGCGAGTACCTCCTGGGTGAGTTCAAGGAGTACCTCACACAACATGGGATTGTGTCTCAGTTGTCTGTACCGGGTACACCCCAGCAAAATGGTGTAGCGGAGAGAAGAAACCGTACCCTTCTTGATATGGTAAGGTCCATGATGAGTCATGCAACCCTACCTATATCTTTTTGGGGATATGCCTTACAAGCAGCAGCATACATTTTAAATCTGGTATCATCTAAGTCAGTACCTAGGACACCACAAGGAATGTGGACAAGTCGAAAACCTAGTTTAAGACATATTCACATTTGGGGTTGTCCAGCCTATGTACTGAATGATAAAGCTACCAAGCTGGAACCCAGATCGGAAATGTGCTACTTCATTGGGTATCCTAAAGGAACGAGAGGTGGCATCTTTTATCATCCAAAGGAGCAAAAAGTGCTCATCAGCACTCACGCTAGGTACTTGGAGGATGATTGTATGATGCACCAAGAGCTTAGTTGTAAAAAAACCCTTGAGGAGATTCTTCCGGGATCTCCTATAACATCTATACTAGATCCTGAGGCAGTAGATGAAAAAGATATTCCTTTGAACACTCCGGAGCCTCGTCGTAGTGGGAGAATTTCTAGACAACCAGAAAGATATCTAGGAGTGTCTTTTAAGACAGACTCTGAAGATCTGGTTGAGGATCCTGCTAGTTATGATGAAGCAGTAATGGATATAGATGCTGACGTGTGGCAGCAAGCGATGAAATCTGAAATGGATTCTTTGTATTCCAATCAAGTCTGGGAACTTGTAGATGCACCTAAAGGGATTAAACCCATAGGGTGCAAGTGGATCTACAAGAGAAAGAGAGGAGTGGATGGGAAGGTGGAAACCTTCAAAGCAAGACTGGTGGCGAAAGGATATACTCAGAAAGAGGGTATCGATTATGAGGAAACCTTTTCACCAGTGGCTATGCTTAAGTCCATAAGGATTCTCTTGGCCATCGCATGTCATTATGACTACGAGATATGGCAAATGGATGTCAAGACAGCTTTTCTTAATGGAAGTCTTGACGAATGCATCTATATGATGCAACCAGAGGGCTTCATTGCTAGTGGCCAAGATAACATGGTTTGTAAACTTAAGAAGTCCATCTATGGACTTAAGCAAGCATCTAGAGCATGGAACATCAAGTTTAATCAGGCAGTCAAATCCTTTGGCTTTGATCAAAACATTGATGAACCATGTGTGTATAAGAAAGGAAATGGGAAAGCAGTTGCATTTTTGGTTCTATATGTAGATGACATATTACTCATAGGAAATGATGTAGGTTTATTGTCATCCACAAAGGTTTGGTTATCCTCTCAATTTCAGATGAAGGATTTGGGTGAGGCCAACTATATCTTAGGGATCAAGCTTTTGCGTGATCGCAAGAATAAGATGTTAGCCCTATCCCAATCTTCTTATATTGAGAAGATATTGGTCAAGTTTAACATGCATGACTCCAAGAAGGGCCTCCTACCTTCTAGACATGGAGTACCACTGTCTCGAGATCAATGTCCAAAGACATCTGAAGAGATAGAGAGCATGAGGAGAGTTCCATATGCATCTGCTGCTGGAAGCCTCATGTATGCTGTGTTATGTACTAGACCAGATATTTGCTTTGCCGTTGGCATGGTTAGCAGATATCAGTCAAACCCTGGACCTATGCATTGGACAGCTGTTAAGCATATATTCAAGTATCTTCGGAGAACGAAAGATTATATGCTAACCTTTCGAGCAGATGATCTAACGCCATTGGCGTATACAGACTCTGATTTCCAATCTGATAGTGACGCCAGAAAGTCTACCTCAGGGTACGTATTTACTTTGTCAGGAGGGGCTATATCATGGAGAAGTGTCAAGCAATCCTGTATAGCTGATTCTACCATGGAAGCAGAGTATGTGGCGGCATCGGAAGCTGCGAAGGAAGCGGTATGGCTCAGAAAATTCCTGTTGGAATTGGGAGTTGTTCCTGCAGTGCATAAACCGATTGTCATGTACTGCGATAACACTGGTGCTGTAGCACAGTGCAAAGAGCCCAGGAATCACAAGAAAGGAAAGCACATTCAGAGAAAGTACCACTTGATCCGGGAATTCATTCAGGATGGAGAGATAGTGGTGGAGCATATTGCTTCAGCAAATAACTTAGCTGACCCATTCACTAAGACTCTTACTGAGAAAGTCTTCAATTCTCATGTTGAGTCTATGGGTGTTAGGTTAGGAAGCAGTGATCTTTAGTGCAAGTGGGAGTTTGTTGGGATTGGTGTATGCCCTAAAGCCCACTAGCTGCATTCTCATCTTTTGTTACTGGATATTTAACTGGTTATTTAATGAAAAGACTCTTTTATGCTTAAACATGTATATATGTATGGTTGTGTAAGGCCCATTGTTTCTAGTAAATGAATTAGGTGTGTAGTGTCTACACACAGATAGGTCTAATTCATGGACAACTGGAAACATCATATTTGTTCATAACTGAAAGATGGAGCTGGGCACTTCATCTTGGTAGAAGTTATAATGAGATACTCTCCTATATAGGGTGACATACCTAAGTCACGGGAGGGCTTTCCCGGATCTATCTCATTAGTGCATGTGTCATGCATTGAACAGGACCATTGTAGGTGTGATCTCTAAAATAGTACTATCACAGAAAAGAGATAAAGTCACCTCATGCTACTAAGTAACCGGTGCTCTTAATCTTGAGCATTTGTGGATGAACTGACGAAGTCAAGTTCTTGTGCTTTGATTCACTGTGGGTGAGATTCTTTTCATGGGTCAACAGCTCTGTGTTTTGGGTACTCGGACTTGATCAGTTGGGACGTACAGATGCAATATAGAATCTATGCCATCTGATGATGGAATAATCGTCCCCTTAGAATTATCCGATTAATCATCAAAATCTAAGATCTTAGTATATGGATGTTCCATATGGATATTGAACTTGTGGGTCGCTACCTGGATCAAGAGAATGATATTCGAATGATGATTATGTTTAAAGATATGAAGTTCTAAGGTTTAGATGTAATCGGGAAGGTTGATAGTACATGTGATAACCTGACTCGATTATGGATGTTACATAGAGGGGCATTCGGGTCATTACACTTAGTAGGTCGAAGACAACCGTCATTTTATGATGAGCTTATTATATTATATATTTGTCCTTGGAGTTCAACCATAACTCTTTAGTGGAATGAGTTAAGGTTAAAATGGTCTTAATGTTGCTATGGGTTTAGCATGGACATTTTGGTCATTTTGGGAGCCAATGGCAAATATGTCTTTTGGTCCCTTCTCTAGTCACTTACCAAGATTGGCATGGTTCCCTAAGATGTTTAGATAACATAAGGATGAATTATTTTAGTGGAAAAATAATTTTGAGTTTAAATTCAAATAGGCCTTTGATGGCATACATGAATTTAACTCTAGATAAATTGTATGTGGGCCATGGTGTGCATTGATATGTGGGACGTCCATAATAGGTTTTCCATGGGTAAGGTTTCCAACTTTGAGTAGGACTCTCTACTTGGAAAGTTGGACTCCTCTTTGGATTAGTATTCCTATGAGTTAGTTTCCTTTTTGGATTAGGAACTTAAAATTAGTAAGTGTTCTACAACTAGGATTACTAATTGTATGGAAAGTTCCTTTTAGTTTCCTTTTCTAAATTGGAGTGTTTCTTAAAGGAAATAAGTCTTTCCTTTTTGGACATCAATTAGAATAAGGAGAGATAACTTTATGGAAAAGGTTTCCATAAAAGTTTCTATAAAAGAAACTCATCCCCCTTGGACGTCCAACACACTTTGTGAAACAATTATTGAGCACTAGGAGAGCCCCACACGTCCAGCCTTGGAGAGGTTCTCTTCTTGAGAGAAAAAAGCTTAAGGTCTGAGATTTTCCCTTGGAGAAATAGTTCTTGTTTCCTAGATTAAGATCCCACCATCTTAGCCAATCAGATTTGGAAGTGAGATAGAGGAGAAGATCAAAGGCAATACTAGTGCAAGAAAATTCCAGCAACTTGTTTGCAAATTGCAAGTCTGAGTTCGGGCCTTTGGATCTATTTTTTCAGAGATTTGAAGTCTACAAATCTTCGAGGTATGAGTCTTCTTCATTCTCCTTTAATTATACACTTGTTGGTCATGATTTAATGGAGTTTCTATGCGATTCTTTATGGCTGATTTCCGCTGCATAGTGCAGAAATCAGATTTTTTAAAATCTGTCATGCTTTGCATCAGCCATAGTAGTCTCTTTATGAGAAGTTTCAGATCTGAATCGCGGTTTCCTTCAGAATACAGTATGGCTATGTGTGTCGGTTGTTTTGGTTTTGTACTTCGATCATGGGGATATTCAGTTCAGATATTTTAGAGATTTTTTTTCTTCTATTTTTTGGCTAGACTAAAATAGAATTAAGAATGTTAATGTAGTGAATGGTTGTTGGTTTGTTCATTCTAGACATGTACTTATCGATCATGTTAGAATTGGTTTATTTGACGTTAAATGAAATTATCAGTTTAGATTCTCTTTCACTTTCAGTGCTTTATGGTTTTAGTACACAAATTAGATCTATATTTATTTTTTATTCTAAATTTTTTTTTTGCCGCAACCACTTGCTGCAAAAAGAAGAACGGAGTAAATTATGGAGAAAAACTTATTGCTGCAAACCGTGGCAATAAATACTTTTTTGCAGCAGTCATGCCTGCGATAAAATGATATTAATTAATTAAAAAATTAAAAATAATTTAAATATAAAATAATTTATTCCCTTGGCACGACAGCGACTAAATGTTTACTCTTTTGCCGCGGTGGCAAAGGTTGTGGCAACAAACTTCTTTCCACACCAAATACTATCTCGGTCGTGGCTAAAAGTTTCTTCGCGGTAAAAACGTTTTTGCCACGTAATTTGGACTTTTAGCCACCAGAACTGGCCGCGGCAAAATCTTGTATTTTTGGTAGTGGGGTGGGACCAGGGGGATGGAAAGATCTATGTAAGACCACCCCAAGTCTCAAGTTTGACCCTAAACCCATGACCCTAAATCCTTCATCCGCGACCTACAAGTTTAATGGCTTCATATTCAAAAAAATATTCAACCCTCGATCCAACTGTTCAGTCCATTCTGATGTGTGCCAATCCTTTGGATTAATGACTATTAGGGGGTTCCCTATTAGTTGCTAGGTTTGGATGGGTTGCTAGTTAGTCCCCACAAAAAAGTTCTTATATAATATGTGAGAACTAGTTCTCACTTGAATATTTTTCTTTATAATAATTTAGTTGCTTGGTTTGCAAGCAACTCAAATTTTGGGAAACACTTCTTGCTTGGACTCCAAGTTGTATTGCTTTTTCGGAAACTTGTGTGAACAAATTTCTAAAAACTTGAATTTGTTTCCTAGCTACCTTTAATTCTTGGCCAGGAAGCTCCTTCCATATTTAGGTCTCCTCATCGCTTGCAAATCTTTATACTTGAGAAAACATTCTAAATCTAAAAAAATGAATTTTGTTGTAAACTTGGAATAGGGTGGACCCCACTTTGGGCATGCAACACCTTTGATGAGCCTCCCTTTGGACGTCCATGTGTGGTTGGAATTATTCTTGGATTTAGTTCTTTATTTCTTCTTCTCTCTTCTCTCCTTTCTTCTTTAACTTTCTTTGCTTCCCAAGACTCTTTGTTTCTTTCCTTTCTTGGCTTTGATTCTAACTTGAAATTTGAAGAGTCTTCAACAATTAAAGAAGGGATTTACTTGGAATTTGCAACAATTATGGGACTCACCAGGGTTGTCCCTTTGCTTTGGAATCCACGCCCATGGGATGGTGGGTCCCACGGTGGTTTCTTCATGAAACTTTCTCCATTTTCTCTCTCTTTTGTTCACCTTCGATTTTTGTATCAAAATGGGTCCCAAAAATCTGAGTTTCACTACACAAAAAAATAGATATAATTAAAAGAAGAATTTCTTTCGTGAGGAAAAGAAGGGAAAATTCCAAATAAGGCCTTAAGTTTTAACCTTATTTCAAAAAAGGGCAAAAGTCACAAAACTTCTCAGATTAGTCCTTAAGTATTCCAATAAGATTTCAATAAGGACATCAACCATTTAAAGGTACTTCCTGGTGCCGTTTTCACTCAATTTTTTCTTAAAATACCAAAATCACCATTCATTTAAAGCTATGACATGGTTCCGGTAGCCACTACATGCAGCCGATCACCATGTGGATGCTGGCTGTCCATGATCTCCGTGAGGGTGCGGGTGATAGAAATGAGAAGAATATAAAGGAAGTGAAGGAGAATTTTATTTTAATGAAGTGTAATTTGGGTATTTAACAAAAAAAATGAATGAAAAAGTCGCTAGAAAGTACCTTTAAATGGACGGATGCCCTTAATTGAAAACTTCCTAAAAAACTTAGGGACTCATTTGGATTTTTTTTGAAACTAGTGTCTTTTTGTTTTGGAAATAAGGAAAAAACGTAGGGCCTTATTTGGATTTTCCTAAAAAAGAATACTAATGCAATGCATGGGACCTGATTCATCATGTCTGCATGTGTATGAATATACCACGATGATTGAAATTTCATGAACTGCGCAGTGGTCATGTAAAGAAATCATGCATGTTTACGTGTGAATCAAAAGTTGTTTAGTGCGATAGTAGTATAATTCAAAAGAATAATTTTGATAAAGCCAAGCAATTTCATGAATCTAGAAAGATTTTGACTTTAATTCAACTTTTTGCTGCTCAAATGTATGATTTTATGAAATTCAATGCAATTCAATGAAACTACCCTACATAAGTCCATAAATCTACATGAAATAATCAAATAAATATTCAATAATATGGACTTACTAGAATGCTAATTCAATGGTATATGCTAGGTGAGCGTGAAGGATTTAGATTAATAATATGTGCAGATCTTATGAAGGGCTAAATCATTAATTCTCATAGGAGATGCTAAAGGTAGATCTCATATGAAATCATTTGAGAGATCTAATTATATATAAGATCTCATGGTGATTTAAAAACCCATTGGAGGCCCACCTCTGGTCCCACTCCCCTCACACACACAACACTTTAAATTAGCATTAAACATAGTTTGACACTAATATAGGTTATGTCTTGAGTTGGATTTTATAATGAAAAAACTGACTCCATTCCTAAATATTGATTTTGAAACCCTTATATCTACTATTTTAAATCTATTGAAGTTGAGTCTTCCCCGGTAGTCGTCATCTATGATGCTCAGATACAGATATGGAATTCCATGATAATTGTCTCTTAGAAGATCAATGATAAGGGGCCCCACAAGAAGATGGAATTTCATAAGAGGTTTCTTCATGGAAATGATACATACATATATATATTCCATACATACATGTATGCATGTATGTATGTATGTATATACATACAGAATATATATATATATATGGGAAATATTCAAGTGAGAACTAGTTCTCACTTATTATATGAGAATTTTTTTTTGCGGGGACCAATTAGCAACCCATCCAAACCTAGTAACCAATAGGGAACCCCCTTATATATATAATACCCCAATCTGCCTGGGTAATCCCTTAAGTGAAGACTAGGAGGTCAAGTGATTCTGTGAGCCAAGAAAGGAAACTATGCATGGTTAAGGGTGGAGTCGGTTAGCACCGTGAGGTTATGTCCAAGTCTTACATCGAAAATATCTAGGTCCTGACCTAAGGCTTATAATGTGTAACTTGTCCTTAAACCCACGCAAGGCCTTTTAAAGTCGTGCGACAATAATGGGTTAAAACCCCATGAGCCAAAGCGGATAATATCATGTGGATAGTGGCCCCAGGTCATCATAAAATAGCATCAGAGCCGATGATGACTCTATTTTCAGGGAGGGAGAGTGTGAGACCCCAATCCGCCTGCTTTGGTTAGCACCATGAGGCTTGTCCAAGTCCCATATCGAAAATATCCAAGTCCTGATCCTGGGCTTATAATGTGCTCCTGGTTTTTTAAAACCGTGTGGCTTGATTGGGTTGAAATTCCATGAGCCAAAATCATGCAATATCACATGGATAGCGGGCTCGAGTCCTTATATATATAAGGGATGCTAAAAAAACACGGGGGGCGTTTTTGATGTCTCTACGCCCTTTTTTTGTCGAATTGAGTGGGTGCTATTTGGCACTCGATCTAATTAATATCATTGTTGCTCTCTTATTGTTATGGGTTTACAATATGCTATGGAGTGAAAATAGGTTTTTACCTTTTTTTATAGCAGATTTGAATATCATTAATGATCTCTTATTTTTATAGTCTTATAACTACTAATAGATTCCTTCTTTGGAAAAGCCAATCCAATCATATAACTTACTTTCCATATGGTTGATTTTGCGGATATAAATGGTGGGGCCTACTTATGAAGAATCCAAACCAATCAAAATAAATGGTCTATCCTTTTTCTACCGTCAATGAATTTTAGTCCAATATCAGCTGGGTCCACCATCAAATTAAACATTGTAAAACCTTGTGATTTTCCTAATATGATGGTGGGAACAACTCCTATTGGACCTAAACTCATTGAGGATTTATAAAAATTAATTTCATTTAATGTGGTTGGTGTATAATTACTTGTTTCTTGGTTTTAAGAGAAATCAATGGAGAGAAATTCGGTCTATTTAGCTCTTGCAATGGCTAACATTGTTCTTCCGTTTTTTTAGCATAATAGTGGTGTTTGGAAACAAAATATTTCAAGAGATTTAATTATATCATCTACTAATGCATAATATAATCTATACACAAAAAGGAGGATTTTGGGTAACTTAGAAGGTATATTACAATATCTCACTTTCTTCTAAAAACCTTCATATGACATTATTCAAGGATATGATATATAAAATAATCTTTTGTTACAAATTCTTCCTATAGACGAAAGAGTTCAGGGGTAACAATTAATTATAGTGGCCCACTATAAGATTTAACATCAATGATTCTTATAGGAGTGCAACTATGACTCCCAATATTAGATTGGCCCCACAATGCTTATAAATTTAATGTGGGGTCCTATAACCATATCACAATTACATAACTCTTATTAATTATCAATATTAGGTGGGTCTTACTAATTTCACGCTAGGGAGCCTTCATCGTGATCACCAACATTAGGTGGGTCCCACAATACCAAAATTAGATGGTTTTCTTATTCATTACCAAGATTGAATTGTGTGATTGTAATTATTTGTCGTCATTAAATGGGTCCCACTATTTGATAGCTCCCATTGTGTTAATATGACTTCCAATATCAAATGGGTCCCAAAATGATTTCTCATAAATGGAATCATCAATGACGTCTGACATTAGATAAGGTTTTACTATAAAAAAAAAAACTAGATGGGCCCATTTGTGATTTCATGGTTTTAACATTTAATCATGTGATTTTTTAAACATTAATAGTGGGTCCTATAATGATTATTAACACGCGTCATTACAAATTAGTGGGTCCTGCATTAGGTCAATTGACTACTTTCATTCCATATCTTATTCAGTATATCATCTTATGAGTTTTTTTTTTTTTTATAATTATAAATTGCCAAACACTTCTAAGGTATATTGAAATTTGTGAAAACTGTCGAACACCATAAATGACACAATATAATAATATGACACTGTTTTATTCTATGATAATAAAATCTTACAATATTTAATTTTTTTAAAGGAATAATTACTTGGATTTTACTGAGAATCCAACATTGCATCAACGCTTACATATTGCTTAATTAGGATTGGGGTGGAGTGCCAGCAAACCACCATGTCATCCACACATTGGGCATGCCTAGCTAAAATATGAGCAGCTCTATTTCTCTCTTCCCACATGGTCCACTTCAAACTTGATGAAATGACTCAACAACCCTTTGATTTCCTCAAACAGAGGCCCTTGCCTTGACATATTAGTATCGGAGGACTTTAAGGACATGTTTGGCAACCGAGTCTTTAGGGATCGAAAAAGATTTTTGATTTCCCTCATGCTGTGGTAAATTTATGTTTGGCAATTATAAATTTTCGAGGATTTGGGCAAATCGAAATCTTTATTTGTTAGGATTTTCAGAAGATAATCATAAGTGATGTGTTTTCTGATATATGATTATGTATTCATTGGAACTTATGAAGTTATGGAATGGATTTGTAAGTAGGAATATTTGTTCTGATATGAGAATTATGATTACAGCAATGTTTGTCTTTGAACAAGTATTGATTTAGCAAATCAAGGAGAGAAAGTTTGAAGATCCTGAATTGGTAAAGATCAGGAATAATATTGTAATGAGACCAGATTTTGTATTGGTTAAAGAAATTTTTTATTTCGAAGATAGAATATATATACTAGCACAAAAGAATTTGAATCAAGCGGTGATGTTATATCTCATCACAATTGGTATTTTATACATCCAGGAAGTCCAAAATATATAGAAATCTCAAAGACGGGTTTTGGTGGAATAATATGAAATGGGAAATAGTTGGTTATGTATCATTATGTTTAACCTGTTGTGAAGTTTGAATACAGAAAATCTCCTAGATTATTATCTTTTGCATATTCTTCGATGGAAGTTGAAGCAATTGATTATAGATTTTATATTGGTATTGGATTTAATGAAATTTGTGAGAGAAGTGATTAGATTACATGGAACACTACGTGTGTTAAGAAGTCAACTAGAATAATCAAAGAATAAGATTTATGTATGATGATAATAACTGAATTAAGATTCTATGGATTTATCGTAAAACCAGTAAAGCCACATGGAGATTGATAGAACAAATGGCTCAAAAAGATTCAAGGTATTTGTTCAAGTAGATTTGATTTTTTTGTCTTTTATTTGATTTCGTATTTTATTTTAATAGAATTTTACATTCGGAGGACCGAATGATTTTAAAAGTTTAGGGGAATGTTACACCTCGTCCCAAGTTAATTAGGATTAACTCTAATTAATCGCGATTAATGCGATTTAAGCATGATTAATTATGTAAAATGTGATTAGCGGTCAAAATGAATTGAATTAGTTACAAGTGAATGAATTAAGCATAATGAAATGGATTTAGAAGAAATTGACTTGATTGAGTTGATTTTAGACCCAAATTAGTGAAGTTAAGGACTTTTCCGTAAATACGGATTTATGCGTATTTCGTCGAATGTGGTGAAAATTGATATCAACATATGTATCTTGACGAGCACAACAATTTTCATAATACACAACAATTTTCATAATACACACATTTTCATTTGACTTAAAATGAGTCAAGTAAGCTTTGATTTGACTCAAATTGAAAATAAAGATAAAAAGGAGGGTTTAAGTGCGATTTTCAGTTTATAAAGGTTGATTCATTCGGTGGTTTCATCTCATCTCCAGCTGAGAGTAAGCTGTGGTTCCTTCCTTACTTTCTTCTTCTTCGTTTCTACTTCAAAGTGCTTGGAAGAGAAAGGTTACAAAGTGGGTTTTGGAGAGGAATTTGTTTTCTTCATCTCTCATCATCATCTTCTTCAATCTTTTTGGAGTTAAAGTTTAGGGAAAATCTCAAGTTTCCATTTAACAAGCTGTCAAGTAAGTATTAAGTTGTTCTTATAGAACTTTTGAGTTCTATTAAGTGATTTGGAATGATTTTTAGCACAATCAATTCAAGAATTTCGTTTGGGTTTGTTCTTGATGTTAGGGTTTGGAAGTTGGTGGTTTTGAATCAAATAGAGATTGAAAAGAAAGGGGTTTTGTGTTAAACATCAATTAAAGGCAAGTATAAACCAATATTATGATGAGATGCTATTTATTAATCTTTTCTTCTTGATTATGTTGTGAAATATGATTTCAGCCCTATGTTTGATTAATTTATGTGTGTGTGGTTGATTGATTGGAGAAAAAGGTGGGTAAATGGTAGTTAAATGGATTGAGAGAAGTTGTGCAAGTATAAACTATATTTGTGATTAAATGCTAGTTCGTTTACATTTCTTATGGTTTGTCAATTAAGATGTTTTTGTTCTTGTGTATAGAATTTATATGAATTGTTGAAGGGGTATTTGAATAGCAGGAGTGATGTTTGAATTTGGAAGGAGTTATATATATTTATATATATATGAATGGGGTTTGAGGAGGGAACAGGAGGTTCCATAACTTTGTGTAGGTTGTGGAAGAATTGGAAGTTATAATAGAATTCTGAATTAAATTTTGGGGTCAGTTCGGTTAACCAAAATTGCAGTTCGGTTAGCCGAAGTATTCAGTTCGGTCAACCGACAGGTTTCCGAACTTGGAACCAAACTCGTTTTATGATTTTTGAGGAGAAATTGAGCCTCTGGTTTGTGAACCGAGGGGTGACCGAACTCCAACATCATTAGTTCAGTCAACTGAAGTGTTGACCGAGGTGGAATAATGCTTGCTGGATTTCGAACCGTGAGCTAACCAATCTACGTCAGTTAGCTGAGATCGTCAGTTCGGTTAGCCGAACTCTCCAGTTCGGTCAACCGACGTTTATTGAGGAATTTCATATTTAAATTCTGATTTTCTAGTTTAAGATCTAGAGCCTATTGATTAAATCAAGGTTGTTCATATTGTTTATACCTCCATAGGTGATAATTAAGAGGACTTTAGTGTACAAATTATATATAAACTGATCAGGATCACACCCAATTGGATGGTATTGTTTAACTGAAATTGTTTACTGAATTATATCTAAATTGGATTATAAATTAAATTGAATCTTACAAAGGATTATGTATTGAGTTATGTCTGTTCATTTGATATTAAATGGAAATTAAATGAAATGAATTGTATTATATATTGAGTCTGGCACTACATGGTGATTTCTGTTTCTGCTACAGCAGATTATTGGGAGTGTTCCGGAACTCCGTGGTGATGCCAGTGATCTCTGATCAAGACACTGAGTAGATACCACTTATTTGATGAGTCCTTGAGGCCTGAGTCATGGGAATTAACTTCTTCCTTTTTAGGGAGATATAATTTGATTGGAAATGCTATGGTAGTTTGCCACATTATAAAGACTCTTATTGATTTGGAATTGTAATTGTATTATTTAATACTGATTTTGAATCGTAATTATATTGTTTAATATTGAATTTAAATAAGTTAAATGTGTGATTAGCATGTATAATGTGAGGCCCCACCCCTAGTGGGCTCTCAATTTGAATTTGAATACTATATATTAGCCTAAGTATTTAATTATACTAATTATGGGGTTTAGATAAGGGTAGTTATGTATTTTCCTAGGTTTAGTCTAGTTGTGTAATTAGTAGAGTCAATAGGGTGTCTTTTGTTAATTTTAGAGTTAGTTAGTTTGTTAGAAGCCCTAGCTAGAAATTAGTGTTTACTATAGGGGGTTTGTACCAAAGAATCTTCTAGAAGCCCACCTAAAGACCTAAGTACCCTCTATCTTAACCCTAATCTTATTCTAACCCCAAGGGCATTTTTGTCCCTAGCCCAAAAACCCAACCTATTTAAACTAAACCCTCCCTGCCCAAGCAATCACAATTCATCTCCTCTCTCAATTCCTATCTCTTTCTCTCTTCTTCTTCCCCACTTCTCTCCAACGAGCCCTCATCTTTCCTCCAATTCCTATCTCTCTCCCTCTCTCTTTCTCTCCCCAGAATTCTCAATCAAAGGCCAACCCCAAGACTGATCTGCAACAGAGGAACCCCACGACTGGATTTCCCCTATTATAGCTTGGTTCTGTATCTTCCCTCTTCCTTCTAACTGCATTGATCAGGCAAGTGCTCTATGCTGCTAACGTAGAATGCATGAATTATCTTCCTCTTGATTTTGCAAATTTTAATTCTGTTGATATATGTTTAGATCGATCTTTGAGCTTGTCTGTTGGTTTTTCTTTGACCATTAATGGATGAGGTCACCTCATTTAGATGATCAATGGTCCGGTTGATGGATGGATGATATAGAAGTGATTTTCTTCCTTGATTAAGCTTCTGTGTTGGTTTGAGGAGAATTCCAGGGGGATTGGGGTCACTGTACCAAATTCCCGGATGGTGGGATTGTGAAAACCCATCTTGCTGCGTCGAGACCGGGGCCGAGGTGGGACCACCTTTGAAAAATCAGGACCCCATATCTGTTTGAGGGGCCCTGGGCGACCGTGAGGGTGGTTGATCTAAATCTGATCAAGCATGGGAAAGTGGTCCAGTGAATTTGTGGGGCCCAGGTAGATCCCTGATTTCAGGCCTGGTCCAGATATAGGATCATGAAATTCTCCTCAAACCCAGAGCTCAGCGATGGCCGAGCTCAGCACTGGTAGAGCCCAGCGATGGCCGAGCTCAGCACTGGCAGAGCTCCGCGATGGCCGAGCTCAGCGATGGCTAGATCCAACACTGGCCGAGCTCAGTGTTTGACCGAACTCAGTGTTCTGCCGAGCACAATGCCTAGGTCGAGATCTGCGTCTAAGCTGAGCTCAGCGTTTAGGGCCGAGCTCAGCGTTTAGGCCGAGCTCAATGTTTAGGCCGAGCTCAGTGTCTTGGCTGAGCTCAGTGTTATGGCCGAGCTCAGTGTTTTACCGAGCTCAGTGCCGGACCGGGATCCGTGCCAGACCGGGCTCCGTGCTTAACCGAGCTCAGCGCTTGACCGAGCTAAGAGCCTGACCGACCTCAATACCTGACCGAGCTCAACGCTTTACCGAACTCAGCTGGGTGACCGAACTGAGCTAGGCGCTTTGCCAAGCTGAGCTGGGTGACCGAGCTGAGTGTTCAATTGAGCTCAAGTGCTTAGCCGAACTCCGAGCTGGATTCCGAAAAGGCCAGATTCCAACAAGGGAGACTAGAACCTGGGACATTCCCTTCAGCCATAATTCTTAGTGTGCACGGCCAACTACCCAGGCCAGGGGTTAGCCGAACTCACAGGAAGTCCTGGACAATCAGGTTTTGCCTGCAGGGTGTTTACTTCTCTAATCCCAGTGTGCCGAGCTGACCGCCCAGGCCAGGAGGTCGGCTGAGCACACTGTGTACAGTGACACTTTCCAGATTCTAATTTCTATTGTTGTAATCATATGTGGGACCCATTGACCATCCAAATAGACTTCCCTCACTATGCCAACCATGAGTTGATGGTGTGGCTCAACCTTGACTCGTGGGGTCCACTAATTAAGGTCCAGGTTATGTAATCTAAGATGATTCAACCTTTATACATTACCAAGTGATGCACATAACTTCTGAGCACCAAACACAGTATTCCTTAGCATCTGTGGTTTCACTTAAAGGTCGAATTACCTGAGATAGACCTGAATCCATGGTTTAAAATCTCGATATCGGTCGCGGTATCGGCCGGGCCGAAAAATCGATACGTCACGGATATCGTCGTGGATATCCGTGACGTCGCGGTCGTCGCGGTGTGAATTTTTTTTAATCCAAAAAAATTCGCAAATATATTCAAAAAATCCAGAATATTAGAAAATGTTGGAAAATAATATTTTTTTCCATTAGTAACAACAAGAAATCAAAATCTCGGTCAGCTTAAGTTATGAGTCCTGTCTGTGTCGCTGTTCGCTTTATTCTCCAATATTTTATATAATGCAATCATTATTGATGCTCATGATCAATAAGATGAAATATCATAAATTTGACATAATGCAATCACAATTTTTGGCAAAAACTCATACTTTTTTATTCCAAAAGTATAGATCTATTTTAAACTAACATATTATCAATGCATTTAAACACTAATGTGAAAAAATGTAATTGATTTCAAGAAAGCCCCGAATCTTGAAAATAAAAAATTTAGATCTACACTTTAAAATACTAGATCTAGGGAAAAATAAGTGAGTAACATCGAATCTAACTCAATATAAAGTCTTTTGGTTCATGAATTAGTGTATTACACAATCTTTACTACTATAACATTCCAAACATAATTAAATAGGTTTAATATCATATCTAGTATCTTATGACAATAATAGACATCCAAGTACAAAAAAAAAGAAAGACAATTAGCAAAAGAGTCCTAGCTATCACGGTCAAGTAGGATAATTTTGTCTTCTTGATTGCCACTTCTCTAAAATATGTGCTTCGCAGAGGGGGTCCGGGGGTATCCCCTTGGCGGGGGTCGAGCTGACCGGTCAGCTCGCGGGGGTCCAGGGGGCAACGCCCCCGAAAAAAAAAAAGGGATATCGGCCGATATTTTGAAAATATCAGCGGAGATATCGTCACGGCCGATATCTCGCGATATTTTGGCGATATATAACTCGGTATCGCCGATACCGATATCTCAGCGAGATATCAGTACGGTGTCGGCCGATACGAACCGGTATCGGCCGGTTTTTAAAACCATGCCTGAATCTGAAGTGGATCATTTACTTAGGTTGGACTGTTGATATCTCCCATTGACCATTGTACTTGGAGATTCATCTCCCTCATATTATTACTATTACTCTATTGTCCTTATTATTGCTTATACCTGTTAATTAAATGGAAAATGGAGGACCCGAATCTAGTACTACTTAGAGGTGACCCGGTAATCTGATTGGGTGAACATTGACCCGTGTTTGTGGCTAGGTGGGCCCTTTTATGGCCTAAGTTTGGATGAGAATTACCCTAGACTGGAGAGGTTAGATTGTATGGGCTTGTGACTCGTTACGGATGTAAATGGATCATATGTTATTGAACATGGACTTGTATCTCATATGGACTGTTATAGACCAGGCCATGTATTTGGTGGGCCTCGGTATGGATCCATTGACTGGACTTGGACCGGATTATGATCCATGGATGCTTGGACCTCTTAGGGACTTTGTTAGGACCTTGTTCACGTAAGGTAAAGCCTAGACAGACACAGACATTTATTGTTTCCTGAGTCGGCATAGACATTCACTCAGTTGATCTAAGCTCAGCCAGTTGGACTGATCATCACTGGTAGGAGCTATTGAGAGTGTGGTGTGGCTATCATGATGAGCATTGATGGAGACGGACGGTGCGATACCTTGTCCGGTCTCAGTGTGTGTTGATGGATGATGTTATTTACGGGGCTAGATAATCCCCAGCTCTGTGAGATTTTCCCCGCCGTGACTGTGTTCAGTATGGGAGGGCCGTGACATAATATCCCGCGGTATCCAGCTTGTGTTAGTGTGCCATTTTGTGTAGGTTTATTATATTAAGTTTATCTTGATTCTATTTGTTTATCTTGCTCAACTACCTAGGATCTGTACTATTGCTATTCTCTTAACTTTATTACTATATCTACTCATTTGATGCATACATTCTATATTATTTGCATACTGTGACTTGCCAGATCTTTAGATCTGATCCACTCTTGGTGCTTAGGTCTTGACCCCGAGTTCGAGGGCGATGCGTACGCACTCGTAGAGGTGCCTGTAGTAGGTGACTACGGATGGGGAACCGGCCGACCAAGAGGTTGAGCCGGAGGGTGGAGAGCCGGCACCAGTTGGCAGGGGCTTGAGTGTCTGTTTGTTTGGGATTTTGAGAGATTTTTGTAGTGAGTTGGGTAGTGTTGGAAATATGTAAATAAACTTTGGTTTTTATCACTTGTCATTTTAGGCTGGATAAGCCCGATATACATGATATGATATGATGATACCTTGTGCTTCCGCTATCTCTGTATTGCTTCCGCTTATTTCTTCATGCTTCCGCAATATTAACTGTTGTTATAATATTGTTCAAAAAGTTTTAAATTGGACCTCACTGCGGACCTACGATCTTGGAAGTTCTCGAATTTTTCGGGAAGTAGCGTGCCAATTTCGGTACTTTGACGATTTTCTCGGTATCCGGAATTGGGGCGTTACATATAATCATGTATCTGTTTATACATTGTTGAATTGTCAAATTCATAGTGTTATTGATGACATTATAGGCGCGACTGATATTGCCGGTCCTTCAGAAGTCATAGCATCGGTGGAAATGACTAATCCAGTTCTTCAGAGGGAGTAATTGAGTAGGAATGAAAAGTTTGTAATATTGGTGAATGATACAGTATTTGAAGAAAACGTTTTAGTATTGTTGATATTGTAAATAGAGCTTTGTTTATATGAGCAATGTAAATTTATTTATGTTCTGCATAATGTGAAATTGATATCGCTTGCGAATTTTATGTTTAAAGTTCACGGGAGTAAGTATGGTCGTGATTCGGGGTCAACTCGATTTAAATTTTTATCTCGGGCTCGGGTCATGACATACTTATTGTATGGTATCAGAGCAAAGTGAAAGAGTTAAGAGCAGAATTTTCAAATCCTTAGAGACTGTAAGGACACGGTGAGAAAACGTTAGATTATGAATCACAATTCGAAAGATGTGATTTACTGTTTTCGTTAAATGTGATTTGTTTTCACTATATGTGATTTATATTCACTGTAAATGTGATTTACTTCATTATATGTGATAGAATTAGATAGAAAGTAAGAAGATATATTTATATATCTTGACTTTCTGTGTTATTTCGGAATGGCATCTGGAATTGGGAATGGTGATAGTGGAAATGGTAATCCTGAAATTGTAGTTAGTGGAAAGGAGAGTTCTACTACACCTATTGCCCCGGATAACAGTGATGCGAGATTCACTGCCATTATGGAGCAGTTAGCTCGGAATAATGATCAAATGGCTAGAAGTCAAGAAACACAGTTGAGCATGCAAGTTTAGATTAATTATTCCGACTACCCCCCATAAGATTTGAAAACCCTCATTTAAGTGGATTTGTAACCCCAATCCTATTTTTCTCAACTATATGCATCGATACACACCAATATCAATGTGAATTCCTCAACTTTACAAATCCCCAGTGAGGAATCCTTGTTCCCATGATAGTGAAGAATCATCAGATCTATAGATTCCTCGCCTGTTACCAAACATGCTATAAAGCTTCCACCACCCACATTGAGTCCCTTTCTAGAATAATACTGCTCACCCCAATGTGAAGAACCATCTGAAGTGCTTTTAATGCTGCAACAGCTTCAATGTCATCGGCGCTATCCACCCCACTTTCTAATTTACTCATGATCATAATCACATTACCCACCTCATCTGTTAGAATAGCACAACTCCGGCTTTCTGTATCTTAGCAAACATAGCACCATCCACATTAAGTTTAAAAACGCTTGATGGTGGAGGCTTCCATCGAAAAACTTTCTCCTTTTTGGGGCTACTTTTTTAATGCGAATGCATTTAAAGGCCCACACCAATGCCCTTTCCTCGTCCACAACTATCCACGGGTCCCGTTGCTCACTGTAGGTGCAGAAAATAATGACCCACAATAACTAGGGAGCCTTAGAGGACTTATCCTACGATGGTGATGACTGGGTACCATCCGAAAGCCTGAAAGAGAAGAGCAAACGGTCAGAGGACACTGGCCTGGGCGGCGCAAGGCTCTCCGATGCCAAAGTCAGTGAAGGAACTGGAACAATGGAAGGAGAGGAAGAAGAGAGGCAGAGTAACTGCTCTCTGGGTTCAATTGTGCGTACCTTGCATGTGGTATGAAGCTCTATTTATAGAGGCTGGGGTCGTATCCTTGGAGAATATCTTGGTGTGGGTCCCATGATTCGACTGGGAAGTCATGATCAGCCCACCAAGTAACAAATGCGGTCTAATCTAGCCTACTCTGCATTTAATGCCAGTCGGATCAGCCCACATCGCATTAAATGCGCGTCTTGTTGGATCAGATTGTGTTGGGCACCTTTGACGATTGGGGTACCATCGGATCCGCCCTCGGGCCTTGCCCTGATGTGGTCTCAGCCGCTGGATGCTGCCCTGTCAGTGATCTGGCGTAGATTGTGGACGGCTGGATGTCGCATCTGTCTCACTAGCTCGCGCCCCTATTCCTCCACGTGCCTGACGACGTGGGGGATGAGGGGTGCGAGTGGTGGTTCTTTTTTACTTCGGCTTTCGTCCCGGCTTCTTCAGTCGAGGTGGAGCTCTCAGCCGAGATGGGCACATGGGATGGCCGAGCTCGGCGCTAACGGCCTGGGACTGTTTGGTTTCGGCTGAGGCTTCTATCCCGGCAGCCGAGGTGAGTTTGGTGCCACGTGGATGGCATGCGGACGGCACGTGAGGACGCTTAGTCTCATCTAATGGCCATGATTAGCGGAATACCAGGGTTCTGGAAATCTCTCCACACAATTGCCCCCTAGCTTCTGACCTTGCGGAGATCGTCGGTGCCGTGAGGTCGGGAGCTACGTGACGGGGTTTACCTGGCGGAGAGAGTCCCTCTCGGCCCTGATTCGTGGTCGCTTTGGATTATCGAGGCAACAACTGGCGTCCCTCATTCAATGCTGAAGACAGGTTGACGGCTCTGCGTGTCGTCCTCTGGTTAGTCGTCTGTCTTCTCGAGATCGTACGCGCCGTTCCGTC
The DNA here is from genome assembly GCA_012931725.1 of Litsea cubeba. Lineage (NCBI taxonomy): Eukaryota > Viridiplantae > Streptophyta > Magnoliopsida > Laurales > Lauraceae > Litsea > Litsea cubeba. The sequence continues at coordinate 44,514,537 of CM022954.1, forward strand.
AGGGACGTAATCAATTTTCGAAATGATTCGCGCGGAGCCCTAGGAGGCGCCCCTTGGTGCTCCCAACTAGGGCTTCTGGAAAGGGGACCTTTTGGCGATATATATAGGGCAATCGAGGTTCGTTTTCTTCTCCGTCGCCATTCTGAATCAAAGGAGAATAAGCTACTGCGAGGGAACCTTGTCTGAGAAGTGGTGTGCTGCTGAGGCCGAGTCTCTTTGCTGCTCAACGTCTTCGTCCTGCTCCCGTAAGTTCCTTCTGCCCTGCCTCTTCTCCTGTGGGTTTCTCTGTCTTTGGATTGGGGTAGAAATGGGAATTTATAGCCACTGGTTAGAGGGCGAGGCAGCGATCGAGGGCTTTAGGTCGGCCTTTAGGGTCCCTGCTGACGTCCAAGTTAGGGGTGAGGACTCTAACGACATCAACCTTCGCGACTTCTCGGGGGGTTGGATGCCGTTTCCTCTAGTGGCCGTGACGGAAGGCGGGGTCCGATTTCCCCTTCACCCCCTTCTCAGGAGATGTCTCAGTCAATGGCGCCTCTGCCCTTGCCAGCTGCTACCCAATGCTTTCAAGATTGTGATGGGCACGGCTAGGTTAAATGAGGTTTTGGGCATTAACCTCGGCGTCTTCGATATCGAGGACGTATATGATATATGCAAGTCCGGAGATGCTTACTATCTCCGGGCAAAGCCAGGCCGGGACGGCTTTGTCCGATACTTGGAGGACTCGAGCAAGTATGCCGGAGACGATCTTCTGTATGTCTCGGGAAATTGGGAGTTAGGGGTGGCCGACACCGATAGAGGCTACCAAGTCCCTCGCCATTTCGGGACCATTCCAAGTAAATACCTTCTGTCTCTGTTTTTTATATAGTTTCTTTTTGTTCTGCCGCGCTAATGCTTCTGATCGTTGCAGCTTTGAAGGAGAGAAAGCGGGCCGCCCGATACATCTGGAAGAGGAACGAGGCCTGGCTCCGCCTAGTAAAGCGGTACAGTGGTCATGACGGCAGGGCGGCCTGGTCGCTGCTAGGGTATCAGCAGAGGTACCGTGGGTATCTAAGGGGCACCGTAGAGCCGATCCAGGGTGAAGGTGCCGGTCCCGAAGTCAGGCAGGAACAGGCCAGTCCAGAGGCCGCTGAGGGGCCTTTGCAGGCGTCGTCTGACGTTAGGGCCACGTCCGGAGCTCTAGCTTCCACATCGGGGTCGAGACCTCTCCAGGTCCCAGGAAGGGAATAGAGTCAGATTGCCCGATCTCCCTCGCCAAGTTCCGAGATGAGGCACACCAGGCGCTTGTCCTTCGAGGACCTCGAGGCCTTGGCACTCGGAGCGGAGGATGCCCGAGCCCTCCAAGAGCCTGTGAATCTGAATTTCCCTGAGCCTCCTCCGAGTGCTCGGGTAGTTTCCCCTGCGACTGCGGCGGAGGTTCCCGCATCCCCTGGCCCTATTGGTCTAGAGGTACGTTCGCCCCCGGCTGAGGTCGAGCAGGAGGAGGCTCGGCCGCTGAAGATGCCGAGGTCCGATGCAGGCCCTAGCTCGGTCGCTGCCATCGTCGCCCCAGGGGCCGCCGTTATGGGAGCCGAGCTTTATGCTTGAGCCGGGGAGGCCGATGAAGATGGAGGATCGCGTCCTTCACAGGATCGATCCCCGAGTCCTCGAGGCCCTGGGGCGAGCCTGCGCCCTCCCCCGGGACATGGAGCAGCTGGACAAGTACAGCGATCAGAAGCTGATTCTGTCGATGCTGCAGTCTAACTTCACGGTAAATCTTTCTACATTTCTTCTCGTCAATCCAGCGGTTTAGCATGTAACGCTCTTTGGATTTGACGTGAACGCCCCGTTTCTTTGACAGGCGGCACAAAAGTCCATGGCCGTTGCTGACAGGATCTATAGATACAGCATGGACGTTGCCGAGCTGACCGTGGAGAAAAACGGCTTGCAAGAATCTCTGGACGTTGTTACCCAGAAATTAGCCAGGGTGGAGGGAGAATACGCAGCGAAGCTTGAGCAGGCGAGGGGAGAAGTCGAGGCGGAAAGAGTCAGAGTGGCCGAACTCGAGGTTTCCATCTCGAAGATGGAAGACGATTACGCGGCCCTGCTTCAAGCCGAATCCAAGAGGGCGGATGAAGCCGAGGCGAAACTCGAGTCGGAGTGCGATGCTGCATTTGAGGACGCCAGAGCGTAGGTCACCGCCCACTACAAGGAAAGGGTCCTCGTCGTAAGGGATAAGGCCTGGGCGAAAGGATGGCGCACCGGCCTGAAAGAGGTCGGGGCTTCTGAGGACCACCCTTCCTTCCGGGAGCCTCCCCCGTATCCACTCCCGACGCCGGCCTCTGCTCCTCCAGCCAGCGAAGTCTCTGACGTTGCAGCCTGTGCGTCCGACCGGGCATGACCTCGGGACGCTCGCCTCTCTGCTTTATGCTTTTTGTAAATTCCTTCAATTGTATTCGCTGCGCAATGTAATGATCAAGATTTTGATGTAATTGAAAGTTTCTTCGATCATTCGTCCTCCCATTTCTGTCTTTTCCCTTTTTTGTACTTCTATGCTTGAGTTTCGTACGGCACTTTCTGCAATGGGACGTTAGAATTGAGTGCCGAGCGGTCTTCTTGGGTGCTTGCGATGATACTCCGTATCTTGGGCGATCCTCTCTGGTATTCGCGCTGATACTCCGTATCTTGGGCGATCTTGAACAGCAGTAAGCATGGTGATATGACTATTGAGGGGAACGAGGGGATGGTTCCACGTGGTATCATCGGAACCGCTGGTTAGTATAAGGGAAGTCTAGCACGCCACGCAAGGCGTGAGAGACCTCGCCTCATAATTTCCTTTGAAGATCGGGCCCCCCTTCTTCCTATAAATAGGAGTGGTAAGCTCGCCATGGGATGGACGAGAGAGCTAGGATATTTGTATTTCATTCAAACAACCTGGCAGCCATGTTTGATAGATCTTTAGGGGCTTTTGACCCGGACGAAGCTCCTGTGCCGGTGACGGCTTCCTCTGAGGGGGAAGGTCTGTCGCAGTCTGCGCGCTCTCTGAAGATAGTCCTCGCAGGCTACGCGCTCTCTAAACGCGGGTCTGCAGCCAGCCTTCCCTGGTGCGGCTGCATGGGAATCTTTGCAGCTATGGGTCGGTGGCGCCCCCCGCGCTCGACGGCCTTGTTGTCATTCCACAAGGTTCTGAATGGAGGGTAGGACTGGAAACGCCCTAGGAGGGGGCTCTTGTTTGCAAACTTTGGTCTGACCAACCAAAGCGTATTGCAGAGCTCCTGGCACCGGACGCCTGGGGGTCCTGTTTCGTCCCGGAGGGCGGTTCTGAATCATGTCGCAGATCCTCCTTCTTGTGGGATGTCAAGACCTCGGGGCAAGATGCAACAAGCCTTTCCGCCGAAGGTCTCTGGTCGGTGGACGGTGTCGGTGAAGAGTGGTCTCGAAGCCTACTTTCTTTTTGGGTCTTCAGAGGGCCACGAGCCTTCCTTCTGTGTATTTTGTTTCATGTTTGTAATCCATGTAATGAAGCAATTACAATGAATAAAAGGATCAATCCGTGTACACTTGTCTTTTTGTATTTCAGTGCTCGCATTGCTCTTCTTTTGAAAGCCGACCTTGGCCGAAATGGAGAGCTTTGGCCGAAGCGAACTGCCTTGGGCCGAAGTGAGTTCGGCGTGATCTCGGCTGTGTGAGTTTGAGTTCGGCGTGATCTCAAGGGTATTCGAACACAGAGTCTCGGAGATCTCGGCCGTGCGATCTTTAGGGGTGCATGAACCAAGAATTTAGGAAACGACTGAGCGTCGGAGCTCGGAGCCTTTTCCAGGGTCCAGGACCCGGAGCTTTAGGAAACGACCGAGTCTGGACTCGAGGCCTTTTCCAGGGCGGTAGACCTGGAACTTTAGGAAACGACCGAGTGTATGAACTCGAGGCCTTTTCCAGGGCGGTAGACCCGGAGCTTTAGGAAACGACCGAGTGCGTGAACTCGAGGCCTTTTCCAGGGCGGTAGACCCGGAGCTTTAGGAAACGACCGAGTGTATGAGCTCGAGGCCTTTTCCAGGGCAGTAGACCCGGAGCTTTAGGAAACGACCGAGTGTATGAGCTCGAGGCCTTTTCCAGGGCGGTAGACCCGGAGCTGTCGAAGTCATGTAAGGAGAGACGACACAGATTGATGATAGGGCAAAAGGTGCTTTCATTGATTCTGAGACTCGCTACATCTTTTAGAAATAGAATTTCTTCAGGTGGGATGCATTCCACGGTCTCGGCAGTGGCTTGCCTTCTAAGTCTTCGAGCTTGTAGGCTGATTTCCCTACCAGTGAGACCACCCTGAACGGGCCGTGCTAGTTCGGGGCCAGCTTCCCTTTGTTTGGTTCTTCGTCAGCTGGCAAGGTCTTCTTTGAGAACTGGCTCTCCCAGGGAGAGTCTCCTTTCCTTGACATTTTGATAGTACGCCCTGGCTAACCGCTGCCGATAGTCGGTCAGACGCAGGGCTACTGCTTCTCGACGCTTGTCTGCCAGCCTCAGCTCCATTGCCATGTTTGTCTCATTTCGGCGCTTATCGACCAGCTCTGTCCTCAGAGTGAGAAGGCCGATTTCCAAAGGAATGACCGCCTCCATCCCGTAGGTCAGAGAGAAAGGTGTTGCCGAGGTGGGAGACTGTCCGACCTCAGTTACTTTTGGCCCGTGCCCTGTGTCCCGCAGCGCCGTGCCGGGCTGGGTTGGAGCTGAATCGGGCGAGATGAACTCAGCGATGAAGTCTGCCAGGATTTGGGCTTTGATCGCAGTTCGGGAACGGTACTATATATCATACTGCCCCAGTTCAACTGCCCACTTTGATATTCGCCCTGAAAAGTCAGCCTTATTGAATATTGAATGGAGTGGATGCTCCGTGATCACCATAATGGTGTGGGATTGGAAATAACGGGAGAGCTTGCGGGAGGCACTAACGAGAGCCAACGCAAGCTTCTCCAACAAAAAGGTACCTGGTCTCGGCATCGAGCAGGGTCTTGCTCGTATAGTAAATTGGTTTTTGAATTCCCTCGTCCTCCCTGATGAGGACGGAGCTCACTGCGTGATCCGAGACCGCAAGATATAAATACAAAATCTCCCCCAGAGTTGGGGTGGAGAGTAAGGGTGGTGACATCACATAAGTTTTGAGCGCGGCCAATGCCTGGTCGCACTCAGGGGTCCACTGGAATTTCAAATTTTTCTTTAGAAGCTGAAAGAAAGGCCTGCACTTATCTGATGACCGGCCGATAAAGCGATTGAGTGCTACGGCCATTCCCGTGAGCTTCTGAACTTCTTTTGTGGTAGAGGGGCTCTGAATGCCTTAGGTCGCGGTGATCTGGTCTGGATCAGCCTCTATCCCCCTTCGTGTTACCAAGCTGCCGAGGAACTTGCCAGAGGCTACGCCGAAGGCGCACATGGAAGCATTTAGCTTGAGCTGGTATGCACGAAGGATGTCAAAGACTTGGCCGAGATCCGCCAGGTGGTCGCTGGAGTGCACTGATTTGACGACCGTGTCGTCGATGTACACCTCTACCGTTAGGCCGAGCTGAGCCTGGAACGTCTCCGTCACGAGGCGCTGATAGGTTGCCCCCGCGTTCTTTAGCCCGAAGGGCATCTCCTTGTAGCAGTTAGTGCCGCGGGGGGTTATGAATGACGTTATCCTTGTCAGACCCGTGGAGTGGAACTCGGCGGTAGCCTCTGTAGGCGTCGAGGAAGCTCATTCGGTCGTGGCCAGTGGTGGCGCCGATCAGGGAGAACCTATCTGGGTCTGCCGAATTCAGCCTGGCCTCGGCCAGGTCCTCAATGCTTTTCTTCTCGGGGTCTCGGCCGATTCCATCTAGGCCTTTCTCGAATTCGGCGAGGTCGACGCGCTCCGGCTCTTTCACTGCTGGGACTGCGGCCAGCATGCGCTGCCTGGCCTGCTGCTGAACTCCTTCCACCGTGGCCACTTCCATTTTGCCCTCCTTGTTCTCGGGGACGAACTTCAGCTTCTGGTGGAGGGAAGAAGGGACTGCTTCCAACTTGTGGAGCCACGTTCTGCCCAAAATGACGTCGCAGGGAGAATTGGCGTCCATGACCAAGAAGTCGGCCAACACGGTGGCTCCGCCGACTCGGGTTTCCAGGGCAATCCTATCCTTGGGGTAGACTGGCGCGGCGGACAGCCCTAGCAAGGGCGCACGGACCTCCGTGAGGTCTGCTTCTGAGAGGTTCATCTTTTGAAGCAATCATAATAGAGGACCTCGGAAGAGCTGCCGGAGTCGACGAGGATCCTCTTCACGGTGAAGTCTCTCAGCTTCATCGTAAGGAGCAAGGGGTCGTTGTGGGGAAGCTGGATTCCCTCGAGATCTTTATCTGAGAAAAGAGATCGCAGGTCGGTCGCGGTGAGCTTTTTTGGGTGCCTACCCGAGCTCGGCTCTCATCACCTCCTTCCCGTGCGATGCCCGCCTGGCCTCGGCGCGGGCATGCGAGCTTCCACGAGACGAGGGAGAGGGAACTGAGGATGCCAGGTGGATTACGTTAATGATCTTTTCGGAATCCTCGCTGTCTGGGTCCCGAGCCATGCTCTGGTGAACTCGGCCCCTGCTGCCGCCGGCATCTTCTGCCTTGACGAACTCTGGAAGGTGGCCTTCGTCGGCGAGTCTCTCCAGGCACTTCAGAGAGTTGCACTCCTCGGTCTTGTGCCCTTTACCTTTGTGGTAGGAGCAGTAGAGCTTGCTTCGACTGCCGTCGGTGGGCTCATTTCTCAAGGGCTGGGGCCACTTGAAGAACGGCTTGCCCTTTATTTTGTTCATGATCTGGTGTATCGGTTCCCTGAAGACGACATTGATGCCTTGATAGGCGTTGGCGTGAGGCCTTGGCCTCCTGGTGCCCCCAGATCTGGATGGTGTAGGCTTCGCCGAACTGGCGACCCGAGCCTGCTTGGGCTCCTGCTTCTGGAAGGGCCCCCCGCCTCTCTGCCGAGGCTGGTTGCTCTCGTGCTCGGGCTCCGGCCTTTCGTCCTCTTCCCGGGCCTGGAGTTCATCTTCCTCCCGGGCGACAAAGCGCTTTATCCGGGACATCAGCTCTGGCATGGACTCTGGGGGGTCTCCGACCAAGTCCTTCCGGAGGTCGTGGCCGGGGATAAGTGTTAGGTTTTTGTTTATTGCAATTTGATGGATGCATCATTCATTTTATTCGTCATTTGAATTCACACACATGCATTGATTTAGAAAATCTTGAAATCTTGATTTACACATGCATTGTTTTTAAATCTTGTAAATCATATGTTTCATGCATGTTTTGGTTTTAATCTTGGATGCATTCAATTTGAAAAAGAGTTTTATAAATCAAGCAAGCCTATGGTTTTAAAACTTTCTAATCATTTTAGGCTTTTTATATTTCATGATTTTAAACCTCTTAGAATGATTTAAAATCATGTTTCCATGCTTGATTTAATGGCCCAAAAGAATCCCCTCAAGAACCACTTTAAAGTATGAGAAAAAATGGGAATTCTGGTCCCAGGGTCGACCTGCAGTGTACCAGGTCGACCTGCCCATGGACCAGGTCGACCTGGCACACTGCAGGTCGACCGGGCAGAGGGCCGTTGGCTCTCCAACGGTCATATTTGTGACCGTTTGTATTCGGTCGACCGGGGATGGTATGGGGTCGACCGAAGACACGCTGATACTCACTTTTTGAGTATAAATATGAGTTCATTCCCATGAGAAAAGGGTTGATCAAAGTGGAACTCTTAAGCCTTCTTGAGGTGTTTGGAGACAAAGAAAAAGGGATGAACTAAGGGAGATTAAGGGGTCATTAGTAAAGCTAAAGCTTGGATCATTAAGTTAAATCATCAAGTAAGCTTTACTTTTATTAATCATATGTTTTATGCTTTGAGTAAATTATTGGTAAATGATTTGTAGCATATAAACTATGATGTGTTAAATCCATTACCTTCATTCAATCTTTGTTTTAGATTGTGATGGATTTCTCACTTTGATTCAAACCAAGTTTTGTGTTAAAACTTTATAAATCATGTTTTGTTAAAACCTTTGATTTGTTATATAAACATGTTTCATTAACTTGTTTGAATCATCTTTGTTGTTTTCATTCATTTGAATCTTAAGTTAAACCTTTGTTTTTGAAAACAACATAGCATAGCACATGCATCACTTGATTAGGCTTAAACATTTACATTCAACTTGTGATCTTTTTTTGATTTTCATATCATTAACAAGTTTGTAGTTGTTCAAGTGATTTGCATATAACTTCAATCAAATCTTTTTATGTGCATTAAACTTTTGAATTGCTTTAAGCATATATTTTGATTAAGCTTTAATTTTAATCTTGATTGAAGTTTTCACACACACACTTCATTAGCATTCATCTTTGTAATTCTTAGTGTGTTTGTGTGAGTTGTTATTCATTTTCTTATCCGCCTACTTAGAGGCAATTTTTATTGAGCTTAAATTGTAATCTCTTAGAGTGTTTTGTAAAGACACTTTCTTTGAGAAAAATCTATTGTTGTAAGGTTATTGCTTAGCCATTGAAAAGCATCTTGAATAGGTTGTTGTTAAGCCTTAAAAAAAAAACAACATTGTAAGGTTATTGCTTATCCTTGGAAAGCATATTGTAGAGGTTATTGCTTAGCCTTTTGAAAAGCATAATAGTGGAAATCCGGTGGGGTGTTGAGTCACAAGCCGGTAGTGGATGTAGGCATTGAGGCCGAACCACTATAAATCTTTGTGTAGTGGTGATTGCTTTTGTGGTGATTGTTTTGTTTAGCTTCCGCATTATGTATGTTAATCATCACATTGACTAGTTTGTTTTAAAGAAATTAAAATTGGTCATAATTAGTCATTAAGTGTAGTTCACCCTATTCACCCCCCCTCTAGGGTTAGGATCCCCAGGACTTTCAATTGGTATCAGAGCCTCGTGCTCTATATTAGGATCAAGTGTTTGGAACTCTTGATTAGGTGTAAAAACCTAGAGTTAAAACCCTAGTGTTGTGCCTCCATGAAAATCATAAGAATGGATTCCACTAGTTTAGACTTTGTAGATTCTTTGGTAGATTCTTCTAGACCCCTCCTTCTTCCCACTATTGGAGATTCAAACAATGAATTTAAAGAATCTCAATTTGAATTAAAAGAGGAAGAAAATGATGAAAATGATAATGACATTGAAAAAGCTTATGAGGATTTGTGCACATTATCCTTAGAGCTTTCTAAGAAGAATAGAAGATTAAAAGAAGAATCTAAAAGACTAAATCAAGAATTAGTCTCTTCAAAAGATGAACTTAGAGAAAAAGAAGAATTAATAAATTGTGCAGAATCTAAGTTCATGATCTCTTTGCATAATCTATCTAATATTAAAGATGATCTAAGAGAATCAAAGATAGATTATGATAATCTTAATAAGGAAAATTCAAAACTAAGAGATCAATTAAAAAGGCAAGATGAAAACATTAACAACCTAGAATCCAAGTTAACCATTTCTATGGAAAATTTATCTAATGCACAAATTAAGATAAAAACTCTAGAACTTGGATCTAATGTTATCAATGAAGTTAATTTGAATTAAAACTTGCCCATGAAGAGCTAAACAAATTTAAGGGAATTGAAAATGAACTTACAAAAGTTAAAAATGAAAATTCAACCCTTAAAGAACAAGTCACTCAACTTGAAACCTACAAACAAAAGTATGAGTGCAAATTTACCCAAAGTGAAGAAAGATTTGAAAAGTTATTGAAATTGGGTAAATCTAAAAGAGATAGGACGGGTCTTGGATTTGATAGGAATATTTCACATGACCCTAAGTTCACCAACACTTTTGTGAAAGGTGAGTCCTCATTCTCTAGCACTCACACTTTCTTGCCCATAACCAAATGTCATTATTGTGGTAATGAAGGGCATTTCAAATTTGAGTGCAAATTAAGAAGAAGCAATGTGTCTTAACCCATCTTTGAACCAAAGAAAGTAAAATCAAATTCTATGATGGTTAAGACACTAAAAACCAAGGAAGACTCCAAGAAAATTAAACAAGTTAAACATATTAAAAATGAGTCTCCTAAGATAGATTCTAAAGGGTTAAACAAGTGAAACCAACTCTAAAAGAATCTATTAACAAAAAGCTTCTCAATCTTCCTCCCATAACTCAACAAATGAAAGAACATTTGAATAAAGTTGCTAAGTTAAATCTAAAGTTCAAAAGTCAAATTAAGGGAGGAGTTAAGAAGAAAAGAAAAATGAATTCATCCCCTAAGAAGAAAACTCACCAACCCCAAAAGACTAATCACCAATCTAAAGCTAAATTTAGTCAAATCTAAATATCAAGGTGATAAGTCTAAGTTAAAAATTTATCAAATCAAATCTCCCATAGTTGGTGAGACTTTTAAGATAGACCTCAAAGACCAACCCTCCCAAGACCTTAGGTGGATTCCCAAAGTTATATACTTAGACAAACCTTAAGGCCTTGGACCTCTTTGACCAACCTATCCTTTATAGGTAAATCCTTTTGTTGGTCATGTTGCATATGCATTTTTGTTCTTTCATAAGTTACATTTCTTAAAATGCATTGTTCCCTTATGATCAATTGATTTTGTTTTCATGTACTTCTCTAGTTATACATCATGGTTTTCAAAATCATTTGATTATATTTTTCACATGTTAGATATGCTTTTTACTCTCATATCTTATATTGCATTTCTACATGTTCAATTGATTATGATTTCAAAAGCTTTTATAGCTAGACCTTTCATAATCGATTGATGTTGCAAAATCATTTGTTTGAATGTCTTAGTAAAATTTGTTTTGAAAAACGAATGATTTAAATAAATTTGGATTTTCCATGAACTTACTAGTTATATCTTTTGGTATGGAAAATATGTTTTCAATTTGTATGAGCCCTTGTAGTTATATTTTTAGAATACAAATTGATGATTGATAATATGTTATCTTCTTTTCATACTCATTTTGTTCATTGTTGGATTTTGTTTATGATTTGAAGATTGCATATGTGGAATTGCTTTAAAACTTCATTAGTTTCATTTATCAAAGCATGTTCCATGTTTTCATTTCCTTATGCATTTGGTTTTATCATCTTAGAAATGGAAATGAATGTTGTGATAGGCAATTCGCATGTTTGCTCATTTAGTTACATTCTTGTTATATGCAAATGTCTATATAGTTCCTTGTTTGGTTGTGCTTGATTTTAGTTTTATTTGAAGACACCATTCTAGGACTCTAAAATCCATCCTCTTGCTTTCTAGTTTTTATTTGACTTGGATGGTTATGTTGTTGATTCATGTGTAATTTTCTTATTGGTATCATTCATTAAACATGTCTCAACTTCATAGTAGTGTTTAATCATATGAACCTCTTTGAAATCCATTCCTTGTATTTCATAGATTGTTTGATGGATTCTTAGTTGTTGAATTCATATGATTTGACACTTTTGTAAATTGCATGCTCTACCAAGTTATATATAGTTCTAAATGCAATTTTTCTTGTTCATCACTATGCTCATTAGTTAGATCATTTAAAGTGATGAATATCCTTTTATGATGCTTGATTTTGTAATTGTCACATTCTATTAGCATCATAATTTTCATGTTTGCCTCCTCACTTGCACTTATAGGTATATCTCATGACCACCATATTTATGTATTCATAATCTTGGTTGGTTAATGGTTGAGGTAGGCTTCATGTTTGAACTTCATTTCACTCATCTTGTACATGATAGTCATATTTTATGTTTGGATGAAATGATTTCAAAAATATTCATAGCATATGATTTTCATAGTTATATTGATTGATGCTATGTTTAGTATATCCCAATGACCTTGCCCTTTACTTTGGTAATTTGATCATATTGAACTTTATAGTCAAATATTATTATCAATTGAATCTAAACCTTCACTTGAAGTTAACCCTCAATTGGTTAAACCATCTTCTTCTTGTACCTATTAGTTAAATCCTTGTCAAAAGTTTGACAAAAGAAGAGTATGGATTGAGGGGGAGTAAATCTTCATAGGAAGTATTAGTTTTGATCAAATTCACCCTTATTGGCTCTTGATACCCTTATAGCTTATTACCCATGCATGATGACCTGTTATGTACTTCATTTTCGATTTCCTTTGTTAACAGGTGCTACTAAAAGGTATTTTTCTTGTTTCATGTGTGTAGGTACCCCTCTTCAATTGATACCTTTGCAATTTAATGGCAAAGGGGGAGAAAGTTCTCAAGCTTAGTGGCAAAAGGGGAGAAAGAATTAAGGGGGAGAAAGTGCTAAAGGTGGAGAGAATGCACATCTTGCCAAAAGGAGAGTGCATGGTCAAAGGGGAGAAATGAAGAGAAGAAAGCTTGGGAGCCAAAGAAGTTGCTTGGCCAAAGAAAGGAAGATGAAATGAAAGCTTGAAGAATGATCAAGTTCCAAGCATCAAGAAGAATGAAGAATGAAGATAGAGCCCAAGCTAAATGAAAAAGCATCCAAAGAGATTTCAAGAATTGTCCAGCCAAGGAGGAGCTGAAGACTGTGTGTGAAGTCTTAGTGTTGAGCAAGGTTTGCCAACATATTGAAGGTTTGCCATCAAATTGCAAAGGGGGAGATTGTTAGGTTTTTGTTTATTGCAATTTGATGGATGCATCATTCATTTTATTCATCATTTGAATTCACACACATGCATTGATTTAGAAAATCTTGAAATCTTGATTTACACATGCATTGTTTTTAAATCTTGTAAATCATATGTTTCATGCATGTTTTGGTTTTAATCTTGGATGCATTCAATTTGAAAAAGAGTTTTATAAATCAAGCAAGCCTATGGTTTTAAAACTTTCTAATCATTTTAGGCTTTTTATATTTCATGATTTTAAACCTCTTAGAATGATTTAAAATCATGTTTCCATGCTTGATTTAATGGCCAAAAAGAATCCCCTCAAGAACCACTTTAAAGTATGAGAAAAAATAGGAATTCTGGTCCCAGGGTCGACCTGGTACACTGCAGGTCGACCGGGCAGAGGGCCGTTGGCTCTCCAACGGTCATATTTGTGACCGTTTGTATTCGGTCGACCGGGGATGGTATGGGGTCGACCGAAGACACGTTGATACTCACTTTTTGAGTATAAATATGAGTTCATTCCCATGAGAAAAGGGTTGATCAAAGTGGAACTCTTAAGCCTTCTTGAGGTGTTTGGAGACAAAGAAAAAGGGATGAACTAAGGGAGATTAAGGGGTCATTAGTAAAGCTAAAGCTTGGATCATTAAGTTAAATCATCAAGTAAGCTTTACTTTTATTAATCATATGTTTTATGCTTTGAGTAAATTATTGGTAAATGATTTGTAGCATATAAACTATGATGTGTTAAATCCATTACCTTCATTCAATCTTTGTTTTAGATTGTGATGGATTTCTCACTTTGATTCAAACCAAGTTTTGTGTTAAAACTTTATAAATCATGTTTTGTTAAAACCTTTGATTTGTTATATAAACATGTTTCATTAACTTGTTTGAATCATCTTTGTTGTTTTCATTCATTTGAATCTTAAGTTAAACCTTTGTTTTTGAAAACAACATAGCATAGCACATGCATCACTTGATTAGGCTTAAACATTTACATTCAACTTGTGATCTTTTTTTGATTTTCATATCATTAACAAGTTTGTAGTTGTTCAAGTGATTTGCATATAACTTCAATCAAATCTTTTTATGTGCATTAAACTTTTGAATTGCTTTAAGCATATATTTTGATTAAGCTTTAATTTTAATCTTGATTGAAGTTTTCACACACACACCTCATTAGCATTCATCTTTGTAATTCTTAGTGTGTTTGTGTGAGTTGTTATTCACTTTCATATCCGCCTACTTAGAGGCAATTTTTATTGAGCTTAAATTGTAATCTCTTAGAGTGTTTTGTAAAGACACTTTCTTTGAGAAAAATCTATTATTGTAAGGTTATTGCTTAGCCATTGAAAAGCATCTTGAATAGGTTGTTGTTAAGCCTTAAAAAAACAACATTGTAAGGTTATTGCTTATCCTTGGAAAGCATATTGTAGAGGTTATTGCTTAGCCTTTTGAAAAGCATAATAGTGGAAATCCGGTGGGGTGTTGAGTCACAAGCCGGTAGTGGATGTAGGCATTGAGGCCGAACCACTTTAAATCTTTGTGTAGTGGTGATTGCTTTTGTGGTGATTGTTTCGTTTAGCTTCCGCATTATGTATGTTAATCATCACATGTGACTAGTTTATTTTAAAGAAATTAAAATTGGTCATAATTAGTCATTAAGTGTAGTTCACCCTATTCACCCCCCCTCTAGGGTTAGGATCCCCAGGACTTTCAATAAGGGCATGTTGGAAGGCGTAGATCGCTATCTCTTCCCTAGTGCCCTCGATCTGGCTGTAAACCGTCCAGAATCGTCGGGCGAACTTGGCGAGGGTCTCACCCTGCTTCATTCTCAGGGCGAGAAGGTCCCCTTCTTTCTTGGGGACGGCGCTGTAAGCTTGGAACTTCTTCAGAAAGGAGAGCTGGAGCTCCTTCCAGCTCGAAATCGACTCCTCTGGGAGGGCGCAAAACCACTTCAGAGGGAGGTCACCCAAACTGGAGGAGAATATCTTGCAGTTAAGGTGACCCTCGTTTCCCCAGATGGACATCTTCTGGGAAAAGTGACGGAGGTGAGCGGATGGGTCGGACAGTCCGTCGTAGGGGACGAACCGCGGGACGGAGAACCTTTTGGGCAAAGGGGTGCGCTCGATGTCCCTCGTGAAGGGCGAGGCCCCTAGATCAGTATGGCCACAGATCTGCTTCTGGTCCCACACGTCCAGGTTGCGCTGAAGAGCCAACCTGACGCGCTTGTCAAATCGCTCTTGCTCGTCATCCTTTTCCGGAGTCTAGGCTCTTGACTTTCGCTTGGAGTGGTTCGGGCTGTGATGGCCATGGGCTCGGCCATTGCGGCTATGATGACTTCGGCTGTTGCTAGAGCCTTCGTCATGGATCTGGCTCCGCTTGTGGTCCAGATGGTTTCTGAGATCTTCGCGAGGAGGTTTGGCTGCCCTGCTGGGGGCGTCCTTCTTTCCTTGAGGATCAGAGACTTGCCTCAACGAGGCAGTCTGCTCTCAGCTGCTGCTGGAGCTCGCGGATCAGCCGCTCCTGCTTCTGGAGGAGAGCATTTTGAGCTGCGACGTCTCCTCCAGCGGCAGGAGGTTGAACTCGACGCGCTTCTTCCACGGCAACGGCTTTATCCTTGCGAGGGCGCTCATGCCGACGCTCGTCGCGTCGGGGGTGGCGTAACTTCGTCTGCTGAGAACGAGGTCTCGAGTCCTTCTTGGAGGGGGGCCTCGACGAAAAGCTGCGAGCCTAAGCGGCCCTCGCCTGCAGATGCGCCATGCACCGTTCGGGAACGCCCTTGAGGAGGGACGTCCGTCGACGGTGGTGGCAGCTCGAGCGCTGCTCTCGAGGATTCTCCGCCTTTCCTTGTTTTTGGAGGCATGGTTTCTGAGAGATTGAGGTTGAGAAGGTCGGGAAGGTTGGGATATTACCTTCCCACAGACGGCGCCAATTGTAGGTGCAGAAAATAATGACCCACAATAACTGGGGAGCCTTAGAGGACTTATCCTACGATGGTGATGACTGGGGTACCGTCCGAAAGCCTGAAAGAGAAGAGCAAACGGTCAGAGGACCCTGGCCTGGGCGGCGCAAGGCTCTCCGATGCCAAAGTCAGTGAAGGAACTGGAACAATGGAAGGAGAGGAAGAAGAGAGGCAGAGTCACAGCTCTCTGGGTTCAATTATGCGTACCTTGCATGTGGTATGAAGCTCTATTTATAGAGGCTGGGGTCGTATCCTTGGAGAATATCTTGGTGTGGGTCCCATGATTCGACTGGGAAGTCATGATCAGCCCACCAAGTAACAAATGCGGTCCAATCCAGCCTACTCTGCATTTAATGCCAGTCGGATCAGCCCACATCGCATTAAATGCGCGTCTTGTTGGATCAGATTGTGTTGGGCGCCTTTGATGGTTGGGGGTACCATCGGATCCGCCCTCGGGCCTTGCCCTGATGTGGCCTCAGCCGCTGGATGTCGCCCTGTCAGTGATCTGGCGTAGATTGTGGACGGCTGGATGTCGCATCTGTCTCACTAACTCGCGCCCCTATTCCTCCACGTGCCTGACGACGTGGGGGATGAGGGGTGCGAGTGGAGGTTCTTTTTTACTTCGGCTTTCGTCCCGGCTTCTTCAGTCGAGGTGGAGCTCTCAGCCGAGATGGGCACATGGGATGGCCGAGCTCGGCGCTAACGGCCTGGGGCTGTTTGGTTTCGGCTGAGGCTTCTATCCTGGCAGCCGAGGTGAGTTTGGTGCCACGTGGATGGCATGCGGACGGCACGTGAGGATGCTTAGTCTCATCTAATGGCCGTGATTAGCAGAATACCGGGATTCTGGAAATCTCTCCACACAATTGCCCCCTACAAAAAGGCCGGCCTTTTTGTAAGGGGGTTTTGGGGGTTGCCCTCCCCTCACAGAGTGGTAGACCATTCGGGCGCATTTGTATACACTTTGGGGGGCTTATTTCCCGAAGGGTGCCCTTAATCATGCGTTTGGCTCCGTAGAGTGGCCTCCCCAGGAATCGAACCCGCGACGTCTCAGTCTCTTATAGTTTTGGGCGTGAAACCTGGTACCACTTGAGCTACCCAAAGTGTATACAAATGCACCCGAGTGGTCTACCACTCTGTGAGGGGAGGGCAACCCCCAAAACCCCCTTACACTCACCATTATGAATGAATGAGTTTCTTCTGTTCCAAAGTCCCCACGCTATTGTGACGAGTAATTCTAAATTAAATGTTGGTTCCTTTTCCACTAAGTCCCAATCAAATATAACAAAACCTTGCTGTATAATTTGATTGAAATCAACACCAGGTAAAAAACTCATTCATACCCAATGAACATGAGGACAAGATCGAGAATAGAGCATGCATACCATCTTTTGTTTCACCCTCACAGAAAGCACAAGAAGACTCGGTAGTAACACTACGCTTTTTAAGATTTTCCTTAGTGGGATGATTAATGTCTTTACATTCTCTCCATGCGAAGGTATTTATCTTATTTGGAATCTTCACATTCCATAAATGCTTCCAAAACTTCCTTCGTGCCCCCGAGTTAGAACCTTCCCCTGTGCCTCTATTTCTCTGAAATCTTAATTTAACTTTGTAAGGACTTTTAACTGAGAACTCTCCCATAAATGCATCAATGTAGATCCAATCTTGTAGCTTACTTTGTAGTATGAGGTGACATATAGGCAAAAGGGGCAAAAACACCCCTTTTGATATGGGGTGATTTTGAGAATTTCTTTATATATATTATATTATTACATACACATACATACATCCTAGCTAGTGATCTAGAAAATGCCCGAGCATTCCCATTTACATGAAAATTGAAGGAGGTACAATAGTGGAAATATTTGGACGTGGTCTAGGGGAATACAAGATGTCAAAGCTAATCAAATTATCCTAGCCATTCGTCTTAAGCTTTCAAAGTTTATTTATTAGTGTCAATTTGAAGGAGGTTGGTGTGTGTGAAAGGATTGCATCAAATCAAAGGTGAGCTCCCTATAAAAAAACCATGAAATGGGGAAAAATGGTTACTAGGGGTATTCCTAATATGTGTGTGTTTTCGCGTGAGACTTGTCATGAACATGAACGTAGGGTTAGAACTATGGGTCTTGCCTAGGCCTCATTTGATCAAATCCTAAATCACTCGCCAACCATGTCTTTCATCTTCCCTTCCACGCAATAAAGTTTTAATTGCCCAACACTTAGGGTTCTCAAAGGGCTGGGCCTGGTCCGGGCCGAGGTAAGCCGTTATCGTACCCTCATATATGCGGGTTGGGCCTAGGTAGAACCAAAGCCCTCCGTTTCCGAACCTTCGGCGAGTCTATAATATTGAAGCCCTTATCCTAATCTCAATGGCAAAGGTCGGGCTAAAGCTGGGTCAGGGCCGAAAGAAGAGATTTTTCATATTATTATAAAAAATAAGTTTTTTATACTATATATGATGCTAGCCCTCCTTTATTCGAGCTAATGACACTGCAATGCAAAAGCAATAGTTTTGTGTCATTTCTAAATGAATGTACGAAACAAGTTACTTAATCCTTATATAAAAATATTATTTAGGATTTAATGAAATAAGCTAATTTGATAGTATTGTGACTTGAAATTAGAACATGGATGACACTATTAAAGACCTTAACATACTAGCCGAAGTTACATAGTTTAAGTAATGTGCCCAATTTTGTTTGTTATTGACGGGCTATTAGTAAGATTATTGCAATTGAAGTTCAGCTAGTTGTAGTATTTTTTACTAGTTCATATACAATATCTTTTTTTATAAATGCATTAATATGGACTATTAGAGCCTGTTTGACAAGTCTCATCTGATTTAATTAGATTTATATATTTAAAAAGGCATTAGACTTTTTAAAATAAATTATTTAATATGTGCGGTTCAAATATGCATTATCCCACCTTTAAATTAGCATTAACCCTAACATGCAACATCACCATTGGATTTTATAATAAAAAAAAAAAAACTAAACTTTAACTACCTAAGATGAATGACAAATGATTTGATGCATCTAAATATGGGTCATAGTCAGAAACTTTAACTCCATATATGGGGTCCACCTGAATGAATAATAATCATGGAAGTAAGGAGATACAAAGAAACTAGTACTGATTGGTGGCTAGTGGCTAAAGCTCAACTCCACTCACTAATGATGTTGATGGCCACCATCTAAACTCTCAAACATCAGTAGTTTACATTAATTGTGAAAACAATGTTATCAATGACAACTTAGACTTTCTTTTTATTAAAAAATTCGTTGGTGTTGGACAAACGTAGAATCAAATATAGGTGGCAATATTAGGCTGTATGAGGACATCCATCAAAACATTTCTACCTAAGATTTGGTTATTATTTCTTGATTATAATCTTTTTTGGTAAAAATCCCTATATACATCCATTATATTATATATATTATTTATGTTATATATATTAATGAACAAAGGGATGGACCGGACTCCCTTAGGCCGGCTAAGTTAAGCCCTACCTTGGCCTTCAAGGTTACGGGCTTTTCAAAATTGGGCCCTACCCCTACACTCAGCCTTGAGGATTAAAAAAAAAAAAAAAAAAAAAAAAAAAAAAAAAAAAAAAAAAAAACCCTCGCTTTGTGGACTTTTGAGGGCTAAGTCGGGCTGAGGCCCCTTGTCAAAGGGCTGGATTGATAGTGCTACCAACACTTGACATTTGTTCAAGTTTTTTTCAACCTTGGGCTAATTACAATAAAAATGCACATAATGACTTCACCAAGCTGCTATAAATCATCCAACTTTGAGAACCTCAAAAGAGTACTTTCTATGATCACTTGATTCCCAATTTTTTTTAATATGCTTGGATTGTAGAAAGACCTTTTAATTAATCAAATCAAGAATTCAACTCTAATATTGCTCTACCTACATGTTAAAAGTTCCTTATTTGAACCAAATATATATATATATATATATGATAGGCTTCTTCTCATCAACCAATCATCTAAAGTTGGGATTGGTAAATGATGAGTAGATCGATGCATTTACATCCCAAACGACTGCACGAGGAATTCAGACAACCTTCACAGTCAATGGATCCGCAATTGTATTTTAAAACCTTTTGACGTAGCAACCTAACAAATTAGAATGTCAATCAATGTATTTCCTTTTCAATTCAATGAATGGTCAAGATTGCAGCATGAAGTGGATGACAAGGCAAGTAAAATGGTACAGCAAGGTTTTTCATTGGCGGTAATAATCATTGCCCACCCAACAACCCGTCTTGAATCCGGCTTGGTAATTTTATATTTGAGTTAATATTTTCAACCTAATTAATAAATAGTTCGGCAGCCACTCGACTAGCTAACATCAGATGAAGCAATTCATTAAGTATAAAGAGAGTGGGTTTTGATCTCTTCCACACAGTCTCGTTAAAACCATGCATTTAGATTGCTCTAAAGGTAAGACCCACCTCGGAAAATCACCTGTTATAGATTTAAATGCATGATTTTCATGAGAACTGTGCGCAGGATATTAGGTTTTTCAAATAATTTTCCTCTGAAAGTGTAAGACCCTGAGTAAGGAGAGTTTGGATAAGGATTAAATTCTTGCGAGAGTTTTTTGGATCAAGCTCAAATGGCAAACACAGAAAAGAACTAATCATGGAGACAGGTCTACCCTTGTGATGATCGGTCCAAGAATAGACGGACGATATTTTACTTAGAAAAATAAAAAGGGGCATCATCAGCCAATCAGATCAATGGGCCACATCAGTATAAAAAGATGGCACGTATGAGAGGGCGTATCCGCAAATATACGCCGATTGTAGCGTAGCCGCGTAGGCATTGTCATTGGCGGAGGAAACGTGGTGTAGGAGGTTTGGAGCCATTTAAGCATGCGCACATGCAATGCACGTGCATTTCGTAGACAATGAAAAAGAGAGTGCGGATTGCTTGGGGACAATATAAAAGAGGTCTATTGGTCTAACTTGCAATGTCCATAAATGCCGCAAGTTGGGTCCCATCAAGCTTATAAAAAAAAGAAAATTTAATAGGTCTAGTGTACTTAATAGGATTTTATGTGTGTGGATGATTCATATGTGGTATAAAGTTAATCTTACTATATTGTCCCTCACCATAACATGGTGAGAGATAGATGCACACGAATGTTTTCCATCTATGATATATATTTATAAATATTATATACATATTTACGGAATCTATTTCAATATTACTTTCAATATCTAGAATGTTAAATATGATTTTATATGTGCATGTGTTTTATTTAAATTGTATACTTTTTGATGATGCGACAGTCCTTGAGATTTTTTATCAGGCATAATTAATGTCCTGAGTGACGCCCACTAAATCCACACAAATGTACATCGGATAAATTAGGTGTTATTTCAAATATAAAATGTTTGCGGGGGACGTCAAACCCGCGGCTTATGCCACTCCTCCACTCCCAGATAGATCTTCATATCAAAAAGAAATTTATCCTAAACATCAAATTTAGCTTCTAAAAGGCAGAAATATCTTCTTATTTTTTTCTTGGTTACTGAAAAAAGAAATAGTTTAATTGTATCATTCATACGACATGTTTCAAATGTTTTTTATAAGAAAAGTCTGCACAATATTTTAATATTTTAAAAGAGAGAACTATCAACATGCTTTTGGAAAAAAATGTGTCCATCCGCATGTACTGAACGCATGCTGCTATTCATGAAAACATATTAAACATGCATGCACTATTCATGAACTGACTAACTAGATACATGGATCAGGTGTGTGAGAGGTTGGGTGGATTGGGACGTATGTATGTGCCTCCTATAGTGAACAAAAATCAAGTTTCTTTTCTATGAAAAGAAAAAGAAATATTTTCTAGCTAACAAGAAAGAGTACATGTGTATATGAGAAATTATCCCACTAATAACAAGAAAGAATACACATGTATAAGAGAAATTATCCCACTAATCTGCTTTGTCATTGAGACTCAACAGGCCACAACTAGGGGTGGCAAACAGGCCAGGTTAATTAGACATATGCAAGACTCCAAGACTTGGCTCAATGATCAAATTAGATTTCACATAATTGAGAGGTAGGTATGTGTAGGGACGCGAATTGGACCCAGTGTCCACGTGGTGGTGTCCGGGCAGCTGGTCCCCCACAGGGGATGGGCGAGGCCCAGGGCCCCGCGCCTATTGTATACACTCGGGCTGTAACCTTCTTGGCTGTAACCCTTGTGCGTTTGTCCCACATCGAGTGTGAGGGCCTCCCACCCTTGGTATATTAGCCTGAGCGTAACCAAAGGGTGTACCACTATACCTCACGTGAGGTATAGTGGTACACCCTTTGGTTACGCTCAGGCTAATATACCAAGGGTGGGAGGCCCTCACACTCGATGTGGGACAAACGCACAAGGGTTACAGCCAAGAAGGTTACAGCCCGAGTGTACACAATAGGCGCGGGGCCCTGGGCCTCGCCCATCCCCTGTGGGGGACCAGTTGCCCGGACACCACCACGTGGACACTGGGTCCAGTTCGCGTCCCTACAAAAAGGCCCCTTGGTATATTAGCCGTAGCGTTACCTAAGGATGTACCACTACACCTCACTAATAGGGACGCGAACTGGACCCAGTGTCCACGTGGTGGTGTCCGGGCAGCTGGTCCCCCATAGGGGATGGGCGAGGCCCAGGGCCCCGCGCCTATTGTGTACACTCGGGCTGTAACCTTCTTGGCTGTAACCCTTGTGCGTTTGTCCCACATCGAGTGTGAGGGCCTCCCACCCTTGGTATATTAGCCTGAGCGTAACCAAAGGGTGTACCACTATACCTCACGTGAGGTATAGTGGTACACCCTTTGGTTACGCTCAGGCTAATATACCAAGGGTGGGAGGCCCTCACACTCGATGTGGGACAAACGCACAAGGGTTACAGCCCGAGTGTACACAATAGGCGCGGGGCCCTGGGCCTCGCCCATCCCCTGTGGGGGACCAGCTGCCCGGACACCACCACGTGGACACTGGGTCCAGTTCGCGTCCCTACAAAAAGGCACATCGAGTGTGAGGGCCTCCCACCCTTGGTATATTAGCCGTAGCGTTACCTAAGGATGTACCACTACACCTCACCAGCCAAGAAGGTTACAGCCCGAGTGTACACAATAGGCGCGGGGCCCTGGGCCTCGCCCATCCCCTGTGGGGGACCAGCTGCCCGGACACCACCACGTGGACACTGGGTCCAGTTCGCGTCCCTACAGTATGGATTTTGTGAGACATAAGATTCAGGATGGGTCCAAATTTGGGTTGAGCATACCTGAATTTGATGTGGGTCACTAAGGATGGTTTGTCTTTTGGCAATGGGATATGAAAATAGGGTCCACATATGTAAAATCTTCATAATATGTGTGAAACACTAGCATGTTTGTTTGGAAGCACATTTTCATATGATCAAATGTCGAACATATATAAAATCTTTATATTCTCAAAAATTATAAATATTTAAGACAGGAAACTAAATATTTTGAGGTTGAATATGTCATTAAAAATTTTGAATTGTTCAAAGTAAAAAGTTGGGGCACACACAAAAACTAAAACTAGCAAAGGGATTATTACCGCAACCTATTCCACGCATTTGGATATGCAAAGAGGTGTGTAATTATTTCAAAACTTTTCAGGTGTGAAAACTTTCACATGAAAATGGCTTAATTAGTTTACATGAATTACTCATAGGAAGATGTATACTAAATGTTTTTTTTTCCTGGTAAATACTCAATACCAAATACATGCACCCTACCCAAGTCTCTGAGTGCTACAGAAAGGAATCGATTCCTAATTATTTATGGGGAGAGAGAAAATATGCCTCACCACTGCTCTATCAGTGAATTGACATAAGCATATACCGAATAATTCATAAAATATATAATTTTCTTAAAAGTATCTTAACAAAAATGTGGTTACTACACTCAACTAGAGTAGCAACTGGGTATGATTATCCCAAGTCTTCAATTCTGACTAATCTATTTTTGAATCTAGGAGAAATTCAAGTTCTGATGTGTATTATAGGATTTAGGACATTCATATCCAAAACTAAGTCCATGTATGTTGCGAACCAAGGATCTGAATCCACGACAATTACATTTACAGACTCTCTCTCTCTCTCTATATATATATATTTATATTTATATATGTGTGTTTTAATGGCCTACATAGCTTGAGTTATATTCATATTTAAGAATCTACTTAATTGTAATATTATAAAATTAATTGACAACTTGTATATTCACAAAATTTATTTTGAAGCTATTTTACTCAATTATATCAATGCACTCCACATTTTATTTTGAATCCATATCCAAAACTGGCCCTGGTTCTTTAAAGTTGATGGAGGATCTAGATATAACACATAAGTTATGTGTTTTTTTGATAAAAGAAAATTTCATTAAAGAAAAGAAAGACAAAAATAAATTCTATGAAGGCAACAAGAAACTTATGCGCACAAGGTTATAGCACATAGGTTGTGTTGGTTTCAAATTTGGTCTGAATCTATAAAGACAATTCTGGGTCTGGATCCAATACCGTTCCTCATTTGATCTGACATGTTAGCATCCTTGCGCCAGCCCAAATCAACCTAACTCAACTTGATTTCCAATCAGGTTGAGTTTTAAAACTTGGGCCCGGCTTGTGTTGGCCATATATTTAAAAACTTCAGAACACCCCTTAATTTTGAGAGAATCTCATAGGATTTTTACATATACGCCCCCAAGAAAGAAAGAAAAAACACAAGAAGAAGAAGAAAAAAGTCCTACCCGACAGCTTATCTGAGGTCCCGTTCTGATCAAAGCAGGCCATGTGCATTGGTGGCTTTTCATATCATCTATGTTGTTTGATACAGGGCTGTGACTATCTGCTTTCATTATTTTATATATATTCATTTGGCCTTGCATTTCATCCCTTGAAATAGTTAAAAAAGACCCATGAAGAGGATCAAATAAGAAATGCTAGTCAACAAACAGCACATTCCTTGTAGTAGGTGGACGCAAAGTTGCTAGCAAAACATATTTTAATATGCAAAAGGACGTTGGTACATAACTTATCTACACAAATACCTGTTGAGCTTCTTTTTTTAAGTGTCAACACCTTTTTTTTTCCTTTTCACCATCATAGGTGGCTGGACCTATTGGGAGATTTCACTATACATGAATTAAAAGATGAGATCTTTGACGGTGTAGACACATGGGAGAAGACCGAGGGACTGAACCACCCAACTGATGGGCTAGTCCATTGTTTGCAAGGATCAGAATACTTAAAAAGGCAGGAGTGGGGGGTGGGATGGTCTGTTTGGATCAAGTTTAGCACCGATCATAGAAAATATATACTCAATCTGAATTTGACACATTTATTAGTTTTTTTTTTTCTTGATAACGGATCGGGTGTCCTAGCCCTCCAAGAGCAACCCAAATTCTTATTTAGGAGGTTGGATTTGGTTAGGCTGGTAGCTCAAGCTGCAATTAGTCAAGTCAGATTAGGTTGGTGCCTCCAAGAGTAAGAATAGATCTAATCTAAACTTCACTAATAATTTATTAATTGGGCAAGAATATCTACACGATGCTGAGTCAGCTTAGGTTCAACTTGCTTGGTTCGGTGAGGATTGCTACCCCTAAGAATAGGCTATGGTTAAGAGCCACCTGCCTAAATTTTTTAAAAACCTTCAGCAAATTTACAAATGGTCCCTCTTTTCTCTTATTTTCTAATTTTTTTTAGCCCCCAAAGGAATATGCCTCAGTCTGCTGCCCTCGGTTAGGTGGTGCTCTGGAACATATAATACTTTAAGGCCAAGAACATTTAAATAGGATCAATGTGCACAAGATGCACGTGTGTTTATATCTTTTTAAATCATTAAATAGACAGCAGTATGGGATTAATATATTAATTCAAAAATTAAAATTAAATTGAAAATGTTTTTTATACCTTTTCTATTGAAAGTTCAATATGGCTGTTTGGATCATTGCCAGTCATCTGCTTACCCAGGGATGTAAGCTGGGCAGGGCCCCACGGCACGTCGATCAATGGACCGCAGCCTGGCCCAGCTCGTCCTGGGCATTGCTGGGCCAAGGGGAATGTGGCATATGGCGTGGCCTGGTACTTAACATGCTTAGCAGGGTGTAACAGTTCGATTAACCGTTTGTTTTAAAAAAATCGTTAACCGAACCATATTTTAAGGTTTTCAGTTTTCAAAAACCGTAACTGTGACTGTACCCTAAAAAATATCGTTAAAAACTGAACCGCGGTTAACCATATTAGATGGTTTGGTTACAGTTAATTTCAATATGGACTAAAAAAGAAAAAGTATATTTTAATATAAAAACAATATCTATACATATCAAAGAAATCATAAACAAAAAATATTGAAATATAAATAATAAAAAAAGATTCGCATAGAGGAAGCAAGATGAGGAAGGAGAGCTTAACTTAAGTCATTTTATTTCATTTATGCCATTTAGTTTTTTGAATAGTGTAATGGTTCGGTTAATCGTGTGTTTTGGAAAATGATTAACCAAACCGTATTTTACGGTTCGGTTCAGTTAATAACCGTCAGTCGAGCCTGAAAACTGTAACCGAACCGTGAAGCACGATTTCTCGATTTTTATAATTGTAAACGTAACCGAACTGTGAAACACACTTATTAACCATCAGTTCGGTTCGGTCAGTTAGACGGTTTTCTGATTTTTTTTTACACCTCTATGCCTAGGCCCATGCATGGCATGATTTAGTGGGCCTGTTTGCAATATTTTATGGATGTTGGTGGGAATAGGGGATGGATTTATAGGACTACTATTTAAGGTTTTTGGTTGAAAATTGGTGAAATAGTGATATTTATTACCTTATAAGTTTCAATGCATGGTATTTACGGCATCATACAAATTTCATTGAGTAAATAATGCGGTATTTATAGCTTTATACAAGTTTGACATTTTATGCCTCATACAAGTTTCAATAACACAATTAAAAATATTAAAACATAAAAAGGCCTGTGTGCTAGCACGGCACGATCGGGCTTGGGCTTGTTCTAGGCTGATCCCCTGACAACTCCGCGTTGACTTTATCCGGGTCATTTTTTTTTTTTACATTGGACAAGTCGAGTCACGCGAGTCACGAATTTATTATCCTTGCATGTATGTATGTGTGTCATGGAGATCATTTTTCAAAGGTATTTTGTATAGTTTTATTAAATTAAGCATTCTAAATGTGATTCAATATAAACTTTCTTTTTTCTTTTAAGTTATAATATGCACCCCGTATTTGCATGTGTAATACGTGTATTGTGCGATTTCTTTATTATTATTATTATTTTTTTGGTAAACTGGTGCGATTTCTTTTAAAAAAAACTTGTACATGGCGTACGAGACTTCGTGAAAAATCTGTATGTATATCTATTATCTACACATGCTGATTCTTTGTAACACAATTCAAAACAAAAAAATTTTTTTTTTGTCAAAGGGTATAAGAGTGTAACTATTAAGGGTGTAGTTATATTGATGGGACAATTGTTTAGTAATTACTCTGATTCATTACATTCTGAGAAATGATGACCTTCATTCCAACCTTACCGTTCACTATTCAACCTCAAGAATATTTAGCTGTGCAATGAATTTGACAAATAGCCCCTGAATACTTTTCTTCTTTTTTGTTTTTGGGAAAATCTTCTTGATCATTAATTCTCATGTGACTAGTTCTTCCCTTTTGAAATAACTTGAACCAGAAGATACGATCGATTTTTCAGAAAAGAAGAAGAAGAAGAAGATATTGACGGTAGAAACATGTAATTATCTCGCGAGATCCCCTGTTACAATGAAGTTAGGGATAATATGAATAGTTTAGAAGAGATAAGGATTAGTTTGAATATGCCTTATTGAAAAGGTAAAAAGAGAAAAGAAAATTGTGAATTCAACATATTAATCCCCTTTAAATCCCGATTTCCCAATTACATGATTGAAATTCTAATAATGTCGACTTTGGTCAACATCGTTGTTTTTTTTTTTTTTTTTTCACCCCATGGGATCCGAATGTAAAAAGTCAAAAAAGCTCGACATGTCAAATAAAAATCCACACATTCTTTTTATTTCATTTTTCCTTTCCACCTCTCTTCTAGTTTTATCTTGCAGTAACATCACCAAGGTAAAACCGGGTGAGATCTCCATCTTTCGAGTTATCTGATCCACCTGCATGTCCACTTCTCTATTGACAATTCTAAAATCCGAAGCCACATGCATATGAGACATTGAAGAGAAATAAAGAGAAGAAAAGCCATCATTCAAAACCCGAGTGGATCTCAAAGATTTCTAAAAATCCCTCAATTGCTCAGGTTGCCGAAAAACCCCCTCCTATCACATTCCCCAGTGAATGGAATCCCCCCCCCCCCCCAAACCAAAAAAAAAAAAAAGAAAAAAGAAAAAAGAAAAAAAAAAAACCTAATAACTCATCTTGTCCAAACCCCATTCCCAGTTCAAACCCTAAAAGCATGGTCGTTCCGGCCTCGTAAGTCCCCACAAAGATTGCCACCCTCTCTCATCTTCACCAAACTCTTGAGAACCCTTGTCCTCAAAATCCATCTCCAAAACTCATGTCACCTTCTCAAATAACTCTAGCCTAAAAAAAAAAAAAAAGAGAAGGGTAAAGAGCGAAAAGGAGGCGGAAATGCAAATAAATGAATTTATAAAAAGAAAGAAGAGAGCGTGAGAGAAGAAGAATTTGAGTAAAAGAAGCCCAGCCGTGGAGAGGAACCCAGTCATGTGTTGAAGCCATCGCTGACTCAATATACACGTACCGGAGGAGATGGGCCGGTGGTGCTATCTAGGGTAGGATTATATTTAGCATAGGGTTGCATATTTTATTAGGATTAGGTTTCCTATTGTGGGTAGATTTCTTGCACAACAAAATATGTTAGGTTTTCCTATTTATATCGGTGCATGTAATGGAATACAATTGAACACAATAATATGAGTCTTAGTTATGTTCATCATTTCTCTCTCCCTTCTCCCTCAACATCATGGAGAGGATTAGAAAAGGGAAAATAAGGTTGATTTGGTGGTTCTATTGTCCCTTTTTACTTTTCTCTTCTCTTTTGAGTACAATCCACATCACTAGATATTTCTATTGTTTCATTCGCAAACTAGCCCCATTGGCGTCTTGGCCGATTTCAAGATACTAACATCGTTTTTACAGAAAGGTATATGCTTTCTCTGATCCCTTTTTTTATCAATCATGTTGGGCTTATGTCTTGTACTCTGCTTTACTGGAGTGAGCCATTGGATTAGCTAAGGACCGGGTTTAGGGTCAAAAGTACTTTGGTCATTGCACCGGGGCTTTCTTGGAGGCCAAGAAAACGGAGATTATATATATGATGTGACCTGTAACTTGCCCGAGACTCTAAAGAGTCAAGATGTGAGTCTATACTCTCTTGCCATGGATGTAGGCGGTTTTGCCGAACCAGGTAAAATCCTTGTCTCTGTTATGTGGCATGGTGGATCGATCGCAGGTTTCGCGCGTCTGCAAGTACGGGCACAACAAGTGGCGTCAGAGCAAAAGACCGGAGATTATATATACATGTAATCGGTAACCCTATACCTAAGGTGGTGGAATGGTAAAGAGTGAGTTCTCTTTGGCCGTGGACGTAGGCACTCTGCCGAACCATGTAAATCTCTCGTGTGATTTTCTCTCTTTTGTGTGGCATGGTTGATCGGTCGCATGTTTCGCACTTCTGTAGGAGCGCACATAACAAGCGGAATCCAAGCTGAGGTGTAGATTGTTGGGTTATGTCTTGTATTACTGGTTTGACATGTAAAAGTGTCAAAGAATGAAGGATGCACCCATCGGTGCAGGGACATACCGGTCAGCAAGGTACATGAAGACACTGCCAGTTATTTCCTGGTGGCTTGTGTTGTACGAATTCAAGCCTAGATGGAGATTGTTGGGTTTATGTCTTGTACTCCGGGTTTACCGGAGTAGTCCACTCGGTCAGCCAATAACCGGGTTCAGGATCAAGGGCATTTTGGTCATTGTACTGGGGGCTTTCTTAGGGGAAAAGAAAAAAAAAGATTATATATATGATGTAATATGTGACCTTAAACTCTAAAAAGTGTCAAGATATGAATCAGTCCTTTTTTGCCATGGACGTAGGCTGTTTTGTTGAACCACGTGAAATCCTCATCTTTCTTTTGTGTGGCATAATTATTCGATTACAGGTTTTACAACAAATCAGTTTTGTTTGGTGTTGGCAGTTGTTGTGTTGGGGCCTAACTGTTAACGAAATCGCAACCATTAATTGTTGGCCCTTTTGTTTGCCTAGATTGGTGGTGTGTGGATGCTTTTGGAAAATGGGTCATTTGTGTTTTATGCATGCTCAATGTAAATGTGATTTACATTGATGAGTGTTGAATATGCAATTGTTGAGTATGCTTTGCATAAGCTTTAATTTTATGTTTAGAATGTTTGTCTACTTGCACCATGATGGACCGCGCTCTTGCGCACTGTTCAATTGAGGTTGGCGGATGTGAGAGTCCGTGGGGTCCTACCCTTTCGTAATCGATGGCAAAGCGGGTATCAACATTTTTTTGGGTGGGTGTGCCAGGTTTTTTATTTTACTTGGAATTGCAATTGGTGATCCGGAGATCGACCTTCGCAAGTAAAAAGGAAATCAACTTCTTTCAAGTTTTCCATTACACATATATTTAAGAAAAGAGACATTTTCTTGCCGTGAAATGCGATTGTTTTGGCATTTATAGCCGATTTTGGTGTTCATAGCCAATTTTTAGCGTTTATAGCTGATTTACAATTCTTATCAATAATGAAAGACAGGAGTTGTGATTTTTGTCTCTTTAGAAAAATACAAAATACAATGAAAAGCAAGAAAATGAGGATCTAACTTCTCAGGAGATTGTGGGGGACTCGTTTAGATTGACGGTCACAAGCCATGTGTGGACTTCACCATCATCCATGCAAATGAGAACAGATGATGCTCTTGATTCGCTTGACTTGGCTATAACCTCAGATTTTTAGAGGACAAAGACCAAGAGGAGATCCTATGTCCAATAAAAAGCTAAGTAGACGGCTTGAAAAGCCTCGTATAAGCCATTGGAGGCAGAAGGAGAAGGCAAAGACCTTGGGGGAGGGGGGTACCCCCCAAGGGACTTTTGTCACATTTCGTAGAGTTTTCTCTCTTTTTCTTTCTCTCCGATTTTCTGTCTGTATTTTTCCGGATTTCGAATGCTTTTTCCGATCTGGAATTCTTTGGAATGCTCTCCTATTTATAGGCTCTTAGTAGCCATTTAAGAGGATTTATGGGCTTTAATTGTCATTAAGCTGCATAATGAGAGGAGTTACAGGGTTTAATTCTTTTATTTAGTAACTCCTGGACCTTGGCTTCTGATTGGCCGGTGGAGATTAAAGCCATTTAATCGCCTTTAATCATTATGATAGGAGGAGTTTTATGTTTTAAATGTCATGAATCTCTTGAATTGGAACTCCCGAATGCTTGCTTCTGATTGGGCCATCCAAAGAAATAAATTAATGACTGCAATAAAGCTAGCCAATTAATCGCATTAAGTGGACGCCGAGCAGTTGAAGAGTTGCGGGCCGTGCCGCGTCTTTTGGAGTTCTTTTGGCTATGATCATCGATGGATCTACAAGCCGATTAACATCAGATGACCAAGTAACTTCAGACATTGATAGCTAACAGCAGGCCGATGACATCTGTCCTGTCGATTTCTCGATCGATCGGCTAGAAAGTGTACTTTTTGGTCGACCAGTTGGCGATCAGTGTTGATTTTGATACTCTTGAAGACGGACCCGTGATTTTGATGGATGATGAAGGATTAATTTGGTGCCTCAAAACTATGAATTTTGGAAAATCACGGGAGTTGGAAACTTCGAAATGTGAAAAATGACGGAAAACGGACTTTCCGGGGCAATTCCGGCGATCCGGGCGACCATGTGCAAGGTCGCTGGCTGCGACCCTGGGGGGATTTTTCAGCTTCGGTCGTCAGTTTTCGGCCGTTTTGAGGTCTTTTCTGCTTCTTTTTTCTTCTGTGTTTTTCTTGACCTTTTTGCACATTTATTGACTTAATTTCCCTGTAGAAAAGTTTTTTAGAATCCTTGCATTTTGGGGTGCAAAGTTTTCAATTTTCCGGGAAAGCCGAGGACTTAGTCGCGTAGAGCCGCCGATTTTCCGTCAGAAGCTGAAACTGGGTCAAACAATGTCGGAATGACCTGAAATTTGAGGTGAAGCCTCCTGAGCGATAAATAAGACCAACCATAGGCTTTTCTTTAAGTTTTGAAGCCGTATGGGGTCATGTCACCTGTAGACTTGATTTTGTCGGGAGGAAGATGTCGCGCTTTGATGTGCGGTCAACCGATGTTCGATTAACCTGAAATTTGATAGGGAACCTATTGGAGTGATTTTGAGATGATCCACAAGCTCTGTTTTGGAAACCATTATCCCGGGGAGCTTCGCCGCCGAGAGGCCTGATTTGGCTTCCGAGAGTCAAAGTATGGTCAAATGTTGTCGAAATGACCTGAAACTTGACGTGTGGCCCTTTGTAAGCATCTTGAAGCCGTCCATGTGCTCTACTTGATGAGTGACTGCCTCAGTAGTTCTCGCTGTCGAGGGCTTAATTTAGCTGTTCGAGGGTTGATGAAGGGTCAAACGTTGTCGGTTTGACTCAAAACTTGACGTGAGCCTTTTGGATGTATTTTGAGACTATCCATAGGGTCTGATTGAAGATTTGGTGTCTCCGATGCTGTCGTCGTCGGGAACTCCTGTTCAGTTCTCGGAGAAGCGAAGTTAGGGAAAATGATTTTGAAATTGCCCGAAACTTCTTGTGTACTCCTCTTTTGGTTGTCTTGAAGGATCTTGCAGTTTTTGTTTGATTATGACAAGATTTAATTTTTTGAGAAGTAGCACTGCCCATTTGTGGTAGGCTGCAACTTCATGTAGCTTTCTTGATGTTGAAGAGGCAAAGTGACATTTTTAGTATTAACAAATGCTCCCTCGAGGTACAACGACGAGTTGCTTAACTTTTGTAGTCGATGTGCCTTGAAAAGATTTCTGAAGGAGAGCTTGTGACTTGACCAAGAGTCTTTTAGCAGTCTTTCTTTTGGTAGGGTAGCCTTTTGAGCTTCTTGGGGAATTTTATGGTAGTGAAAGGAATCACGTACCATCTTGAGGCAAAGTTTTGAAGATGACATCAGGGATGCGGATTTGGATTTTTGTTTTTGACCTTTTGACCTAACAAGCTGTATGTGGCTGGTTAGGGGGTCGGGTTTGGTTTTGACCGTGTGACCTAACAAGCTGTATGTGGCAAGCTGGGGGGTCGATTTTGGTTTTGATCTTATGAGCTAACATGCTGTATGTGGCAAGTTAGGGGATCATGATTTATTTTTTGGTTTTGGCATTGTGACCTAACAAGCTGCATGTGGCAAGTTAGGGGACCAGGATGTGGTTTTTGGTCACTCTTTTGGACTATTTGGGTCATTGGAGTGGTTTGGGTTTTTGTGAAATGTCAATTTCAAGATTTTGGCTCAATTTGGTATATGAGACTGGATGGTTTGATTTTTTTGGAAGCTCATGGGGCTTGGAATTCTTTTTTTATATGGTCCAATCAACTCAAAAGGGGCATGGAGCCATTTTTATATGTTCTTGGTAAGAGGGAATTTCTCTTTGACTAAAAGCCAGCCCCACCCCCCCATTTTTTTTTAGTTCCTAGGTGGTCAAACCTGGCTCATATGGGCTAACCCATGGGACCCTAAGCTTTGAAATGGCTTAGATCTCATATGGTTTCATTTTTATAAAGAATATCTAAAAATATCTCCTTTGGATAGAGAATATTTAAGAATATCCTTTCTTGGTGAGAATCTCTCAAGTTCCCTTTATTTTGGGAGAGAATATCTCAAATCTCCTATCTTTTGGGAGAAAATCTTTCATTGCTTTCTTTTGGGGAGAGAATCCCTCAATATATCTTTCTTTTGGGAAAGAATCTTTCTAATTTCTTTCTTTTGGTAAAGTTACTAATTAGTAACACTTACCTCTTTCTTGTTTCCTTCTTTGGTTTGCTCTCTTCAATAAAAGCATGGGAGAGGTTGGATCTCTTGCTCTTATTGCATTCTTTTGCAAAAATCTCAAGAGGGCTTCAAGACCAAGAACTTTTCTTCTTTAAAGATCTTCAAGCTTTTCTTCTTCTTTTCCATTAATGGCTTCAAATAAGTTCTCTTTTTCAAGAAAACTTCTTTCTAGAAAAAAGGATGGTAAAAAAAAGTTTTTTTGTTTGGTTTCTTTCTTTTCTTTTCTTTTCCAAGTGTTTTTTTTTTTTTGCTCATCATGATAATTCCCTCTTTTTTTGGCAAACCAAGATGTTCATGCATGCATTTTTGTAAATTGAATTAGTAGCATGATGTGATAGCATACCTGAAAGTTTTTTGCAAATTTGGAAATTTGGAGCTCGCAGTGATGTTGAGCCCTTCCTGATTTTGCGAAGACTTTAAGGTTTTGAAAGTTTGGAGTTTTGGAGCTTGCAGTGATGTTGAGCCCATCTTCAAGCCTTCTATTTCTTTCGGGATATTTCCTTTTTCTTCGGAATTACTCCGGAATCATGCCAAAATTTCGCCAGATTTTCTTTTACCGAAATTCTGTCATTTTGATGATTGATCTTTTTGTTTTCCAACCTTTGCAGGTGGTTCCTCCAGAATGAACAAGGGTAAAGAGCCTGCTACAAGTGTACCTCGTCGATTTGCTAGACCTTCCAATCCGGTCGTTCAGCAGGCTTGGGAGAAGGTCCAGTATGTTGAGAGAAATCTTGAAGAGTGTGACTCCCTCAACAGAGATGAGATAAGGCAGTGACCGATAGCTCTCAAGAATGAATTAATTCTATAAGGTCATGGTAAGCAACTGTCCTTGGGTGATGGTTGATCAGAAGGTTTTGCCCAAGCCTACCTTCTTCTTTGGTGATGCAGTCCAGAGGAGATGTTTTCATTTCTCTTACACAGCTGATGGTGAGAAGAGAACCGTTGTTACCCGGTCGATGTTTGATCGTACTATCTCGATCATGAGCCTTTCTCCCACATGCTCTAAGAGAGAAGATCCTCCAAGCAGGGTGAAGAGGACTAACGTGATCAAGACCGGGGTTTTTGTTGGCAATCCTCCTGGATATATGGAGAAGTCACCTGCCGACATGGATATATTGATGCCGGCTAGTGGCTACCAGGGCTCTGATTATCCATCGGTCAATTTGGGACCGGTGGGCCTTGGTATGTTCAGCGGTGGCGGCAGCAATTGGGTGAAGCCTTTTCGACTTCGTGGCCGTTTCAGTGCTGACTCCTAATGGAAGTTATGGACTGATCGCGTCCTGCTGATTGGTGGCGCCGTTTTGAAGAAAGCTGGGATTTTCGATGTGGTCAGTGCCTTTAGGGAGACCGTGATCTTTTCCGATGAGGCCTTCATGGCTATGTTGGAGTCATTTCTTCCCCAAACCAATACCTTCGTTGTCACGAATGGTGAGATTGGTTTTTCTTTAAAGGAGTTGAGTGCAATTACTGGATTGCCTATCCTTGGCAAACTCTACGAAGAGTTCATGCCGGTCGACAGCATCCTTGAGGAGCAGTCAGAGGAGTTCAGGCTCCTGTACTTTCAGCTTGTCGCCTTCTATGATTTTTTGAAGGACAAGGAGGGCTCGAAAGTTAGATCCAGCAGTTGGAAGAGTTCTAGCTCTTTGTTTCCCAACTTCTTTAATAGTAGGGAATCTTCTGATTGCACGACTCGGGAAGCCAGGGATCAGGATCCGGGTTCGAAGAAGACTTCGGCCATGCAAGAAGAGTTGAGGGGTTCGCGAGTACAGACGCTATTTGCTCTGACATTGCACTTCGGAGAGATCTTGCTGTTTACCTCACTTACTAGCTAGGTGAGGCTGTTTTTGCTGGAGGAGATGGAACGCACATCAGGCCGCATTGTATCTTTCCGGCTTGTCAGATGGCATTTGGAGAGCGGCTTGCTTTGGTGCCTGCTCTTTAGTCCTACTTGTGTACCGAACTGCAGGCTGCTGCTTTTTTGGTTCGGCTTGGGCTTCCCATGAATAGGGTATTTTCAGCACACATCTTTTATTCATAGTTTGTATACCACTATCCTGGCTTCCATCGGCTGGGTGCTGCACATGATGATGATCCTCTGATGATTCGATTGGCTAAGGGTAAAGCCGTGCTCGAATCACTTTTGTTTGCCCACATGAGGATCCGACGGTTCAGAGACGTCTAGACGGGGCAATCTTTAGTGAAGCTTTCTCTGGAGCTGCGGAAAAAGGCTTTTGATTTTGGCGCCTCCAATGACTCTACCAGGGCAGGGTCAGGAAGGCATTACTCATTGACAAATGCAAAAAAGGAGTGGCCTTTTAGCATACGTGTCGGCACAATGGTATACCATAGACATCTTTTTGTTGACATCCAGCCATATGTGCTTTCTCGCTTTGCGTTGCAGTTGGGCTTCTCTCAAGGCGTTGTTAGAGCGCCTTCGAGTATGGTGAAGCATTTTGGAGGTTTGCAGGATGGTAGAAATGCATGGGCTTTCTATAGTGCTGAAGGCACTACTGCCATGATTTCCTATCCTGTGTTGTCGACTTTCCGGACTGCCAGCTTCGCGAAGTGGTTCGCGGAGAGCTTTTTGGCATATCGGGGGCTTTCCAAGAAAGAACTTGATGTGAAGCTGTCGTCAAGAAAAGGCCGTGGAAAGTCTAAATGGCATCCGGCGAGAGGAAGTTTAGGTTTTCCTTTCTGGAGAGAAGCACAAGATAGGTTTTATGGTGACCAGGGCGTCATTGGTTCTGAAGTTGTTCGGGAAGTGCCTGATGAGGCCTTAGAGCAGCTAGAACAGGAGGAAGTTGAGCTTGATGCTTGGATGCAAGCGGCACATAGGCGAGCTTCCGTGGAGTCTACTGGTAAGAGCAGACCATCCAGTGAGGAGTCAAGTGAGAAACCTAACTCTGACAATGGGGCAGGTTCTTCTAGGAAGCGCGCTCGTAGAAGCAAGAGGAAGAGGAGCCAGCACCGCAGCAAGGGGCAACACGAAGACTCTCTTGATGTGGAAGTTCCTCTCACTATCAATGAGGAGATGCCAGATAATGCTGATGAGCCTCCGGAAAAGAGGAGTCGAGAAGAAGAGACCGTCGGTGAAGGTATGA
Source organism: Litsea cubeba (assembly GCA_012931725.1). Lineage (NCBI taxonomy): Eukaryota > Viridiplantae > Streptophyta > Magnoliopsida > Laurales > Lauraceae > Litsea > Litsea cubeba. The sequence goes on from CM022954.1 coordinate 44,551,278, forward strand.
TTCTTCCTCTATCTCTTTCCATTTTTTCCATGTTCTGATTTGCTTTCTACTTCTGTTTTTCTTTTTCTTTTTTTTAGCAGAAGAAGAAGACTTGGCGATGCCTGAGGTTCCGACCGATGAGGCGGTGACAAATCCTGTGGAGGCACCTGAAGAAGAAACGAGGGACTCCGGAGTGAATCCAGAATCTCCAATTGGTATAACTTCTTTTGATTTTTTTTGTGTCTATGACTTGATTTACTAATACATTTTTTTTGTCAGCTGACTTGCCACAGGATTCCGATGACTTTGAACCATCAATGGACGCAAATGTTGGTGATGCTTCCGATGAGTTCATGGAGGAAGAGAGTGTTCTGCCAGTCATCGCAGAAGGTATTTTGTAATGATAACCCTGATAATGATTTTTTAAACAGGATCATATTCATACCTTTTTGTATTTCATTGGCAGGTTTTGAAGTGACAGAAGATAATCCATTGCTTTCTTCAGAACTAGAGCAAGGGATGCTAGAGGTTGATCCGGAGGTAGAGACTCCCACAACCAGTTCTGACACGGCAGAGGTGAGACCTCGTGATGAGATTCCTTCCCCTGTGGCTCCAATTGGAAAGAGTTTTTTTGTTACTCTTCCAATGGGGCATGACATGAGCAGCCGACCAACGGAGAAGGGTGAATTTTCTTCCGGTTCATCTCTTCAATTTGCAAAGAAAGTGCTGGCATGGGTTTTGAGACTCTCCTTTCTAGATTCTTGGATGTCGGATTTGGTATGATGTAGCATGTGCAGGAGATTTTTACTGATCCTAAAGAAGTTGGTCTTGATGTCACACGTGCCAGAGCGATCGTTGATAGGATCATTGCACTGGGTGACAAGTGGTTTGAGACCATGGCTTTCCCTAATGGTGACTTCTTGAAGGAGATGTTCTAGGATCCTGCTAATAAGGCTCACTCTGACTTGGATGAGACTACACGAGGAGGAAGCAGTTCGTCCGGGAAAGGAACTTAGAAGAGTTAGCCATCATCGGACTGAGGAACGACATTAGCATCCTTGATAGGGAGGTTGCTGAGGCTAGGCAACGTCTTGAGCATTTGGAGGTGCAAGTCACAGCCAAGTGGGCTGCTATGACAAAGGCTCGCGACAGGGAGAGTGCCCTGATTTGCCAGGTTGCAGATGCCGATCGAGTTCTCAAAATGAGGACTGAGGAAAACAAACGATGGAAAATTGCCTGGGACAAGCTTCCCGGTGTAAAAGAAGGATTACGGCATTCTTCATCATCTCATGGCAAGTTCCTGAAGAAGTGCGCCTTGGAAACTCTAACGGCTGAGGCCAAAAGTTTGCTCGAGGAGCTGAAACTTTGGCTGGAGTCCATTTTTGGTTGAGCTCCTGATTTCTTCTCTCTTTTTTTGGTACCACATGTATTTTTTGGTTTTTTTTTGTAGTGCTTGTGAACACTTTCTTTTTTTTTGGTACCACATGTATTTTTTTTGTACTTTTTTTTTGGTTTTCCATATGCTCACTTAAATCTTTTTATGATGATAGCAATTGCTAAATGGGATTTGATCAAAAGCTTGTCATTTTGTGAAAATCTTTTGTCAAATGATTGTTTTGGCATGTGAGCCAGATTTTGTTTATGGCATGAAAGCCGATTTTGGCATGAGAGCCAATTTTTTGTGGCATTGATAGCCTGTTTTTATGGCATTGATAGCCGGGTTTTTTTTGAAAGACAAGTTTTGGTTTGTGGCATTGATAGCCGGTTTTGTTTTGTGGCATTGATAGCCGATTTGGTGGCATTGATAACCGATTTTGGTGGCATTTATAGCTGGTTTTGGTGGCATTTATAACCGATTGTAGATATCAACTGAAATGTTGCGTCTCCACGATTTTAGGTTTTCTTGAACCTTTGAAATTTGGGTTGTGACTGAAATGTTGCGTCTCTATGATTTTTTGGGTTTTGCAAGTATCGACGAATTGTCGCTTCCCTGCGATTTTGGAAGTGTCGAACATGGCTCGCATTCTTCCGATTTGTGCGAGTATCAACTAAGCGGCGCTTCCCCGCGGTTTTTGAAAAACTATTTTTTTGTTTAAAGACACGAGGGTCGTAAATTTTGACCTAAAACTATTATGGTGGTAAAAGGCTGGGTGGACTAGGGTGGAAATCCTTGAATCTGGATCTTTGTTTCAAACCATGAATTTTGGGTTCAAGGATCGAGAATTTTGGTCAAGTCAGGGAGAAGCTCCTAAACTTGGAATTTTTTTGAACAATGAAATGATGAAAGTAAGCATTGTTTGAATTTCTAGGAATTTCAACATTTAATATGAAAATTCTAAAAAGAGTGGGTTTAACGAACGAATACCTGGAAATAGGCTTTGGCCATGTAGGCATTGCTTTTACCCAGTTGGGTAAGTCTTTAAGGGTAGTATCGCTTCAAGAACTTGCCGTTGATGGGCAGCATACATCTGTCACTTTCCATCTTTAGGTGGGCATATGCGCCGTTGGAGAAGACTTTGTCATGACGTAGGGTCCCTCCCATTTTGGCTCAAACTTGCCTTTGGATTTGTGAGCGAAGACCATTGGTCTTTTTACCGCAAGAACCAAGTTGCCCTTTTTGTAGGAGCGTTGCCTGACCTTTTTGTCGAAAGATCCTGCCATGCGTGCTTGGGAAAGTTCAATGCTCTGTGTAGCTTCGAGCCGTCTCTCGTCGAGATTGTCTAGCTCATGGAGTCGCAACTTGACATTGCTTTCTTAAGTCATGTCATTTTGTAAAGATACCCTAAGGGAAGGAATTTGTACTTCTAAAGGTACGACAGCTTCGCATCCATAGGCTAAGGAGAATGGTGTGCTATGGGTTGGTCCTCGAACGGTGGTTCGATAGGCCCACAAATCTTCAGAAAATTTGTCTCTCAAGTCTCTTTTGTGACTAGAGACCATTTTCTTGAGGATTTTGCAGAGTGTCATGTTGAAAGCTTCTGCCAATCCGTTTGCTGTCGGATTGTATGGAGTTGAAGGACAGCTTTGGATTTTGTATTTGTCGAAGAACCTGTAGAATCGATGATCCCGAAATTGTGGTTCGTTATCATAGATGAATCTTTTAGGTATGCCAAAATGACAAACGATGTTGGTGCGCAGGAACTGAAGGACTGATGAGGTCTTCATTTCGTTGAGCGCAAATGCTTGTGACCACTTGGAGAAATAATCCGTAGTGGCAAAGATGAAGCGATGACCTTTGCTTGAAGGGGGAGAAATAGGACCTATGATGTCCATACCCCAGGCTTCGAAAGGCCATGTGATCGCTGTAGGATGCAGCCATTCTCGAGGCATGTGAATGTAATCTCCGTGAACTTGGCATTGTTGGCAGCGTTTAGCAAATTCCATTGCGTCAGCTACCATGGTAGGCCAGTAATAACATAACCTTTTTATCTGATCGTAGAGCTTGGGACTAGCCTGATGAGCTCCACAATGACCAGCATGAACTTCTTTGAGTGTTTCTTCAGCTTCTTGTTGTGACAAACAGCGTAGAAGTACTCCGTTGAAGGATTTCCTACAGAGGCTTTTTGAAGGAATATCCAAATGAAAGTTTGGGGCTCGCCTTTGATGCTTATCCTTTCTGTTGAATCTTCAGTTAGGATTCCGAACATAGTGTAATCAATGAACGGATCTCTCCAGTCGCCGATTGAAGGATAGAGATCCTACTTCCAACCACTCGGTGGCATTTAGCAACTGCTTGGTGTGTGTTAAGAGGAGGGGGGATCCTTCTCTCGCACATTGTGATTTATATGTTTCCCCCTTCCTGGATCGCCATAGATGCGGCAAGTCCAGTCAGAGCATCTGCACGGATGTTTTCGCCTCTACGAATGTGGGTGATGTGACAGATGTTAAACTTTTGTAGAAGCGATTGTGCAATGTTGTAGTAAGGCAGCAGATCGGGCTTCCTGACTTCAAATTTCTGATTCATCTGGTTGACGATCAGTTGAGAGTTTCCAAAGGCTTCTAGCATGGTGATGCCGGATTCGATGACGAGTTCCAATCATAGGACCAGAGCTTGGTATTCAGCTACATTGTTTGTGCGTGGTTCCAGTAGCGAGAAAGCGTGTGGAATCATGTATTTGTCGGGGCTAAAAAGGAGGATGCCAACTCCTAAGATCAGTTGTCTTTTTTCATTTGTCCTGGTTGCACAGTCAAAGTACATGTCCCAAGAGGCATTTTGTGAGGAAGTCTCCACATTATAGATGGGTTCGTCTGGGAGATCATCTCTGAGCTGAGAATCTTTAGGCAATGGATGCTCTGCGAGAAAGTCCGCTACAGCTTCGCCTTTGATTGCTTTTTGCGGTACATACCTAATATCAAATTGTGACAGAAGGATGGACCATTTTGCCAGTTGGGCATTGAGAGAACCTGCTTTTGTGACAAGGACCTTCAAGAGGTTGATCCTCGAGACCATGTAGACTGTGTTGGAAAGTAAGTAGTGACATAGCTTTTGTACAGCGAACATCACTGCAAGGCACTCCTTTTCGACTGAGAGTATCGATGCTCTGCACCTACTAGCATGCGGCTGAGGTAGTGTAGAGCAGCTTCTTTTCTTTCATTATTTTCTTGTGTACAAGATGAATGGTTTTCCAGTGGTGGGAGCAGCTAACACTGGAGGTTTAGCCAGGTATGATTTGATATCTTGAAATGCAACTTTACAGTCAGCATCCCAAACAAAGTCTACACCTTTCTTCATCAACCGGGAGAATGGACGGCATTTTCCCGAAAGATTGGAGATGAACCGTTTGATGTAGGCCAATCTCCCTTGGAGCCCTTTCAGTTCTCTCAAGGTTCTTGGAGAGGGCATTTCTAGAATAGCCTTAACTTGATGGGGTCAAGTTCTATTCCAGCTTTGCGAACTAAGAATCTGAAAAACTTACCCAGCGAGACGCCGAAGAAGCACTTCAGAGGATTCATTCGCAATTTGTATTTGCGAAGTCGGAGGAAGACTTCTTGAAGATCTTTGAGATGGTCTTCTTTTCTTTTGCTATTGACGGCGAGGTCATCTACGTAACATTCGACCGTCTTGTGCCGCATATCTTGGAATATTTTCATCATAGCCCTCTGATATGTGGCACCATCATTTTTCAGACTAAATTGCATGACAGTGTAGCAATACACGCCAAATGGGGTCCGAAAAGAGGCGTGTTTTTCATCTTCATGATGCATTTTTATCTAATTGTAGCCAGAGAAGCCATCCATGAATGTCATTCGCTCGAATCCACATGTATTGTCAATCATTACCTCTGGTATGGGGAGCGGGAAATCTTTAGGGCAAGCGCCATTCAGGTCTCTATAGTCAATACAAACCCTGATCTGCCCATTTTTCTTTGTCGCGGGGACAATGTTGGCCAACCATTCAGGATGTTGTTCCTCATGGATGAAGCCAACGCTTTTGAGCTTTTGAACTTATCGTTCAATTTTATCTATCACATCTGGACGGAAGCTTCTTTGGCCCTGCTTGCAGACAGGCTTGATGTCTTCTTGAAGATTGAGTTTGTGGACTGCTGTTTTAGGGTCTAAACCAGGCATTTCAGCGCAAGACCATGCAAAGTAATCAACGAACTCACGAAGAAAAGCGATATACTTGGGTAACTCATCATCCTTTATATTCTTGCTTATGAACACAGGACGTGGGTTATCAGGTGTTCCCAAGTCTATCTTTTGAACAGAATCTTCTTTTGGAAGGTTCGAAGGTGGTTCCTCCACAATATTTTCGGAGGCTTCCAACTTAACAAAACCTTCACGGGTTTCAAGGGCATTTTCAGACCAAGGCTTTGTTCCTTTCCATGGGTCTTCTTGATCGGTGATCTTCGCAAGACTTGCTATGAGATGGTCCCAATCGCCTGTTGAAACCGGGTCGAAGTAAGGTACTTCTTTTGGAGACATGGGTTCTTCTGGGTTAGAAGACCATGCTTCATATTATCGGACAATTCCTCTTCATCATCAGAGAAATCGTACTAATTGGAGGAGCTTCCTGGATTTTTGTCAGGTGACTCTTCAAAGAGATATCCAGGGAGATCGATGTCTTCATGGATACGAGATGTTGAGGCTTGGTCGGTAAGTCGACTTTTAAGCCTTTGTGTCAATTGTCTCATAGGAGTGTCGGGATCATACCCTAACCCATGTGAAGACTTTTTTACATGGCCGTAGAGTCTCCAATCTTCCAGCTGGCTTTTGGTTAAGGCGGGCCCCAATGGCGTGAGAATACCATGGCCTTTTCCCAAAACCGACTGGGTTTTGAGCATCTAGTCCATTTTCTTCATAATAGCTTGCGCCACAGGACTATTTAGAGATAGTTGAGGCATGCCTTCATTTTGGAAAAGTTCAAGCATGGAGTTTGATGAAGCATCTGATCTATGGAAGAAGATCGGCTTTTCCTTTGCTGAAGTTGCTGGAACAACGAACGAAGCTGACGTAGGATCTTCTATGTCAGAAAGTGTCTCCATTGGAGTAAGAGTAGGCTTAACTTGTTGAGTGTCAGCTTGGCTTGACGATGTGTCGTCTTCTGGCTCTGAATCCGAATCCGTGTCTTGCATGATAAACACGAAAGAGACAACAAATTTGCCCATAGGCTTTTGCTTTGCCTTCTTCACTTTAGTTGTGATGATCAAAGGCTTTGAAGTCTTGAGGGAGATGACGAAGGGAGATTGACTGCTCTCTTCGGGTTTGCCGGAGGATTTGTTTTCCTCTGGTGATTGTTGAGGAGCCTTGCCTTTATCTTTCTAGAGATTTTCAGCAAATGATGCTATTTCCTCTTCTTCTTTTTGACCTTCATACATCTGGGAGTCTGCGAAGTGGACTCTTTACCTTTGAAGGGCTTTCTGTCCGCAAAGACTCGATGTATCATGCCGTCGTTGCCAACAAACTTGATGCACTGCTGTACAGTTGAAGGGACAACACCATTCTCGTGGATCGAGGGGTGTCCGAGAAGGATGTTGTAGCATGAAGGGATTTTTATTGCATACACAGTGACCTCAGAGATAAGATCACCGATTTGCAACTTAAACCTGATTTTGCCGATAGGCCTTTGAGTACTCCCATCGTATCCAAAGATAGATACAGATGTGTGGCTCAGTTTGCTGGGTGGGATGCCCAACTCTTCGAGAGCTGAAGTGGAGATGAGATTGAGTGCAGAACTTGGGTCAATCTGAACTCTGTGTATAGGCATTTCCTGGATCTACCCTGTGAAGTACAGGGCTCAGTTGTGCCTTGTTTCGCCAAGTAGGAGGTTTTCCTTTGTAAAGGCGATGGTTGCACTGGCTGCCTTTTGAACCGAGAGGCATTCGATGCATGATCCCTCGGTTTTCTTCTTTTCTCCCTTTGAGGAAGTTTCTGAGTTGTTGACCCGGTAGTCCATTTCAATTTGGAGGATTTGCGGGGCATGTCTGTCGACATCTTTATTCAGTTTTTGTAATTCTTAAATGAGATTATCACGAGTGCGTGGAGACATTCGCAATAAGTCTAGGATGTGCAGACGTGCAGGTATGTGCTTGAAGTCATTTTGAGATGATCCACAAGCTCTGTCTTGGAAACCATGGTCCCGAGGAGCTTCGACACCGAGAGGCCTGATTTGGCTTCCGAGAGTCAAAGTATGGACAAATGTTGTCGAAATGATTTGAAACTTGACGTGTAGCCTTTTGTAAGCATCTTGAAGCCGTCCATGTGCTCTACTTGATGAGTGATGGCCTTGGTGGTTCTCGCTGCCGAGAGGCTTAATTTAGATGTTCTAGGGTTGATGGAGGGTCAAACGTTGTCGGTTTGACTCGGAACTTGATGTGGAGCCTTTTGGATGTATTTTGAGACAATCCATAGGCTCTGATCGAAGATTTGGTGTCTCCGATGCTGTCGCCGCCAAGAGCTCCTGAGAAGCGAAGTTAGGCCAAATGATTTTGAAATAGCCCGAAACTTCTTGTGTGCTCCTCTTTTGGCTGTCTTAAAGGATTTTGCAGTTTTTGTTTGATTCTGACAAGATTTAATTTTTTGAGAAGTAGCATTGCCCATTTGTGGTAGGCTGCAACTTCATGTAGCTTTCTTGATATTGAAGAGGCAAAGTGACATTTTTGGTGTGAACACTCCATTGTCACATCATTTATGCATGTTCTTCATTTTGCCTCATTTGTTAGAATGGCATGCATGAATATGAGAAACTGTTTTTTTTAGATAACATTAAATAGATGTGAATGAAGCCGGATAAAATCCCACATATAAGGTTAACATTCTACAAATTGAATGAAGCCGAGATCAAATTCTATCATCATAGAGAAGATTGTAGATTTTCTCTTCCATTTGAATGGATCCCAGATTAAATCTTTTAGCATATATGTTTTTAGGATGAGAATGATCAACACAGACACATTTGGAACATTGGGTGAGGCTATAGTATATTATTAGTTGAAAGGTATGAAAACACCATCATCCTATAGTATGTTGTGGGATGAAATTTCTCTATGACATGTGAAGTTTTCCAGAAGTTTAGCTGGTAATTTAATGGCGTAAATGGACCTCATGATGTAATCATATATGTATTTGGATGAGTGTCAGTGGTAAGTCAGAAGGGTTCTTGATGTATTTAGGGAAGTGTTGATACTTAGCTGTTGATTTAATGTTACCTTACAATTTTTTTCTTGTGTATCTAAGATTGTTAAGTTTATAAGGTGCATTTTAAGCTATCGTCAATGTGCCATGTGGAGTTTCATTGCTCTTTATCCCCTCAATACAAGCCACCACCGTTGGGTGTCGGGCTGATTAGAAAGTTAGATAATTGATTGACTGTTTTCTATGTAGTTTGGCAGCTATAATTGACATGGATCCAAAGTCGTGCTTACCTATCCTCTGTATATGGAATTCTAAGTCACATTAATGTGCCATGGTAGAGTTCTATTATGATTTTTTCAATCCTTATAAATGGATCTTCCATTGCTGTGGATGGGAATTTTCAACAGCTAGGCTCTTGATTTTCTCTTTTTTTTTTAAATAAGTATTTATAATGAAACTAGCTTTGAATGGGTTTACTGTCTGAGAAAGGGGCTCTTTTTTTTTTATTATTGAAAACATTGATGATATTATAAGTTGGAGTAAAGAACAAGACAATAATTGACTACATACTCTGGAGATAACTATAAATTGCAACCTCACAAATAGATAGACACAAGATATATCATGAGTATTATTATTATAAATGAAAGAGATTGATTTCAGTTGACCAACTAGCCTCTCCAATGCCCCTTCAGTAAGCTATTTATACATTCAGCTGAATTTAAAATTAATATGTTATATCGACCGCAATGTACAAACACATTCGCACAGTATTGTCTGCCTATATCCTCGATGTACGCGTACATCTCTTCGTTAACACTTCTTATGTCATTTATGTGTCTTTCGTAATCACTACTTCTAAAAAACTTTGCTGCACACTAGAACTTTGAAACAATTTCTTTATCATTAATTTAAAACGCTCACATATATTTTCTGCAATATGTCGACAATAATAACAATGATTTTCATTTGGATACATATTTTTAATAGCATTGACTAGTCCCTTTTTTTTTATCTGAAACGACTGTTAAACCCGGTAATGGACCGATGGCGACTTTAAAGCAAGATAAGAACCACAGCCATGTGTCATAACTTTCGATTTCAGCTATGGCAAATGCGATGGGGAATAGCCCATGGTTGGAGTATTGAGTTCCGACAACAAATAAGACAGTTGGATACTTTCCACAAATATGCGCTCCATCAATTGCGATCAATGACCTCATTTAAGTATTGAAGGGTTGGAGGCTTGGAACTCCGAGAATGAAGAGTTCCGGTCCCTATCAAGATGATGATGGGATCCGGGGTAATTTGTTCCCGTCAACTCGGCGCAATAATTTGACAATATCTCGAATGAGTGTTCATATGAACTCGAATCTCATGTAACACAATCTCTTTTGCTCCATGAGCCTTCCTGTAGCCAACAACAACACTAAAGTCCATTCTAACATCATTTATAATTTTTTTTCAGTTTGTACTTAAGATAAGGTTGTGCTCTTTCCTTGATCAACTCGGCTATCAACTGAGTTTAATGTTGCTTGAGAATGAGCCATTCTCATCATCGGTTTTGAACATGTATGATTAGGATTATACGTCCAAACTCGAAATTGAGGTCTTGATTCCACTATTGAAGCATGGATGCGCGACAGACAACTTTGAACTTTGCGCTTAGCCGTAATTTGTGCATGAGACATCTTCAAATATCGCAAACTAAAATTAGTGTACATTCCAAACTTGCTCAAGGTTCTCCTAAATGAATTGCATGCGGTTAGTAAAAACTCTGTCATTCCACATATTACGTGTGGAATCCTCTTGAGAATGATCTTCAAGCTCATTTTCCACTGGGACTGGTGTGTCTTCAATATTAGATTTTTGCGTAGTGTTAGATGGTTGTCTGTTGCATTCTAAGACTTCTTGCATCATGTAATTTAGACCATCAACACATCAAACATAATTATATAAGGTACATATGCCATTGCAATTACTGTCATCCTGATTTTAGACATTGTCCAAATCATCATTAGAATCTATATCATAATTGAAGTCTTCAGGATGTGTATTTGTTTTAGTTTCCACCTCATTTGTTGGGTAGGGAAAACGTTTGTCCGTATCTTTTGCAAGATTGACATCTGGATAAGAGTGTACATTGATATTATCCACGTACGTCACTATTTACAGGTAATTTGTTGGGACAATTTAATCTGCAAATGACATTCTCCATAATTATTACATTCATCTAAAAATACAACAAAAATTCATTTGGAATGTGGAACGATAAAAAACCTAGTGGTGAGTCCTCTACGGGGTCATCCTGAAGTTTAACAGCTTTAGAGTTCTTATGATTAGCAATAGGAGTTCTTAAACTACTTCCACGTAGATTTTTAGAGCAACATTGTTCATCTCTAATTTTGATTGTCCCTTCAACTCGTTCATTACTTCCATAGATGTGGAACTTTATGAGATCTAAACATGTATATAACTTGAAGAAATTGTCCCATACATAACTAGCTTACCTAGAAACTAAGTGGTAACGATCTGTACCATCATCAATATTTCTACTAAGATATATTTAGATAGAGCTTTTCACGTCTCCACATGCTTTGATCATTACATGAATACCATTGTCATTCTTTATATTGACTAAGATGGATCATTTGCCATTTTGATGTAGCTATTGAATACGAGGAGGCTCTTCAGACATTACGCATATTGTTTGTTCTATAACACTTTCTTGAATACGAGGAGGCTCTTCAGACATTACGCAAATTGTTTGTTCTATAACACTTTCGACCAATGAAAAGTATGTTTGTTAAGTTACAACTAACGTAAAAAGCAGTTCGATCACCATCGAGGTAGTTACGATGGACTCTATCCCACCCAAATTGACCAATGAAGTAGACCACTATTAATAGCTCAAGTTGACACTATCCATTATAAAAATGAAACATAAAGGAGAGTAATATTCATAGTCACCCATGCTAATCCAAAGAAAAACATAAAAGAAGAAAAAAAGTTATTTTGCCACACATTGATATTTAAAAAGAAAAAAAAATCAGATTTTCTCAATCCTCGTTATCAGTTATACCAAGACAAGATCAAATATGAAAACACTAAAAAAAAAAACAAAAATAAAACCTAGTATAAACCCAACATATAATGGCTTCCTTAAGAAAATATAACGCTTCTAGAAACTATGAAAAAAAAAGTTTCATCCTTGCGTTCGCCACACATAATCATTGGAAGATAATGAAAATATTACCCTAACCCAATCCATTTGTGGGTTGAATTTTGGGCAAGAAGTCAAAAACACGTTTTCAATAAAAAATCGGCTATATGGAATTCCATTTTAAAAACAACTCACAGAAGAAGACGATCGTGGTGTCCTGGAAATGATGTTGCTATGAGTTGTCTTTGCATGTGGGGTCGTCGATCAAGGACACCAATGGGGCCGGTTGGAGAAGAAAGCAACACACGTTGCCGGTGATGTGGATTGCACTAAGTAGATAATGGGACAAGAAGGGAAAAAGTGAAGAGCCAAAAAGGGAAAAGGAAGAGTGCAACGTGGGGATTCTGACAACAGGGGGAGAAAGTGGAGGAGAGAAGATGCCTCAATGGGAGAAGACTTTCATATCATCTCTCTTGGTACTGTAGACAAAAAAAAAAAAAAGGGAAGAAGGTAAAACCATCGAATGAGATTTGCAACTATCATCTATCATTAGATAAGGAAAGTGAATGGTCTTCTAAAGTCTTCATCTATTGGTATTCTTTCTTGATTTTTTGTTCTCCCGAGATGATCCTATAAGTGAAAAATGAAAAAATAAAATAAAAAAAAAAGGTGTAAAGGGAGCGTGAGCTAAAAAGAACGGGTAGGGATTTCCAACATTTGACATTGGATTCCCCCTGATATAATGTGATCCTAGACAAAAATGTCAAAACGCTTTTCTTTTAACAAGAGTCAAGCGATTCTGATGACATTATTTGAACTTCGATAATAAAAATTAATATAACGGTTTTAAGGGGACTAATATGTCTAGTCCCATAGAAAATATCTACTATAAGACTTTATCTTAGAGTACCACTTTGAGTAATAGGAAATTCTTGAGATGATGGCTTCTTTGTAGTAATGAACTAAAAAAAGTGGAAATAAAAGTACATGTTGCTGAGATTTAGATGCAAACAGGGATGCATATAGTTGGAACAAAGGAAAAACATTAAGAATGAGTATATAAGAGATCATGAAACGTAAGGATAGTTCTAGTATAACAGAAAAATGAAAGAATGCCACTTTATGTGCTGCGTACGGACACACACAAAGGAGATTAGAAAAGGGGCCTTAATGCCTTATACAGTGCATTGAAGCTGGAACGGTTGCAGAGTTTTTTTTTTTTTTGGGTAAAAGGTTTCAGAGTTGAAGGAGCCAGCAGACAAGTGTGAGGTTTTCCTCGTTTGTGTACAAGCCACGAAAAATCTTTTCTCTAGGATATTTTCTCTTCTGTGAGAAATTTTTCCATCCCCTCTCCACAAGAAGTTATTTTCCAACAAATTGCGAAAAACTTGGTTCAACTTTTATGTTTTTTTTTTTTTAAAAAGTGATCGCACTAAACATAAATTTTACTGTAGCGCAAAATACTATGTCCCCAATCCTCACTTTTCACGGAAAACCGGCTATATAAATGTGTCCTAAATAGGGTTGAATGGAAAATAGAACTCAAAAGAAAACCTAGTATGGGTGAGATAATAAGGCTCCACTGATGATGAAGACGATGACAACATAATTATACATATATGCAACATGATATAGTAAGCAGAAGTGGCATTTGGGTTGGTGAGTCCCCAAGTATGAATGTCATGGGCCTGGACTTGGGCCAAATCTCATTTGGACCGCAGCTCAGCCCAAACTAAAAGTGCATCCAAATTTTAAAAAATGAACCAAATGATCTTTTGTTTGTTCCTTACGTTCTGGTATGTGAAGACATTCAAGTATTCGATAAGTCTAGACGACAAAAAGAATTTTTTATCATTTATCATTTTTGGTTATATTAAGGCTCCTAAATATTTGACCCAATGACTAAATCAACTGGGTTTAAATATCTCTACCAAAAGAAAAAAAAAATGAACTAACTGTCTGATAGATATCCTGAATTGGACGGGCTTTAACATATCTAGAACCAATGGATGTTATCAATTACTAAAATATCCGGGCCTGACCATATCAGGCCTGCTGAGTAGATCAAGGCCCAATTATATTGCCCAATAAGAAAACGGCCTGGAGTTTGATAAGCTGTTGTTTCAGTCAAACATCTATATCAAAGAAGTTTTGACCTAATGGACCCCACATTACCTTTTTGATTTCTACCTACTTCACTTGATAGTGTAGTTGTGTCTAACTGAATTCAATTTTACCTACCAAGTCGAGTAGAAAGGATAGATCACCTTTCAGGAGTCAGTCAAAGTCTCCTGAAATGGCCAAACCATGACTGTTGAAAACAAGCTACCTCTTGTATGAAAACAACACACTAAGAACACAGTCTAGCTGACCTCAGTAAGAGGCAGAAGTTAGTTTGCTTATCTTTTACTGGTGAGGTATCAATTGGTAGGTCAACTCTTGGTTGTGCCGATGGTAGAGAATTACAGTGATTAGTTATTATTCAATCTATTCCACTGGGCTAAATTTCAATTGGCTCTTAAAAATATGATTACTCGATCTTGGGTAAGCTTATGACCATGATTTTTCACCCATAAATCTTATAAGGATGGTAGAGAAGTACAGTGATTAGTTACCATTCAATCTATACTCTACTGGCCTAAATTTCAGTTGGCTCTTAAAAAATGATTACTTGATCTTTTTGTCTGATAAGTTTAAATGAGCATGACTTTTCACCTGTAAATCTTGTAAAGATTTGATATATATTAGTAACTGGGTAGTCCTACTCCATTCTTGAATCTTGCAAGGGTGTTAACAAGCAATGATGACTTGCGAGCTGCTCTCAATTTGGCTCGAGTTTGTAGTTTATTTGGCTTGTCATCTCACAGCTCACGCTCGATCAAGCTCTCGGCTCTCTCTCTCTCTCCCCACAATACCAAATCCGTTAATCTATAAAATCAAAATAAGTTTGTTATAAACTTTTTGAAAAATGAAAAATAATTCAATGAGGTATATTATCATGATAAAATCATGTCTCAACGGGGCCCTATTGACCTTCCTAACCAGCCGATTGACGTATGTGGAGCCCACCTTCTAAAATCTGATCGTTCGATAAACTTAATGAATGTTATAGATATTGTAACTATCTGATTAAAAAAATGACATCAGCTTAAATCAGGCTTGAGTCGAGCTCAAGCTTATACATTTAGTGATATCATGTTGAGCTCATAGAACCACAAGGGGTAGTTTAGTTGGCATAGGACTACGGTTTGCAACCGGAGGTTGTAGGTTCGAAACTGCACTGCCACGCTGGAACTACAGGGGAGTTTATCTGACTTCCCTTTGGACCCAGAGGTATTAGTCCAGCCTAAAGGATTGGAACCTATGATAGCAAAAAAAAAATAAAAATATTGAGCTCATAGGGCGGATGTTTGATATTCAAAAACGCTCAAGCTAGGCTAAGATTGGTTTGGTCATACACAGCTGATTTATCAATGTTCCATGCTTGCTTCATTAACATTCTTAGCTATAGACTGTGCTGGGTATGGCTCTTGGTTGGAGGGGTTCAACTGGGCCAGGCAGTAGCTTATAGAAGTCCAGCTCGTTTATGTTCTGGCCTAATATTTATTCCTAGCTAGTCTATTCCAAGGAGTGGTGGTAGCTGTCAGGGTCAGTCTGGCCCACTGGGACAATAGAAAACGTGACTGTGATCAGTGTTTAGGACAGGCCATCTATCAGGCCTTTAGGTATCATATTATTCTAGGCCCAGCCCATTTATCCATCAGATTAGGTGCCCTTTTGGCAACTCAACTTTTTGGATCTATTTGAACTAAACCAATTCAAAGAGGTGTTTGCATGCTTCCGACTGTTCGAAAAAAATTATGTGATCAATCAACGTTAAGATCTTCTTCCTCTTTTCAAGAACAAACGCAAGGGTTCTTTCTTTAATAGGTTTTAAGTAATTAGAAGGAAAAAACTTATTTCTTTTTTTTTACAAGTTTATCCAAATAATTTTTTTTTTTGGTAAAGCAAATAATTTTTAGCATATGACAAGTACTAGTATACTACATGATAAGTTTACCTATATAACTTCTTCTATGATCTATCAAATCTGCTTTTTTATAAATTGAATCATACATATGGGGTGGTTTATATATTAAAGGGTCTGATTGAAACAATTTTATTTCAAATAGATAAGAATTTATAAAGCGCACTCTTAGATTATTAGGCCCACTCAGAATGCCTGGCATAAAATGTGAGTCCATGTCTAGCCCAAATATTTAAGGGGAATGGGCTAGTTCAGTCCATATACAACTGCACCTATGACTTTGTTTGATAGCATTAACCGAGATTTTACTAAGGACACGGCCATAAAATAAAGCACCACCACAAAACATTTATTTATATTAACTGTTTTAATGAGATGCTATCGGTGATGGAGAGAAACTACAGGAGAGGATTTGACAAAAAGGAACTTTATTTTTTCTTTTTTTAGGGGTATTTCCCAAAAACATCCCCTTAAAGATGGAATCCACAACTGAGGACTCAAAAAATCTCTAATATCGGTGAAGGACCTCCCACCCAAGTCTCAACTTTCATTTTCCATTTTTCCCCTAAATTTGTCGTGTCAATAAAAACCTAACAAAACCCTTTGCCTTTGCCCGAATCGACTGAAAAAAGACAAGAAGAAATGAAGAAAGAGATGAGAATTGATCGGCCAAGAAACATTCCCCTTCGTTGCCTTCCGGTCTGTTGCGCGCCTCATCATCCCCATTCCGTCACTATCTCCAACTCCACGACGATGCCTCCGCTTCATTTGTAGCCACTGCCCGAGTCTCCTTTTCTCTTCATTGCTCTTCCACTTTTTTCCATTAATATATCTCTTTCTAGCCGAAAGAAAGAAGACAGACATGGGAACCTGCACATCTTGATAAGTCAACGAAATAGGGTAGAAAAGCCATCATTTCATGTGTACTTGTAGACTTTATTTGGATAAATCGCATCATAATTTCATTATTTCATGCATCTAAGCATAAATGTAGACTTTTAGTAAAAATAAGTTAAAAATCATTAATTTTGAATGAATTTGTGAAGTTGATAGTTTGCATCACCCCAGGGTCCTACCAATTGGATTCTAAGAACTATGGCCCCATTGCATCCATTGCATTAATTCATTTTGCATTTGATCGGTTGGCTAATTTGCTCGCGGGACTACCGGGGTCAGCGGACGTGAGAGTCCGTGGGGCCCAACCCCTTCGTGACTGGAGACAAAGCGAACATCAACTTTTTTTGTATGGGTATGCCAAATTTTCTACTCTACTTGGAATTGACAAGTGGTGGTCCGTAGATCCACCTTCACAAGTAGAAAAGAAAATTAACTTTTTCTAAACTTTCATTGCACATGTGTTAAGAAAAGAGACATGATTTGATTTGAATGCTGTGAAAGGCGATTTTTATTTGTTTGTCGTGAAAGGCGGTGTTTTTGCCATGAAAGGCGGTGTTTTTGCCGTGACAGGCGATTTACAGTTCTTATAAAAAAGATAAGACAAGAGTTGTGATTTTTACATATCTTTAAAAAAATACAAACTACAATGAAAAGTAAGAAAATGAAATCTAACTTCTCTGGAGATTGCGGGGACTCGTTGAGATTGACGGTCCCAAGTCATGTTTGGACTTCGTCGTCATCCTTTAGATGAAAACAGATAATGCTTTTGATTCGCTTGACTCGGCTTGAATCTCAGATTTCTAGAGGATAAAGACGAAGAGGATGTCCTATGTCCAATAAAAACCTAAGTAGACGGGCTGAAAAGCCATATCTAAGCCATAGAGACAGAAGGAGAAGGCCTTGGGGGGTGCCCCCCAAGGGACTTTGTTCACCTTGTAGTAGTGGTTGCTACGGAGCTTCTTCAATGGAGGAGAGGTCGTTGTAGCAACTTTGCAGAGTTTTTCCGTGTGCCTTGTCTTGTGGATGTATATATCTTTTTTTTCGATTTTTTCGATTTTCCCGGTCCTTAAAATTGTGGAAATGGCCTCCTTTTATAGGATTTTAGTGGCTATGAGGGGAGTTATGGGCTTTAAATGCATTAATTGCATTAATGCTCCATGATTAGGGGTGTACAAAAAATTCGTTGATCCGTAAATCCGATCCAATCCGATCCAATCCAATCCGATCCGAAGGTAAATGGATCGGTGCTGGATTGGAAATTTAGTAATCCGCTAGCAACGGATCGGTGGCGGATTTCACCCTTAATCCGTGAATTCAATCCGATCCGATCCGTTATCATTAAATATAAATAAAAAAATAAAAAAATATAAGGGTCAAAATATTAAAAGAAAAAATTTAAGGGGTCAATATTTAATTCCCTTTCGAACCTTTATCCCCAAAAGGCCAAAACCCTACCTTCATCTCCAAAACTCGTCCCAGGCTCCCAAGTCCCAGCGGCAGACCTTCATCTCCCTCACATTTGTGGCTTTTTCTTCACTGCAGGCCTCTCTCTCTCTCTATCTCTCTCTTTCTCTCTCTCGATCTTTACTCTTTCTGATGCGGTTTCTCACACACACTCTCTTCTTCGTTTTCTCTTCTTTTGCAACGTGATCGCCGATCAAGCCTCGCAGAAGAAGCACAGATGCTGCTACTCGTCAACGAGGCTGAAATCTTTGTTGTGTTTGCTGAGGCAGAACGACCTAACCTGCTTCAACTTCGACTGGGGCTGCTGCTTTGGTCTCGACCGGGATGTTGCTTCGACTGGGTGCTTCCTGCTAGTGCTGCTGGTGCCAAGTGTTACTACTCCTCTTCTTCCCTTTCGCTTATATGTTTTTCAATCGTTCATGCCCTAGTAGAGATGAGATGCCAACAAAAAGTGGGTTTTTCAATGTTGGGCAACTGGGCCAGTCAACCTCAGCAAACTGGCCCTTATTCAAAATCTATTATCCCAGGCTCTTCTTTCCTTCCTGTTTGTAGCACAAATCCGTTTTCCTGGATTTTAGTATTAGTATTTATGTTGTCATCTGTTGCAAATTTACAGCAATCGGATGGAAATATTCTTTTTCTACTATGTTGATATGTACTGTACAATAATTCATGGTTTTTTTTCCATGTAATGTACAGGGACGGATTAATCCGATCCGATCCGGTCCTCCACGGATAGGATTAGAACGGATTTTAGTAGCCACGGATTGGTGACGAATTTCAAATTTATCAATCCGTAGGTAACGAATTGGTGACGGATTTGGCCCAATCCGCATTAATCCGATCCGTGTACACCCCTATCCATGATTGGAGGAGTTACAAGTTTTTAAACTTGCATTTTTGTAGCTCCTTTTCCTTGGCTTTTGATTGGCCATTGAAGAATAATGGGTTTTTAATTGCCTTTAATCTCCATGACGGTAGGAGTTTCATGGTTTAATGCCATGATTGCACTTGACTTGTGACTCTCATTTCTTAGCTTATGATTGGGCCGTCGGAAATAATGAGTAAATGACCACATTAATATTTCGTAAAATGGGTCATTAACTGCATTAAGTGACCGCCAAAGCATTTGAAGAGTCGCGGGCTGCACCGTGTATTTTGAAATTCTACCGGTGATGTAGGAAGCCTTGATCGCCAATGAATTTTCATGCTGATTGCTGTCGGATAATCATGTAATTTCAAAGATTAATTGCTACCAGTGGGCCGATACCATTTGTCATGTCGATTTCTCGATCACTAATGGATTTTCATGCTGATTGTTGTTGGATATTGATCATGTAATTTCAGACAGTAATTGCTACTAGTGGGCCGATACCATCTGTCATGTCGATTTCTCGATCGGTAAGGCAGAAAGTGTGCTTTCTGAAAGAAACTGCGATACAGATCTGAACATCACTAGGGGAAGACGTCCATGGATGATTTGTAACAAAATAGATTTTAATAAAATCTGACCTGGGCTGCGAAGATCAGCCATAGAAATCATATTACAACTCCACCGAATCATGATCAACAAGTGTATAATTAAAGGAGATACAAGAAGACTATTACCTTGATGATATGTAGACTTCAAATCTCTGAAATAAAAGATCTAAAGGGTTGAACTCAGACCTGCAATCAGCAAACACTTTCCTGGAATTTTCTGCAGTAGAATTGCTTTTGATCTTCTTCTCTATTTCACTTCCAAATCTGATTGGCTAAGATGGTGGGATTTTAATCTAGATTTCTAGATGGGTTTTTGAGAACTTTTTATCTATGGAAAATCTCAGACCTAATGCTCACTTCCAGCAGGAAGAAGAAGAGGCCTGGGCGTGTGGAATTTTCTAGCATAGGGAATATGTATTATGGACGTCCAAGGGGGGGCTTCCTCTTTTTATTGAAAACTTTGGGATTCCTTTCCTTAAAAGCTATCCCTACTAATTCTCTTAGTTGTCCTAAAAAGAAAGCACAATCCAAATATTTATTTCTTTCTAGAAACACTCCAATTAGAAAAGGAAATTAAAGGAACATCCCACAAACTCTAGCAATTAGTAATCTTAGTTGCACAACACTTACTAATTTAAGTTTCTAATTCAAAAAAGGAAACTTTACTATAAGAATACTAATCCAAAGAGGAGTCCAACCTTTTCAAGTAGAGAGATCTTCTCAAAATTGGAAACCTCACCTATGGAATTCCCATTATGGACGTCCCACATAAAATAATGCACACCATGGCCCACAAATAATTTATCTAGAATTAAATTCATGTATGTCATCAAAGGCTTATTTGAATTTAAACTCAAAATTATTTTTCCACTAAAATAATTCAACCACATTTTATCTAAACAAATTAGGAAACCTTGCCAATATAGGAAAGTGACTAGAGAAGGGACCAAAAGACATATTTGCCCTTGGCTCCTAAAATGACCAAAATGTCCATGCGAAAATCATAGCAACATTAAGACCATTTTAACCTCAACTCATTCCACTAAAGAGTTATGGTCGAACTCCAGGGACAAATATATAATATAATATTACGCTAGTCAGAAAGTGACAGTTGTCTTCGACCTACTAAGTAAAATGACCTAAATGCCCCTCTATGTAACATCCATAATCAAGTCAGGTTATTCGATGTACTATCAACCTTCTCGATTACATCTAAACCTTAGAACTTCATATCCTTAACTTAATCATCCAAATATCATTCTCTTGGTCCAGGGAGCGACCCATAAGTTCAATATCCATATGGAACATCCATATACTAAGATCTTAGATTTTGATAATTAATCGGATAATTCTAAGGGGACGATCATTCCATCATTAGATGGCATAGATTCTTTATTGTATCTGCACGTCCCAACTGATCAAGTCCGAGTACCCAAAACATAGAGCTGTTGACCCATGAAAAGAATCTCACCCATAGTGAATTAAAGCACAAGAACTTGACGTCGTCAGTTCATCCACAAATGCTCAAGATTAAGAGCACTGGTCACTCAGTAGCATGAGGTGACTTGATCTCTCTCAGTGATAGTACTATTTTAAAGATCACACCTACAATGGTCCTGTTCAATGCATTGCATATGCACTAATGAGATAAATCCTGGAAAGGCCTCCCATGACTTAGGTAAGTCACCCTGAATACAGGAGAGTCTCTCACTATAACTTATACCAAGATGAAGTACCCAACTCCATCTCTCAATTATGAACAAATATGTTGTTTCCAGTGTCATTCCATTAAATAACTAGTAAGAGAAAATAGTCATTCCATTAAATAACCAGTAAATATCCAGTAACAAAGGATGAGAGTGCAGCTAGTGGGCACAAAGGATGAGAGTGCAGCTAGTGGGCTTTAAGGCATACACCAATCCAAACAAACTCCCACTTGCTCTAAAGATCACTAATTTTTAACCTAACACCCATAGACTCAACATGAGAAGTAAAGACTTTCTCAGTAAGAGTCTTATTGAATGGGTCAGCTAAGTTATTTGCTGATGAAATCTGCTCCACCACTATTTCTCTATCCTGAATGAATTCCCGGATCAAGTGGTACTTTCTCTGAATGTGCTTGCCTTTCTTGTGATTCCTGGGCTCTTTGCACTGTGCTACAGCACCAGTGTTATCGCAGTACATGACAATCAGTTTTTGTACTGCAGGAACAACTCCCAATTCCAATAGGAATTTTCTGAGCCATACTGCTTCCTTTGTAGCTTCCGATGCCGCCACATACTCTGCTTCCATGGTAGAATCAACAGTACAGGATTGCTTGACACTCCTCCATTATATAGCCCCTCCTGACAGAGTAAAGATGTATCCTGAAGTAGACTTTCTGGCATCTTTATCAGATTGGAAATCAGAATCTTTATACGCCAAAGGCGTTAGATCATCTGCTCGATAGGTTAGCATATAATCTTTCGTTCTCCGAAGATACTTGAATATATACTTAACAGCTGTCCAATGCATGGGTCCATGGTTTGACTGATATCTGCTAACCATGCCAACGGCATCTGGTCTAGTACATAACATTGCATACATGGGGCTTCCAACAGCGGATGCATATGGAACTCTCCACATGCTCTTTATCTCTTCAGATGTCTTTGGACATTGATCTCGAGATAGTGGTACTCCATGTCTAGAAGGTAGCAAGCCCTTCTTGGAGTCATACATGTTAAACTTGACCAATACCTTCTCAAGGATAAGGATAACATCTTATTCTTGCGATCTCGCAAAAGCTTGATCCCTAAGATATAGCTGGCCTCACCTAAATCCTTCATCTGAAATTGAGAGGATAACCAAACCTTTGTGGATGACAATATACCTACATCATTTCCAATGAGCAATATGTCATCTACATACAGAACCAAAAATGCAACTGCTTTTCCACTTCCTTTCTTATACACAAATGGTTCATCAATGTTTTGATCAAAGCCAAAAGATTTGACTGCCTGATGAAACTTGATGTTCCATGCTCTAGATGCTTGCTTAAGCCCATAAATGGACTTCTTAAGTTTACAAACTATGTTATCTCGGCCACTAGCAATGAAACTCTCTGGTTCCATCATATAGATGCATTCGTCAAGACTTCTATTAAGAAAAGCTGTCTTGACATCCATCTGCCATATCTCGTAGTCATAATGACTTACGATGGCCAAGAGAATCCTTATGGACTTAAGCATAGCCACTGGTGAAAAGGTTTCCTCATAATCGATACCCTCTTTCTGAGTATATCCTTTCGCCACCAGTCTTGCTTTGAAGGTTTCCACCTTCCCATCCACTCCTCTCTTCCTCTTGTAGATCCACTTGCACCCTATAGGTTTAATCCCTTCAGGTGTATCTACAAGTTCCCAGACTTGATTGGAATACAAAGAATCCAATTCAGATTTCATCGCTTGCTGCCACATGTCAGCATCTATGTCCGTCACTGCTTCATCGTAACTAGCAGGATCCTTAACCAGATCTTCGGAGTCTGTCTTAAAAGACATTCCTAGATATCTTTCTGGCTGTCTAGAAATTCTTCCACTACGACGAGGCTTCGGAGTGTTAAAAGGAATATCCTGTTCATTTACTGCCTCAAGATCTGGTACAGATGTTATAGGAGATCCCGGAAGAATCTCCTCAAGGGTTTCTTTACAACTAAGCTCTTGGTACATCATACAATCATCCTCCAAGTACCTAGCATGAGTGTTGATAAGCACTTTTTGCTCCTTTGGATGATAAAAGATGCCACCTCTCGTTCCCTTAGGATACCCAATGAAGTAGCACATTTCCGATCTGGGTTCCAGCTTGGTAACTTTATCATTCAGTACATAGGCTGGACAACCCCAAATGTGGATTTGTCTTAAACTGGGTTTTCGACCTGTCCACATTTCTTACGGTGTCCTAGGCACTAATTTTGAAGGTACCAGATTTAAAATGTATGCTGCTGCTTCTAGGGTATATCCCCAAAAAGATATAGGTAGGGTTGCATGATTCATCATGGACCTTACCATATCAAGAAGGGTACGGTTTCTTCTCTCCGCTACAGCATTTTGCTGGGGTGTACCCGGTGCAGACAACTGAGACACAATCCCATGTTGTGTGAGGTACTCTTTGAACTCACCTAGGAGGTACTCGCCACCTCGATTAGATCGAAGGGTTTTGATATGTTTCCCTAGTTGTAACTCCGCCTCAGCCTTGAATTGCTTGAATTTATCAAACGCCTCAGACTTGCGTCGCATTAAGTACACATATCCATACCTAGAGTAATCATCAGTGAAGGTGATGTAATACTCATACCCTCCTCGAGCCGGTTTGTTCATAGGACCACACACATCAGTGTGAATCAATTCTAACAACTCCTTTGACCTTAGTCCCTTTCCAGAGAATGACCTTTTGGTCATCTTTCCCTTGAGACAAGATTCACACTGAGGAAAAGGTTTGAAATCTAATGAGCTCAAAGGCCCATCTTCTACCAACCTCTGAATCCATTTTAGGTTAATGTGACCCAAACGTAAGTGCCAAAGATACGCGTCATTGATTGAAGATACCTTCCTTTTAAGGGAAGTTGAGTTTTCTTGTTGTACATTATGCACTGTGGGAGCAATAGGATATATATAAAATAAGTTATCATGCATTCTACCGGAACATATAATATTTCCATCTCTACTGATATCAACACCAGAATAGAAGGAAACTGAATAATTAAATTCAATGAGTCTGGAAACTGAAATCAAATTCTTCCTCATGTCCGGAACATAGAAAACATTGTTTAAAACTAATATCCTATCACATGGAAAATGTAAGGAAACAACTCCCACTGCAACTGCCCAAACTTTAGCCCCAGTTCCAACTCTAAAGGCATGCTCTCCTTTCTCAATCTTCTGCATTATCAGAAACCCCTGCAATGAATTGCACATATGATTAGTGACTCCCGAGTCTACTATCCATGAATCAGTAGAATCAACCACCAGACAAGTTTCAATGTAGTAGGAAAAAGATGTACCTTTCTTAACTGAGGCTAGTAACTTGGGACAATCTTTCTTCCAATGACCTTTGAGGCCACACTTGAAGCATTTCCCTTTGGGCTTTCCATCTGTACCCTTGTCCTTCTTTTTACCAGTATTGTTCTTTTTCTATCCTTTTCCCTTATTCTGCTTCTTCTTGAACTTCTTCCCTTTCGGGTTTAGTTTAGAGGAAGACTGGAAAAAGTGAGCTTGGGCTTTGGCTTCATGATAGCCTCCGCCGCCTGGAGTTCTTTCATTAACTCAGATAGAGTCATGTCCATCCTGCTCATATTGAAATTGAGCTTGAACTGATTGAAAGAGTCCGACAGAGTTTCGAGAATCATATCAGTTTGACTCTCTGCATCAATCTCAGCCCCTAGAATCTCAGCAACATTGAAACAATCCATCATCTTGAGCATATGCTCTCTGACAGGTGTTCCCTCAGCCATCCTAGTATTCATGATAGTCCTTATAGCAGCTTGCCTAGCTGGCCTGCTTTTATCTGCGAACATCTCAGACGAGGACATCATGATTTCATAGGCTGTGTCCATGTGCTCGTGCTGTGTTTGCAACACGTTGGACATGGAAGCAAGCATGTAGCATTTAGCCATGCTATTCGCTTTCTTCCATTTCCTCTCAGCCTCTAACTGGTCATCAGTAGAACTAACATCAATATCAGGACATGTTTCCGACAAGACATACTTGTACTCCTCAGCAGTGAGTACTATGTCAAGATTTCTCTTCCAATTTATGTAATTAGGGCTAGTTAGTTTGTTCTCACGAAGAATGCTCATCAACGGACTAAAAGAATCTTTACACATCACTCTCTGGATATGAAACGGTTTATAATTAGACAGGTAGTATATATGTAATATGCATATGGTGCTTGTTATAAAAGGAAAAACATGCACAAAACTTTTTACATTATTTAACCCTAAACATAATGTATCAGTGTTTCAACCTCCTCATAGATCCTCCATCGAAGGGATGGCCGAGCCTACAGTCACGTTGAATTAAGGTATGCTTATTTGGATTATCACTATCTGGATACACATATCCAGTGGCAGTCCAATCACTGATTGGTTTGGCCTCATATGACAAATAACTCTTAACTCCTAGGGAGAAGTCATTACCGTCTTATGTCAAGTGTTTTACCATCTCTTATGAAATTTTCCAGAATGTCTATGACTTAAGTCCTCTGAAGGGAAGTGACTTTTATCCATTCTAGAAGTGAACTTTAGTAAAGAGCTCCACCGAAGGGATGGCCGCTCCCACCAACACTTCATTGATATTCTATAGAAGTGATCTTTAGTAAAGAACTGCACCGAAGGGATGGCCGTTCCCACTAACACCTCATTACGAATATTCACATTAGTTCACCCACTAACCCATCGAAGCGATCTTTAGTAAAGAACTCCACCGAAGGGGTGGCCGCTCGTACTAACACCTTAATGAGATAACATGAACCGAAAATGGAAGGCCGTGGGGTTTTTCCAAAAACCCCTCTCCCACTTGATTATTTATCACTAGGGTTTTTAAATAAAATATTCTTTTTGATCTTTACATTGTTTACTCAAAAACTCTTTTAAATCTAACAAACCTAGTTAATTAAAATTATGACTCAATGACTTAGGTCATCTTAAAAATAAATAACCTTTGCTTTATATCACTACAAGAAACTGCACTTTTGGTGACGAAAATTTTCGTCGCCAAAAGTTACGTTTTCGTCGGTAAAAGTATTTACCGACGAAAAAACTTTCGTCGCCGAGAGGTCGGTAAAACATCGTCAGTAAAACCTTTTCTCGATGAAATTAGTTTTCGTCGGCAAAAATTATAGTTTTACCGACGATAATTTGACTTTTACCGACGTTTTTTTCCGTTGGCAAAAGAATTAAATTTTTTTTTATTTTTATTTTTACTTTTGCCGACGTTTTGTTTTCGTCGGCGAAAATAATTTCAATTTTTTTATTTTTTATTTTTTATTTTGCCGACGTTTTTATTTCGTCGCAAAAAGTATTTTAATTTTTTTAATTTTTCTTTTTAACTTTTGCCCACGTTTTTATTTCGTCGCCAAAAGTATTTTAATTTTTTTAATTTTTCTTTTTAACTTTTGCCCACGTTTTTATTTCGTCGCCAAAAGTATTTTAATTTTTTTAATTTTTCTTTTTAACTTTTGCCCACGTTTTTATTTCGTCGCCAAAAGTATTTTAATTTTTTTTATTTTTCTTTTTAACTTTTGCCCACGTTTTTATTTCGTCGCCAAAAGTATTTTAATTTTTTTTATTTTTATTTTAATTTTTGCCGACGTTTCTATTTCGTCGCCAAAAGTATTTTAATTTTTTTAATTTTTCTTTTTAACTTTTGCCCACGTTTTTATTTCGTCGCCAAAAGTATTTTAATTTTTTTAATTTTTCTTTTTAACTTTTGCCCACGTTTTTATTTCGTCGCCAAAAGTATTTTAATTTTTTTTATTTTTATTTTAATTTTTGCCGACGTTTCTATTTCGTCGCCAAAAGTATTTTAATTTTTTTAATTTTTCTTTTTAACTTTTGCCCACGTTTTTATTTCGTCGCCAAAAGTATTTTAATTTTTTTTATTTTTATTTTTAATTTTTGCCCACGTTTTTATTTCGTCGCAAAAAGTATTTTAATTTTTTTAAATTCCTTTTTAATTTTTGCCGACGTTTTATTTTCGTCGGCAAAAGTATTTTAATTTTTTTTAATTTCCTTTTTAATTTTTGCCGACGTTTTATTTTCGTCGCCAAAAATATTTTAATTTTTATAAACTTTTGTTTTTTCTTTTTCCGACGTTTTTATTTAAATAAAACGTCGGTAAAGGTCCTTTTTTTATTATTAAATTTATATTTTGAATATTATTTTCCTGTAAACCTATTTAAACACCTGTATCAAAAATAAACATATTCATCTACCAATATTCAACATAAAATATGCAATGAAACAAAAGTTACTAAATGAATAGACAACCATCTCCATTTTTCATTAAATCATTCATCTCATTAAACAAATATAACAATCAATAATGATTAAGTCTCATATCAATGTCCAATATACATATATATATATACAAATAAACCAAAAAGAAGTCTAACATCCCAACAATTCTGCAACCGACCCCAATGCGTTCATCAATCTGCAATGAGAAAAACAACATTAAAATCTTTATAATGAATTAAATTATAAATTAAAAATAAACATGTATATATATAACATTTCCTAAGTTATTCTGCAAACTTTTTTCCAGCCAAAATGTTGACAATCAGACGGCTTTTGCGTCTCACTTGTTTACCAGAAGTCCGATTCACTAACCGACAATTCCAACAAGTTACTTAGGCATTGAACAAGGTACATGGGCTTTCCTGCGGCCGTTTCCCGTTCCGGACCCCCGGCGGGCCGTTTTCGAGCCTAAGTGTTGGAAAATCGTGTGTTTCGGTCGTAATTCTCTAACCGGGAGCCCTATTTGCGAACCGTTAGTTCCTACAAGTCACTCTACCCTCGAGCGAAGTGCTCGTGCCGGTTTCGGAATTTTTCCGCGGCCGTTTCCCGTTCCGGACCCCCGGCGGGCCGTTTTCGAGCCTAAGTGTTGGAAAATCGTGTGTTTCGGTCGTAATTCTCTAACCGTGAGCCCTATTTGCGAACCGTCAGTTCATACAAGTCACTCTACCCTCGAGCGAAATTTCGGACGTAAAAGATTTGTCGAAATTTCGGCATAGTCTCCCCTGTACGTGTGACATTTAATTTTTTTTACAACCTGCTAAGTACCTGTACATGACAAAAAAACACTTCATATAAACAGCCCAATGCCCAACACACTACAAAGTCATTCACCACTACGTCATGAGTCATACACCATTCAACCATAGCACTTTAATACCACAACCCAATGCCCCAACACACTACATCTCGTTATTTTTACCTGTGGGACCCCTACCACCATGATGTATAAGCTCTTGACAGGATGATCTGCTGTATATGGACATTGCTCAATGGGCCCGATCAGATTAGAAATTGTCATGCTTGTGTTCTTCAGTTTTACAATATTGGAAAACTTATTAAGATAAGTTGAAAACATAAAACCTTATTCGAATAGGGAATGAGATTCTTCAAGGCTTTCATTTTCTCATTGATCCTGCTCCTCCTCCTCTGTCCACATCAAAAACTCAATCACTTAACTAACAACTACAACAAAAAGAATACAAGAGGCAGATATATATATATATATGTAAATAATAAAAAAGGAAAGACAACATTTGTATGTCACGTTTAATACATTGTTTAATATACTTAAATAATCATATGTTTCGCACGTAATTCTCTAACCGGGAGCCCTATTTGCGAACCGTCAGTTCCTACAAGTCACTCTACCCTCGAGCAAAGTATTCATGCTGATTTTGGAATTTTCCCGCGGCCGTTTTCCGTTCCGGACCCCCGGTGGGCCGTTTTCGAGCCTAAGTGTTGGAAAATCGTGTGTTTCGGTCGTAATTCTCTAACCGGGAGCCCTATTTGCGAACCGTCAGTTCCTACAAGTCACTCTACCCTCGAGCGAAGTATTCGTGCCGGTTTCGGAATTTTCCCGCCGCCGTTTCCCGTTCCGGACCCCCGGCGGGCCGTTTTCGAGCCTAAGTGTTGGAAAATCGTGTGTTTCGGTCATAATTCTCTAGCCGGGAGCCCTATTTGCAAACCGTCAGTTCCTACAAGTCACTCTACCCTCGAGCGAAGTATTCGTGCCGGTTTCGGAATTTTCCCGCCGCCGTTTCCCGTTCCGGAGCCCCGGCGGGCCGTTTTCGAGCCTAAGTGTTGGAAAATCGTGTGTTTCGGTCGTAATTCTATAACCGTGAGCCCTATTTGCGAACCGTCAGTTCCTACAAGTCACTCTACCCTCATGAAAAGTGCTCGTGCCGGTTTCGGAATTTTCCCGCCGCCGTTTCCCGTTCCGAACCCCCGGCGGGCCGTTTTCGAGCCTAAGTGTTGGAAAATCGTGTGTTTCGTTCGTAATTCTCTAACCGGGAAGCCCTATTTGCGAACCGTTAGTTCCTACAAGTCACTCCACCCTCAAGCGAAGTGTTCGTGCCGGTTTCGTAATTTTCCCGCGGCCGTTTCCCATTCCAGACCCCTGGCGGGCCGTTTTCGAGCCTAAGTGTTGGAAAATCATGTGTTTCGTTCGTAATTCTCTAACCGGGAGCCCTATTTGCGAACCGTCAGTTCCTACAAGTCACTCTACCCTCGAACGAAGTGCTCGTGCCAGTTTCGGAATTTTCCCGCGGCCGTTTCCCATTCCGGACCCCCGGCGGGCCGTTTTCGAGCCTAAGTGTTGGAAAATCATGTGTTTCGTTCGTAATTCTCAAACCGGGAGCCCTATTTGCGAACCGTCAGTTCCTACAAGTCACTCTACCCTCGAGCGAAGTACTCGTGCCGGTTTCGGTATTTTCCCGCCGCCGTTTCCCGTTCCGGAGCCCCGGCGGGCCGTTTTCGAGCCTAAGTGTTGGAAAATCGTGTGTTTCGTTCGTAATTGTCTAACCGTGAGCCCTATTTGCGAACCTTCAGTTCCTACAAGTCACTCTACCCTCGAGCGAAGTGCTCGTGCCAGTTTCGGAATTTTCCCGCGGCCGTTTCCCATTCCGGACCCTCGGCGGGCCGTTTTCGAGCCTAAGTGTTGGAAAATCGTGTGTTTCGGTCATAATTCTCTAGCCGGGAGCCCTATTTGCAAACCGTCAGTTCCTACAAGTCACTCTACCCTCGAGCGAAGTATTCGTGCCGGTTTCGGAATTTTCCCGCCGCCGTTTCCCGTTCCGGAGCCCCGGCGGGCCGTTTTCGAGCCTAAGTGTTGGAAAATCATGTGTTTCGTTCGTAATTCTCTAACCGTGAGCCCTATTTGCGAACCGTCGGTTATTACAAGTCACTCTACCCTCGAGCGAAGTATTTGTGCCGGTTTCGGAATTTTCCCGCCGCCGTTTCCCGTTCCGGAGCCCCGGCGGGCCGTTTTCGAGCCTAAGTGTTGGAAAATCGTGTGTTTCGTTCGTAATTGTCTAACCGTGAGCCCTATTTGCGAACCGTCAGTTCATACAAGTCACTCTACCATCGAGCGAAGTGCTCGTGCCGGTTTTGGAATTTTCCCGCGCCCGTTTCCCGTTCCGGACCCCCGGCGGGCCGTTTTCGAGCCTAAGTGTTGGAAAATCGTGTGTTTCGTTCGTAATTCTCTAACCGTGAGCCCTATTTGCGAACCGTCAGTTATTACAAGTCACTCTACCCTTGAGCGAAGTGCTCGTGCCGGTTTCGGAATTTTCCCGCGGCCGTTTCCCGTTCCGGACCCCCGACGGGCCGTTTTCGAGCCTAAGTAATGGAAATTACCATGTTTTGATCGTAATTGTCTAACCGTGAGCCCTATTTGCGAACCGTCAGTTCATACAAGTCACTCTACCCTCAAGCGAAGTGCTCGTGCCGGTTTTGGAATTTTCCCGCGCCCGTTTCCCGTTCCGGACCCCCGGCGGGCCGTTTTCGAGCCTAAGTGTTGGAAAATCGTGTGTTTCGTTCGTAATTGCCTAACCGTGAGCCCTATTTGCGAACCGTCAGTTCATACAAGTCACTCTACCCTCGAGCGAAGTGCTCGTGCCGGTTTTGGAATTTTCCCGCGCCCGTTTCCCATTCCGGACCCCCGGCGGGCCGTTTTCGAGCCTAAGTGTTGGAAAATCGTGTGTTTCGGTCGTAATTCTCTAACCGTGAGCCCTATTTGCGAACCGTCAGTTCCTACAAGTCACTCTACCCTCGAGCGAAGTGCTCGTGCCAGTTTTGGAATTTTCTCGCGGCCGTTTCCCATTCCGGACCCCGGCAGGCCTTTTTCGAGCCTAAGTGTTGGAGAATCGTGTGTTTCGTTCGTAATTCTCTAACCGGGAGCCCTATTTGCGAACCGTCAGTTATTACAAGTCACTCTACCCTCGAGCGAAGTGCTCGTGCCGGTTTCGGAATTTTCCCACGGCCGTTTCCCATTCCGGACCCGCGACGGGCCGTTTTCGAGCCTAAGTAATGGAAATTACCATGGTTCGATCGTAATTCAAAATGGTAATGTTGAGTATTGCATTGCCAGGATCTAGCACTCTTGGCTGTTCTAAGGGTATGATTGATCCAGCATATGCCCATTGGATTGATGATCTCAAGTCTAGATCACCGGTCATGGAACTCCACTTGATAAGAGCAAAATAGCTATTCATAACCCTGGGTTTGGTGGAGTGTTGAAGAACTTTGAAACTTAAGCAATTGAGAAGGTCAATGAGTCGAGTAACTCAAGCATGTCAGCCTGAGTATTCTGTTGGGTTCATTCTAGTTGCTCCACTCTGTAACCTACCTATTTGAGTTGAATTAGCCCAAGTTAGGGAAAGTCAGAACTCAAAGCAAGTTTTCAAACTATGGCTTGGTATTAATTCCTCTAGTATGTATAATAGGAGTAGTGTTACTTACCATTTTATTGAGAGCAGTATCCAGGAGAAGAAACACAGCATTAAGACTTTGCATGCACCCCATTAACTGCCAAGAGAGTTCAACAGAACATTAGAGGGTATAACTAAAATAAAAGGAATTGATTCCAAGATAAAGACAAACAGGTAGGAAAAATAGGGAGTGAAATCTCAATGGAAGCCAACTATTTGCATAGAAACAATTGTCTTTTTATCATTCTTGAATTGTGCATCTGATTGGAGGAATGCCTTTTGTTAATGTGGACTGAATGGAAGAGAAGTTTAGTTTTACATAGTGACTTGGTAATTTCAAATTGCTCGTTGTCTAGCTGAAGCGTGCCTCTTAAACTAATTTAAAAGGGGGCCTGGATGTATCCAATTTGATTTATTTAAATATGGTCACCAATGACAAGAGCCCATGGCACAGTTGGTGAGTCACTTTGTTTGAGGAACTTTGTTTTGCTGCTTGTAACACATGAAAGTACAACTTTGAATCAAAATAAACAGCATACAGATAAAGATATGAATGCACAGATAAAGATATGAATAAAAAAATGCTGCCTTTTTTTCTAGCAATAATGATACACAAAGGCTGACCTTTTGAGAAAAACTGAACTGTTCATCTGGTAGGTCCTATCATTCAAAACCATGACCTAATAAGTCTAATCCTGCGGGCCGTTTTCGAGCCTAAGTGTTGGAAAATCGTGTGTTTCGTTCGTAATTGTCTAACCGTGAGCCCTATTTGCGAACCGTCAGTTCCTACAAGTCACTCTACCCTCGAGCGAAGTGCTCGTGCAGGTTTCGGAATTTTCCCGCTGCCGTTTCCCGTTCCGGACCCCCGGCGGGCCGTTTTCGAGCTTAAGTGTTGAAAATTAATATGTTTCGTTCGTAATTCTTTAACCGTGAGCCCTATTTGCGAACCGTCAGTTCCTACAAGTCACTCTACCCTCGAGCGAAGTGCTCGTGCCGGTTTCGGAATTTTCCCGCGGCCGTTTCCCGTTCCGGACCCCCGGCGGGCCGTTTTCGAGCCTAAGTGTTGGAAAATCGTGTGTTTCGGTCGTAATTCTCTAACCGTGAGCCCTATTTGCGAACCGTCAGTTCCTACAAGTCACTCTACCCTCGAGCAAAGTGCTCGTGCCGGTTTCGGAATTTTCCCACGCCCGTTTCACGTTCCGGACCTCCGGCGGGCCGTTTCGAGCCTAAGTGTTGGAAAATCGTGTGTTTCGTTCGTAATTCTCTAACCGTGAGCCCTATTTGCGAACCGTCAGTTCCTACAAGTCACTCTACCCTCGAGCGAAGTGCTCGTGCCGGTTTCGGAATTTTCCCGCGGCCATTTCCCGTTCCGGACCCCCGGCGGGCCGTTTTCGAGCCTAAGTGTTGGAAAATCGTGTGTTTCGTTCGTAATTCTCTAACCGTGAGCCCTATTTGCGAACCGTCAGTTCCTACAAGTCACTCTACCCTCGAGCGAAGTGCTCGTGCAGGTTTCGGAATTTTCCCGCTGCCGTTTCCCGTTCCGGACCCCCGGCGGGCCGTTTTCGAGCTTAAGTGTTGAAAATTAATATGTTTCGGTCGTAATTCTCTAACCGTGAGCCCTATTTGCGAACCGTCAGTTATTACAAGTCACTCTACCCTCGAGCAAAGTATTCGTGCTGATTTTGGAATTTTCACGCGGCCGTTTCCCGTTCCGGACCCCCGGCAGGCCGTTTTCGAGCCTAAGTGTTGGAAAATCGTGTGTTTCGTTCGTAATTCTCTAACCGGGAACCCTATTTGCGAACCGTCAGTTTCTACAAGTCACTCTACCCTCGAGCGAAGTGCTCGTGCCGGTTTCGGAATTTTCCCACGGCCGTTTCCCATTCCGGACCCCCGGCGGGCCGTTTTCGAGCCTAAGTGTTGGAAAATCGTGTGTTTCGTTCGTAATTCTCAAACCGGGAGCCCTATTTGCGAACCGTCAGTTCCTACAAGTCACCCTACCCTCGAGCGAAGTAATCGTGCCGGTTTCGGAATTTTCCCACCGCCGTTTCCCGTTCCGGACCCCCGGCAGGCCGTTTTCGAGCCTAAGTGTTGGAAAATCGTGTGTTTCGTTCGTAATTGTCTAACCGTGAGCCCTATTTGCGAACCGTCAGTTCCTACAAGTCACTCTACCCTCGAGCGAAGTGCTCATGCAGGTTTCGGAATTTTCCCGCTGACGTTTCCCGTTCCGGACCCCCGGCGGGCCGTTTTCGAGCTTAAGTGTTGAAAATTAATATGTTTCGGTCGTAATTCTCTAACCGTGAGCCCTATTTGCGAACCGTCAGTTATTACAAGTCACTCTACCCTCGAGCGAAGTGCTCGTGCCGGTTTCGGAATTTTCCCGCAGCCGTTTCCCATTCCGGACCCCCGGCGGGCCGTTTTCGAGCCTAAGTGTTGGAAAATCGTGTGTTTCGTTCGTAATTCTCTAACCGTGAGCCCTATTTGCGAACCGTCAGTTCCTACAAGTCACTCTACCCTCGAGCGAAGTGCTCATGCCGGTTTCGAAATTTTCCCGCGGCCGTTTCCCATTCCGGACCCCCGGCGGACACCATATGTTGAGTACCCACTCAAAATCCTGACTCCTCTCGAGGAGTATTTCAATTACATTGTTCTCGAGGCCAAACCGATCAGGTTAAACAGGTGACCCACCCTGACCCACCTCCATCAGGGGCAGCCATGGGTTTCTGGCTGCCCTGTCCTGCCCTGTTTATAAAACACTAACATATTTCTTAACAGATTATGATACAAGTAACCTGTGTACTGCATTTGGTAGAGGACATCTGAAAAATTGGAATGATAGGTTGTGTTTGAGTTGTCCATTATGCAAGAGAAAATATATAGTCTGAGTTCTATATTATATTACTACTTAAAAAAAATCAGTATCAAACCTGACCCAATCCATGCAGGCCATGCACTGGTTTGGTAATCACAAATCAATCACACATCACAAGTTGGGTAAGGTATGGGGAAGGGTAAGTGTGAGTCAGGGCAGGTTCGGGTTTAGACCAACCCCTTGCCATCCCTGGTTCAGCATCAGATGCCAAACCAATTGTTACACATGTAAACATTTTAAGGGCTGAGAATGAATACATGGCATCAGGCCGATGATCATGTATTTACCCAAAAGATGAAATCTCAAATGAAACAAAAGTTAGTCATTAGTGGGTTGCTACCTCTGGGGCAAATAAATAAATAAATAAATGTTGCCTTCCTCACTTTTAGATAGACGGAAGCTAAGGGCACATTTTGGCATCGTTTTTAACAGGTTCCAAGAGGCATTCTCAATGAACCTAACTAATAATGTGGGAAATTGCTGAGTTCCATCTAACGTTGGAAATCATAGCAAAAAAAAATCTAATGTTTGTAGTGTAGTCCTGGTGGG
Source organism: Litsea cubeba (assembly GCA_012931725.1). Lineage (NCBI taxonomy): Eukaryota > Viridiplantae > Streptophyta > Magnoliopsida > Laurales > Lauraceae > Litsea > Litsea cubeba. Next base: position 44,586,753 of record CM022954.1, read on the forward strand.
ATCCATCTGGTGTTGGCAACCATTCTAGTGCCTATCAGTATCTAGAATTAGTATGGAACCCATCTAATGTTAAAATCACCACTAGGCCCATTTAATACTGGTAATCAAGGAAGGACCCATCGAATCTTGAAAAAATTGCATTACAATCCATCTAATTGTACCAATCAAAACCCAGATATGTATCTAGAGATAAATAAGGTCTTTCCCCTCTATAGAAATGAAATAATTAGCAACCATTTCTCTAGCTATATGCATTTCGCTTGAGGTTCAATATAGCAGAATCAGAGGGTGTATCAGATGGCTAGAAAAATTATATGCATATACATCTGTGTTGCTACAAAACGTATCAGATTGGAGGAGCAAAATTTTCAAGTACAAAATATCTGGAAAAATATCCAATGAAATTTTTTAGATCTTGATTTTATTTTACTTTTCCATATTTACATTCTCAAGTAATATATGGGGTGTATAAATTCACAATCTGATCAAACTATTAAATATGTAGTAAATTCACAACCTGATCAGAGTACTAAATATGTTGAATTCAGTCATTTCATACACTTTATTGGCCGGAATTTTACATAAAATGACAGCTAGAAGTAAAATACATGTAAATTGTGTCTTATTTCATTTTAATGGCGAACTAAGGAGTAAATAATTTATAGCTCATAAGTTATAATATAAGCGTGGCTATGTTGTGTACATCATGTAAAGATTGAAGAACAAACCAAAACCTGTAAACCATGTAATAGAATTCGAACATAAATTCGATAAATTTTGAAAAAAAAATGTAATAAAAATGAAGAAGAAGAAGAAGAATTACCAGGCAGAAAGAATGCAGGCTTGTGTGCAATTTTTCCCACAGTAGAACTCTTGAGCAGATCAACCTTCAAAATCAGACAGATCATGTTTGCCCAAGCTATGAAAAGAGTGGGATACACTCCTAAGCACCGCACAAAAAGATGCCTAAGGATCAGCAGAATACTGAAAAAAAAAGTCCAAATTGAATTGAGATGTACCTTCTCAACATATTCCAGCATGTCCATAGCATATGCAATACCAACTATATTATTAATACGCTGCTCATAAACAGGGACCCTAGCAATATGTCCATAAAGCTTGTTAGACTCTGTTGTGATGAATGAAAATTCACAATGATTTTTTGCCCATTAGATATCTGAAATACCTGAGCGAGGCACTAGCATCTATTGCAATAACATCTACTAGGGGCGTCATCACTTCCTTGACATGTGTGTCTTTTATTTCTAACACATTTTCAATCATATCCTGCAAGAGGGTCCCTTTTAAGCATTGAAAAACCAATTAAATATCATCGAGATATCAAAAAGGTCTAGAAGGTAGTTAATGATGCATGCCCAAGAAGGGACTAACTGCTGTCACATCAGTAAGAAATACAGTAAAAAAAGAAGAAAGAAGAGATAGGGAAACTTAGCACACTCGGACCACAAAAGGAAAGGAATGGTTTTGGAAACCAAACCCTAAGCTTTCTCACATGCACAGGCCCTAAGCCTAAGGGACTGATTTGCTTGGCACATCAAAATACAGCCAAGCATGAGGGTGTTGGCTGTTTCATTCATTATGTATATGAGCATAACATAGTTTTAAACCTTAAGAACAATTAAGACCCTTCACCTTGTAAAGAGACTACATTATGAAGAGCAAAATTAAATGAAGAGGGGTCACAGTATCATATCTCCCATAGACCCCCTATCACTATAAATTATCCTACTGTAATCTCTCATAAAATTATATCTATCTTTTGTGACTCCAATTGTAATCAAGATAAGTTTTAGCAATAAGGACATCTTTGGCCCTGTTTGGACCACTATAGTTCTCCCAGAGCAACAAGAGAAAATGCAAAAAGATGTCAATGGAAGATTAAAAAACATTGAATTCATTGGGTACAAAGATAACAGAAAGGAAACAATAAGAATGAAAGAGAATCTGCCAAATAGGGCAGGAAACTACCACAATTAGCCTGCATGGTACCAATCAACACATAAGACTCACAGGCAATACAAACGACAAAACCAGAGCCCATGTTGAAAGGTGAAACATTCATATGCATATAGAAATTCATTACATCCCGCCTTAGTAGATTAAATCCTAATACCAAAAGTAGAATAAACATTCATTTTTCTACAAACAGGGTGGGTCAATATCCAACTAAAAAGTGTTTGAAGCTTCCAATGTGCCATTATTTAATAAACCTTTTTTTTCGTTCTCAAAGCCTACAGTGGTTCATCCAATAAAAATTGAATTCAATTTCCCTAAAGTCTTGGAGAAACTTGCCCGTTGAGAAAACAAACCCCTGCTTTTTCTTCGGGTTTAAAGACCACCAGAGAACAAGTCTAAAATCGCATCATCTAAAATCGCATCATATGGAGTAGAGCGAACAGAGTATGCCAAGAAAAGAAAGGAAAACTCGCATCATCTGAAAAACTGATAGCAAAATACAAAGGGGAAAATAAAAAGAACGAAAAGAAGACCTTATGTAGAGCTTCAACCAAAGCTGGAATGATGTAGTCGGACAACCACTTAACATAAGACTCGTCTTGTCCTTGTCCAAGACCCTTCTCTACAGCTAACTTTGCTGAATGTAATAGCTCTGGCATGGCTAAGATACACAAGATAAAAAAACTTAATAAAAATAACCAACTTGAAAATCAACAAATGAAAGACACTGACACGTTGGGGAAAATTGAGGTATCACACAACTAGGTAACATGATAAAATAAAAGAAAGTTCCCCACACAAGAGTCATACCATATTATTATAGCTTGGAGTTGATCTTTAATGCTCTACCCAACTCCCCCACCCACCATTTGGTTTGTCATAGACAAAGGGCCATGGACAAACAAAATTTATCTTCTTCCACCACAACAAAAGGCATAAACAAGCAAATAAATGTCATTTACTTTTATCTTGCAAATGGGTAAGTAGTACCCCACCACACCTCCATCACTGAACAATCCAATCAAAAAATGATAATGTTTTAAAATATGGCAAAGAATTGATAACAAGCACAAAACTAAGAAATGATGCACCCCACTTAAGGGTTTGAGATATAATAAACAGAGGGGTCAAAAAAAAATTATTATCCCCTACAAATTTGTGAATTACTTTGAGACCCTACAAAATTTTATACAGAAATCCTTGAGTCCATTTTGGTACTTCAATGATATCATAACCTTGGAATGATGAACAAACAAATTGCAATGAAGACACAGAAAGAAGCTTAATTACCTTCCCCATTTGAGTTTGATTCTGTTGCAAGTTTTTCCATTTATTTCTGCAAAAAAGGAATTTTTGAACAGTGAGTGTGTTGATAATAGTAGTAGCAGCAGGAGGAGTAGTATTAATTATTTGCCAACCTTAAGTCTGGTTTCTTGCTTCCACATCTCAATCCCCATTGTAAAAGACCTAGAAGAAGTACCTGGCACATTAAGAGAGCATAGTTCATTAATCTTTACAAATAAGTATTTTGATGAAAGGGGCTAAGATGAACCAGTGGATTCTCAAATGGATGCTCTTGGGTCTCAACAATCACCTCTACTACATGACTTACAGAGAAGCACATGACTAACAATTACTAGTTCCTACCAATCACAGAACAAGAGAGAGAGAGAGAGAGAGGAGAGAGAGAGATATTAACAGAGCACATAAAACACTAAACCCCCTTTTTATCCCATCTTTCACCCTAACTAAAATCCCCAATTCTGCAAGGAAAGGAGAAAGAGAGAGAGAGACAAATAGAATCCAGAATTAACCAAATCAAATCAAACCCTCAATATCTGCAGCTTGCTAGAGAAGGCAATGTCGACCCAATCCGGCTGAGAAGACGACCACTGCAGGTGCTCGATCTCTGTCCCGGCGGTATAGGCCAGAATTGGATCCAGGCCCCCCTCCACCGGCTGCCCCATCGACGAAAAGTCCCAAATCAGAGCCTGGGAGTCGTCCCGCGCGGTGCAAATGTGGAAGGAGCTGTGCGGCGCCCAGGCGATGGCATTGACAATAGCCTGGTGTCGCTGCAACTCCACCACCGACAGCGTCGGGAACCGAATGTCGAGCACGACGACCTTGGGGCTGTCCATGAGCGTGGGGTCCTAATTGTTCCCTGAGAGAGAGACAGAGAAGAGAGATCTAGCGAGAGCGAGAGAGAGCAGAGAGATCGAGCGATGGTGAGCGAGAGAGCAGAGAGAGCGAGAGGGAGAGTGAGAGCAGAGAGAGCGCACTGAGAGAGAAATAGCAGCGAGAGCGAGAGTGAGAGAGCAGAGAGAGCGAGAGTGAGAGGGCAGAGAGAGTGAGAGAAGAGCAGGAGAGCGAGAGCGAGAGGGAGAGGGAGAGCGAGAGCGAGAGAGCACAGAGAGGGAGAGGAGCAGGAGAGAGAATGAAATGAGGATTTCGGTGGCGGGAGTGGGAAAAAGAAGGTGGGAAATTTGCATAGGATTTGTTTTTCTTTGCAAAAAATAGAATTTTTGTCTATAAAATTATTTGTAAAAATTAAAAAAAATTTAAATAAGTAAAAAAGTCTACCAACCTTTACCGATGTTTTATATTAAACGTCGGTGATAAATTTTCCGACGCTAATTTACGTCGGTAAAAAAAATTTGTCGGTAAAGGACTCTAATTTTTAATTTTCCTAAAAATAAAATTAAACATTACCGACGTTTTACAAAAAAATATTGCTAAATGTTCATTTTACCTGAGAGAAAAAAAAAACAAAAAGAAAGAAAGAAGACAGGGATTGAGAAGAAGAGAGGGAAGAGCAAACCTCCACCTATGGTCGACTCCCTGTCGCTCGTCTCTCCACTGTAATCGTCGAGATCGAGATCAACGTTTCACCCTATTGGCTTCGTCTTCGCCTTCGCGAATTCCAAATGAATCAACAGGCAGCGTCTGGGAGAGGTCTGGAGAGAGTGAGAGAGTGAGAGAGAGAAAAGAGACAGCGAGACAGAGAAAGCAGAGAGCGAGAGAGAGAGAGAGAGGGGAAGAGCAGATCGAGAGAGAGACAGTGAGATCGAGCGCAGAGAGAAAGGAGAGGATAAGGAAGAAAGAAAGGAGAGGAGAGGAGAGGAACAGGGGAGGAAGAGAGAGAAGAGAGGAAGAGAGAGAGAGAGAGAGAACCAAGGGAGTGGTGTGCAGGTGGGCGCAGGGCGGAACAGAGGAGGAAGTAGGGGAGAGGGAGAGGAATTGGGAAAGAAGAAGAGAAAAGAAGAGAAGAGAGAGAGAGAGCCGAGGGAGAGAGGGAGTGATGTGCAGGTGCGCAGGCAAGGGGAGACAGGGGAGGAAGAAGAAGAGAGGAAGGGAGGGAGGAGAGCAGACAGAGAGATGGGGAACGAGGGAGAGAGAGAACAGAGAAGAAAGAGAGAGGAGAGGGGGAATGGTGCGGGTGTGTGCGGAGGGTAGGAAGAGGGAGGTGTGTACCTAGTGCAGGGGAGGCAGATGAAGGCTTTGCTGGCGTCAGGGACGAAGCGGGCGGCGGAGTCGTCGGAGTGGATGGGGATGGAGAGGAAGGAGAGGGTGAGGAAGATGCCGGAGCTGCTGCGCGGGGACTTTTACAGAAAAACATCACTAAAAGTTTATTTTACTGACGTCATAAAATTCGTTGATAATAGAATTCGTCAATAATAGTCTTTGATATTTATTTTCCTTGAAAATGATGTTAATAATAAAAAGAGGGGTTTCGGTGGCGGAAGAGGGAAAAAAATTTGGTAAATTCACCGACGATTATTTTCGTCGCAAAAAATAGATTTTTCGTCAATAAAAATTATTTTAACACTTAGGTTCAGTTTGGCATCTCTACTTTTCTCTTCTTATTGGCTTAAACTAATGGAATCCGGTTTTAGCATGTTTGGATGAAGCTTCTACTATGTCCATTTCAAATGGCACTAAGACAAATATTTGTGATCCAAACCGTTGATCATGTTAGGGGGGCTAAAAACGGCTGCGATACCAAAAGTCAACCATTGGATCATTATAGATTGTGATGTATTGATGAAAACGTACAGACCATTAGATCATCATTTATGAATTTTTGTACGCCCTATTTTCACAATCCAAATTTTTAGTCCTCTTCAAAAGGTCATTTATAGTTATAGGTCCCAACCCCAAATGTTGATTCAATATGGATCATGAAATATATTTGAAATAAATATCAATCGTTGGCAGGCCCGGCCCTGAGCAACGGCAGGAGGGGCGGCCGCCCAGGGCCCATTATTGAAAGGGGCCCTTCATTACATGTAATGAGTCATATGGCTTAATAATTTATTTCAAAAAATTTTAATGAGTCTAAATATTTGTTTTAAAGGGGCCCAACAAGGCAACAATACAAAGACAATTAAAATAGAAAGGGCCCACTGCACTATGTCCAATTGGCAAATGCCTATTAATTTATTCAACTAAAAAGGGTCCATCGCGCCAATTGACATCGTCCCAAAAGAGCCAATCAAAACAGCGTACCGCCTCTGTTGCCCAATTGCCCATCACCCATACATTCAATTTTCTCCACCAAACCAAATCTTCTCCAGCAAACTTTCAAACCAAACGCCACTCAGCAGTATGCAATCTGCAATCTGCATGCCTCTCTCTCTCTCAAGTCTCAGACTCTCAGACAGTTCATAATCTCGTCCAAAGTCCAAACCAGGTAAATTTGCTTTTTTTTTTTTTGTAAACGTCTATCTTCTTACTTCTTAGTTCTTATAAATTATAATCTAATAATCTTATTCAGTTATTCTATAAATCTATAATAGATTTTTTATTTTGTTACAATATGTAATTATGTATTTATCCGATGATCTGATTATCCGAAAATTGAAATTCTGAATCATATGATTTTTTCATAGTTTTATACAGATAAAATTTGAAAAATGAATAACAGAATAAGGTATCTTTAATTATTTATATTTGCCTATCTGGTTAACTGGTTTGAGATGGTTTATGGACCACTCAGCCTCTGCTCAATCAAAATAGCCAAGCATAAATATAATAGTCTATATTTTGTAATTTTGTAAGCTATTAGCAATAATTTTGATGTATGATATTAATATTAATAAATAATTCAGAACTTCTAGTCACATTTTGCTTGACTTATATGAGAAATTTATTTATTTATGTATTAAATGTATTTATCATATGATGTTATTTGATTTTTAATGAAATTACTATTTTGGGGCTAAATATATGGAAACATTTTATATATATGTGTATATATTAAAAAACTATGAAAATGAATAAAGGACCCATTTTAGTGATTCGCCCCGGGCCTTTGAAAAGTTAGGACCGGCCCTGATCGTTGGATTAATGCATGGTTACTATAGTGCATTCACGAGTTAAGACATGCAGTCCGTTTTTTCTACTTTTCCGAACAATCTGGATCTCTAATGCAAGATATGGACCATAGACCCCCTTTATATGGCAAGTAACGTTTACTGGATCAAATTCCAACGATTGATCCTTCATGTATTGTGAGATATTGACAAAAAGGACCAAAGGGTTAATGGTTCAATTTTAATTTTTGTGGGCCACTTTTTCCCGATCTAAACCTAAAATCCTCTTTAGGAGGTCAACAATGATTATCTGGTCAAATCTTATTGCTTGATTCATCATGGATATAATTATTTTGTTTTCGTCAGTAAAATGAATATAAAAATTAATAAACAGATTTACTGACGTTTAATTTCGTCGGTAAGAGTAAAAAATAAAAATATAAAAGGATATTTACCGACGTGTTTATTTTCGTTGGTAACATGATCGTAAAAATAAATAAACATATTTACCGACGTTTAATTTCGTCGGTAAAGGTAAAAAATAAAAAATTAAAAAGTTATTTAACGACGTTTTTATTTTCGTCGATACAATTAATATAAAAATTAATAAACATATTTACCCACGTTTGTATTTTTGTATGTAAAATTAATATAAAATAAATAAATATTCATAAACATATTTACCGACGTTTAATTTCGTCGGTAAAATTAAAAAAGAAAATTAAAAGCATATTTACCAACGTTTAATTTCATCGGTAAAATTAAAAAAGAAAATTAAAAGCATATTTACCGACGTTTTTATTTCGTCGGTATAATTTAAAAAATAAACAAATTTTTTTAAATTTAAGAATGGCCTTTGCCGACGTTTTATTAAAAAACGTCGGTAAAGGATGTACTTTTGGCCACGTTTTTTAGAAACGTCGGTAAAAGTCTGTACTTTTGGCCACGTTTTTTAGGAAACGTCGGTAAAGGTCATTACTTTTACCGACGATTTGAAAAACGTCGGTAAAGGGTGTACTTTTGGCCACGTTTTTTAGTAAACGTCGGTAAAAGTCTTTACTTTTGAAAACGTCGGCAAAAGTATACCCTTTACCGACATTTTTAAAAAACGTGGCTAAAAAACGTGGCTAAAAGTGCAACTTGTTGTAGTGTTAAGACATTTGAGAAAATCCCTTTAAAGAATCAAAAAGCTAACTTGGGTTATGGGAACCCATAGGGAGTATCTAATTAGATTTTACTTTAGCCTCTTTTGGAAGCCAAGGGTACCAAGATAAACTAAACCCTATCCAATTTTAAACCTAAGACAAAATAGAAGGTGCTGGTCTATGTTCCGTTTAAAAACAATTAGCCAAACTTAAAACAATCCAAAATAAAAAGATGCCAATTTTAGAACATAATGGTGGCCATGTTTCTAGGTGACAATTATAGCAATTATATAAAGCATTCATCCATGCATTCCATATATATAAGAGCAAATAAAAGTTTGCAATCCTTGATGGCTCCCTGCTCTTCGGACTTCAAATCCTTATCGTACTAGGACATTAAAAATAGATCTCATCTTGCACCAAGAAGCCTTGTCTCCTCCACCATTAAGGAATCCGGTTACTTGCAACCTATCTTGCTTGAAGCTTTCTTCTTCTTGCTTGTTCCAACAAATTAAATTTATACAAGCAAACCCATAAAAAACAAAACCACAAATTACATTGGAGATACCTATGCTTTTTAAGAAAGCTTACATCAAGACTAGTTGGAATAAAAGTAAAGAAAGAATTATAACTTCCTATGATTGCTAAACGCGCAATCATACACTTTCCAACTAATGAAAAAACATCCAAATCCACACAATAAAAATACGAACCATCAAGGATGCAAATATGACTGCAAACAAAGAGGTTAGTGCATGCAAAACACTATGTACATCATTAAACAAATCTGGAAAATAAATTCCAGCAATGTTAATGAAACTTGCACACAACATGCATCACTTAAAGAAATCTGAATATAACTTCAGTAGGGTGCCACCATGCCCATAATCAATCTAGGATTAATTAAACACAACATGGGATCATGATTTCACATTGAGTGGCTCTGATACCACTGAAAGAAACTGCGATACAGATCTGAACATCACTAGGGGAAGACGTCCATGGCTGATTTATAACAAAATAGATTTTAAAAAATCTGATCTGGGCAGCGAAGATCAGCCATAGAAATCGCATTACAACTCCACCGAATCATGATCAACAAGTGTATAATTAAAGGAGATACAAGAAGACTATTACCTTGATGATATCTAGACTTCAAATCTCTAAAATAAAAGATCCAAAGGGTTGAACTCAGACCTGCAATCAGCAAACACCTTGCTGGAATTTTCTGCAGTAGAATTGCTTTTGATCTTCTTTTCTATTTCACTTCCAAATTTGATTGGCTAAGATGGTGGGATCTTAATCTAGATTTCTAGATGGGTTTTGAGAAGTTTTTATCTATGGAAAATCTCAGACCTAATGCTCACTTCCAACAGGAAGAAGAAGAGGCCTGGGCGTGTGGAATTTTCTAGCTTAAAAGCTATCCCTACTAATTCTCTTAGATGTCCTAAAAAGAAAGTACAGTCCAAAGATTTATTTCTTTCTAGAAACACTCCAATTAGAAAAGGAAATTAAAGGAACATCCCACAAACTTTAACAATTAGTAATCTTAGTTGCACAACACTTACTAATTTAAGTTTCTAATTCAAAAAAGAAAACTTTACTATAGGAATACTAATCCAAAGAGGAGTCCAACCTTTCCAAGTATAGTGACCTACTCAAAGTTGGAAACCTCACTTATGGGATTCCTAATATGGACGTCCCACATAAAATAATGCACACCATGGCCCACAAATAATTTATCTAGAATTAAATTCATGTATGCCATCAAAGGCCTATTTGAATTTAAACTCAAAATTACTTTTCCACTAAAATAATTCAACCACATTTTATCTAAACAAATTAGGAAACCTTGCCAATATAGGAAAGTGACTAGAGAAGGGACCAAAAGACATATTTGCCCTTGGCTCCTTAAATGACCAAAATGTCCATGCTAAAATCATAGCAACATTAAGACCATTTTAACCTCAACTCATTCCACTAAAGAGTTATGGTTGAACTCCAGGGACAAATATATAATATAATATTAAGCTAGTCAGAAAGTGACAGTTGTCTTCGACCTACTAAGTAAAATGACCTAAATGCCCCTCTATGTAACATCCATAATCAAGTCAAGTTATTCGATGTACTATCAACCTTCTCGATTACATCTAAACCTTAGAACTTCATATCCTTAACTTAATCATCATCCGGATATCATTCTCTTGGTCCGCGGAGCGACCCAAAAGTTCAATATCCATATGGAACATCCATATACTAAGATCTTAGATTTTGATGATTAATCGGATAATTATAAGGGGACGATCATTCCATCATTAGATGGCATAGATTCTTTATTGCATCTGCACGTCCCAACTGATCAAGTCCGAGTACCCAAAACACAGAGCTGTTGACCCATGAAAAGAATCTCACCCATAGTGAATTAAAACACAAGAACTTGACTTCGTCAGTTCATCCATAAATGCTCAAGATTAAGAGCACTGGTCACTCAGTAGCATGGGGTGACTTGATCTCTCTCAGTGATAGTACTATTTTAAAGATCACACCTACAATGGTCCTGTTCAATGCATTGCATATGCACTAATGAGATAAATCCTGGAAAGGCCTCCCATGACTTAGGTAAGTCACCCTGAATACAGGAGAGTCTCTCACTATAACTTATACCAAGATGAAGTACCCAGCTCCATCTCTCAGTTATGAACATTATATTGTTTCCAGTGTCCATGAATCAGACCTATCTGTGTGTAGGCACTACACACCTAATTTGTTTACTATGGGCCTTACACAACCATACATATATACATGTTAAAAGAGACAAGAGTCATTCCATTAAATAACTAGTATATATCCAGTAACAAAGGATGAGAGTGCAGCTAGTGGGCTTTAGGACATACACCAATCCCAACACTTTCTTGGTCGGCCGATTGGAAATTTTGAACCGTTGGATGATGGTCCCATGATTTCGACAGTGAATCTGTGATGTTGACGAAGATCGGCGGATTTCTTGCCTTAAAAATTAGATTTTTTGAAAAATCATAGAGGCCAAATAGCTTGGAAAGCGAAAAGACACTCAGAATGGGTTTTCGGCGGAAAACCGGCGATCTTGATTTCCAGGGTCACCGGCGACCGTGCACCCAGGGTCGTGATTTTTGCTATGGTCACCGATTTTCGATCGTCTTCTGGTTACTTCTGCTTCTTTCTTCTTTGACATTTTTCTCGGCATTTTTGCACATGTTTTGGCATGATTTTCTTGCAGAAAACTTGATGAGAAATTATACAGATTATAGGGAAAATTTTCTGATTTTCTGGGAAAGCTTGAAGACTTTGTCGCGTGGAAGTGCTGATTTGCCTTCAGAAGCCAAAACTAGGTCAAACAATGTCGGAATGACCTGAAATTTGAGGTGAAGCCTCTCGAGCAATAAATAAGACCAACCATAGGCTTTTGTTTGAGTTTTGAAGCCGTGTGGGGTCCTGTCATTAGTAGACTTGATTTTGTCGTGTGAAAGATGTTGCGCTTTGATGTACAGTAAGCCGATGTCCGATTGACCTGAAATTTGACATGGAGCCTCTTGGAGTCATTTTAAGATGATCCATTAGCTTCGATTTGGGAATCATGGTCCTGAAGGGCTTCGCAGCCGGGAGGCCTGATTTAGCTTTCAGGAAGTCAAGTCTGGTTGAACGTTGTCGAAATGACCTGAAACTTGACATGTAGCCCCTTTGAAGTATTTTGAAATCACCCATGTGCTTTGTTTGATGAGTGATGGCCTCGGTGGTTCCCACCGTCAAGAGGCTTATTTTTGCTATTTGAGGGTTGATGTACAGTCAAACGTTGTCGGTTCGACCTGAAATTTAACATAGAGCCTTTTGAAAGTATCTTGAGACCATCCATAGGCTCTGAATGAAGATCTGACGTATTTGATGATGTCGTCACCGGGAGAGCTGACTTTGCTTCAGTTGTTTCCTTTTGGGGCCAAACGGTGTCGGAATGGCTTGGATCTTGATGTAGAGCCTTTTAGTGGCATTTTGAGGCCAACTATGTGCTATGTTTTGTGAATTAGAGTCTCCAGCTTCACTGTCGTCGAGAGTTCCTGTTCAGCTGCTGGAAGAGTGAAGTTAGGCCAAATAATGTCGAAATGACCTGAAACTTCATGTGTACTCTTCTTATGGCTGTTTTAAAGGATCTTGCGGATTTTGTTTGATTTTGACAAGATTTGATGCTTGAAGTAGCATTGCATGTTTGTGGTGGATACGGCTTCATGTAGCTTCTTGATGCAGAAAGTCTATGAAGAGACAAAGTGACATTTTTGGTATCAACAGCATTAAGTAGGACCACTGCAATTCATGCATTGCATCTTTAATTAATTCATTTCTAGTGATTTAGTTATCTTATTGTGTAGGGAATGTCACAACAATGGGGGCCCACATGAAAGGGAGAAATTGGAAGGGAGAAAAAATAAAAGAGAAAAAAAGAACAAAAATGAAGAAGAGAACAACACCCTTGGGCGTGTTTCTATATGCACACCTAGTAAGGGGTTGGTCCCACTGTTGATGCATAATTCTCTCTTTCCAAGTTTCCAAGTGTACCAATATTCCTTCATCTCTCCTATCAAGATTTGAATTTCAAAACAAGGAAGGAGTATTCTAGAAGAAATCTTTGGTGGAGTTTGAGTTGGAAAGTTTTATCCCAAAGAAGATTTGTGATGGGTCAAGTCAATAAGGAGATGAAATTCCAGGAAGATAAGAGAATCAAGTTTAAAAAGGAAGGAGGAAAAGATTTTGTGAAAAGAAATCCCAAAGGGATATGGATGTCCAACAATGGAGCCCACTTCCCCTTGGACGTCCACATCATCCCCTGCTCTCTCTCCCTCTACTCAGTCCACACCATTGGTTCCTCTCCTCAATCCAAAAGAAATTCCTAATGGGGCCCACTACTAGAAAACTTGTAAAACAAGAAGAGATCAAGATTGACAAGAAGATCAGTGAATTTCAAAAGGGAATTACTTTGCTTACAAGTCAAGCCAAGATAGAGTTCCATTTTGGGACGAGTTCCAAGCCAAGAGAACAAAAAAAACTACAAAGAGAGCCCTAGGGGAGGACGTCCAAGCCATGCTCTCCTAGGTTTAGGGTGGGACGTCCACCACCACACTCCCCTTCCCTCTCTCCTCTCTCCCCCCTTCTAGATCTAGGGTTCTTCTAGTTCTAGGTTCTCTACTTTATTATTATTATTATTTTTTTTTTTTGTAAAAAAGGTTGCTTTGGGCCTTGTCCAAGCAAGACATAGATCTAGGAAGGAGCAAAAACTTTGTACTAAAGAGATGCTAACAATGAAAAAATCAGTTTTCTTTTGTGTAATGGCTGGTTAGATTTGCAATAGAGGCAAATGAAGAAGTTAAGTGTTCCCAATCCTTTCTTTTTGTTAATTTTGATTGAGTCTCCAAGTGATAATCTAATGCTTTAATAGGCTTGCCTTCGTACTAGTTGGTACCTTCCATATTGCATATCTTAATGCTAGAGTAGGCCTTTGATTATCCTTGTTTGTTTTTGATCGATCATGCTTAGGTTTTTTCTCTTTGATGGTCTGTGCTTAGATTTTGATGGTTAATGCTTAGGTAACTTTAGTGATTTTATGAAGGGAAGGTCATGGGTATTTGATAAATTTAATAGAAAAGTAAATCTCTTTTGAGTAGTTTTCTTTTAAAGTGTTATCATCCAGATTTGGGTGCCTTGGTTGGATCCAGACCTGAAGTTGAAAAAACTTATCACAAAAGTGTTTTAATAAGAAAGTGGTTTGGATTGCTTAATGGATTCCTACACCTTGATCAATTTCATTATCATTGATTTTGTTCCCTCGTTATCTCATTACTTTTGTTAATTCTCTATATTTTTAAGTACTTGTGATATTATCCGTCTTAATTAGTAAGTTTTCTTCTTGATTCACTCTCTGTGGGTTCGACCCATACTTGTCGCCGTCTATTCGGAGACATCTGTGCACTTACGGTATATTATGATTGATTGAGATCACACCAAGTTCTTTGTGTTGCTGCTAGGGAGCCAATTCAAATAATTTTCTTTTCTAATTTTGATTTTTTAGTTAATTTTAGCATTATTTGTTCATATCATAGGACTTTTTTGTACTTGGTTGCATTCATATCATGCATTAGGGTTAGTTTTTGTCATTTCTAATGTTTAGGGTTACTGATTTATCAAGTTTTTATTGCTAAGTTTTAAAGTATTTTCAGAATGATTACTAGTGGTAACAGTAAAGACAAGTTTCAACACTATTATTTAAATAGATTTCGCCTGGTTTTTTCCCAAAGTTCACAACTTTAAAACCAGTCAAACAGACTCCTTTTGAGTTGAAATTTTATTGGATTGAACTTTGATATATAGCTTTTAACCCACAAAATTGCAGCAAAAAGTAGTTTTGGAAAGTCAGATTTTTAATGCTGTGAACTTGGCTAGTCAGTGAGACAGATTCAATAATCAGCGGGAAAACTTGTTCAAGTAGCCAACTTTGCAGTAGCGTAACGTTTTCATTTCCAAGTCCTTTTCTTCTCTTTTTTTTTTTAACTCTTGAGCAACAATTTCCTAGCACTTAGAATTACTTTAGCATTATGCAGCTTATTTTCCAATTAATTTAGGATTGCATTAGAAGTTTTAGGTTGCATTGTTCATTCAAATTGCATTAGTTTAGGGTTTTGAAATTTAGATTACATTTGATTTTTCAATTTAGGAATTTTGTTGAGAATTTTTCGTTGTTTTTAGTAGTTTGTTTAGATCCAACTTCTTCTTTAGTTTCTCTTAGGTACCATTTCAGGTTTAGAGGACTCTAAAAGGAAGGAAACCGCGGGATTTTCTTCAAGAAAAAAAATTGCTCTCAGAATTGCAAAAAAAAAAAAAAAAAAAAAACAGGTTAAGCTTGCACAAATTAGATTTGCGTGAACCTGCTGTAAAAGTCTACAAACTTGACCCCACGAGTCTCTTTTAATTGCAAGTGGGGCTTGGTTGATTTAAATTTCTACAAAGTGTGATTGTTTGATTGACACAACAATTAAATTGGACACACACACTTAGTTAAGGGCAATTGACCCCAACAAGATAAGGACTGAATTTCATCACCAGATCCTTTCCCAGTTAGGTTTAACCATATCTCACATAGGCACCAAGCTTTAATTGAAATCAAGTAGGAATGAGACCCTCGGAATTTGAGCTTAGTAGAACGAAAACCACCAAGGGTTGCACTAGTTGCGCTCTTTGGTCAAGTCGATTCCTAGGTAAGTAGGGGTGCACATCGGGTCTTGAAACCAGGTCCGACCCGGAACTTATCGGGCTGGTATTTTATACGTTATCGGGTTATCGGGTCGCCCGATAACCCGATACTTAGCAACATAAAAAATATGAGGAAGTTGGAGGACCTCAAGCAGTGGATGGTCAAAATGAGACACGTGTCTCACCTCACGCAGGTATTGTCCGTGGGAAAAGAGTAATGACTTAGAGAGGATGAATGCATGGAAACTTCATTAATTGCCTCTGCTAGCTAGAAACGAGGTGGAGTTGATAGCAAACCTACTCAGCAAAGCCCTAGCCCCTAGGAATTTGCAAGACTGACCTGGCTAAGGAAACTGTCAAGTGTAGGGGGCATCACAATCAAGGCGATGCCTTTCAAGTTTCAACCCCATAACCCCAAGAGGCAGTATGGTCACATCCCTGGAAATCAGGTGGCTATGGCAGACTTTTCGGATATCCCGCCTGAATTTGAACAAGGATTAAAAACCAAAGCTAGTTGGGAGTATGGGTCAAGTGCGGGTGTGGTTTGAACCATGGACCTACCGAGCCCAACAACTTATTTAATCTTGAAGTGGGCCATAAAGAAGTTGGGGGCGATGAAACTGAGTTTCGGGTTACCCGAAACCCGAATCCAGTAACCCGGTAACCCGATAACCCGGTTTTACTTAACAGGGTTATCGGACCAAAATATCGGGTTGGGTTGACCCGGTCCGATAACCCAGAACCTGACCCAATGTGCACCCCTATAGGGAAGTCCTATCCTTACAAGAAAGGGTGGCGGTCTTTGTTTTAGGAGTTTGTGAAAGTCGAGGATCTGAACCAGAGTGGGGAGGGCGGGGGGGGGGAGGGTGAATAGCGTGATCTCAGTTCAATGCCAACTAATCCAAATTTTAACTCTTAAAAATAATTAGTCACAAGTGATGATTAATAAACTAATATGAGGAAGCTATCAAGATAAATCACCAAAAAGAAATCATTACAACAAAACGATATATAGTGGTTTGGCCTCAATGCCTACATCCACTGCCGGCTTGTGATCCTACACTCTGCGGATTTCTACTATCTCAATTTATGCTTTTCAATAGGCTAAGCAATAAACTTTATAATATACTTTTCAATAGACTAAGCAATAACCTCTATAATATGCTTTTCTATAGGCTTAACAATAGCCTTTACAATATGGTTTTCAATGAACTAAGCAATAACTTTACAATATGGTTTTCAATGAACTAAGCAATAACTTTACAATATGCTTTTCTAGGCTAAGCAATAACCTTTACAAGCCTAAATATTTTCTCTCTCAAATGTGTCAAAGATACACTCAAAGAGATACAATTTAAGCTTAATAAGATGCCTCAACAATAGGCGGATATGGAAGTGAAAGAAAAACTCGAACGTACACTCTATGAACGCAAAGATATATCATCAATGTGTATGTATGATGACTTCAATCAAGTTTTAAAAATGTAGATGAAAAATGTAAGCATATGGCTTTTGAAAGTTTAAATCATAAAAGGATATTTGATTGAAGTAAAATGCAAATCACATATAGTTTCGAATGGTCAACTTGATAATGATATGACTAATCAAATTCTCACAAGTTGTATGAAATTTCAAAGCTAAAACATGTGATGCATGAGCATGTTGTTTCCAAAACAAATTAGTTTAATTATATGTTCCAAGGTATGGAAAAAATCAAACTAAAGATTCAACCATGTATGAAGACCATGCTACAAGTGAATTCAAAAGTGTTGGCAAAGCATTATATATAAATTTGAATCCAACTTGGTTTGAATCAAAATGAGGAATCCAAATCAACAAACCAAATCAAAGTGAAATACATATAATGGGTTCAATAAATCATAGTTATATGCTTAAATTGATTTACCAATAATTTAGAAAAAGCATGAAAAGCATATGATGAGGAAAACAAAGCTTACTTAGAGTGATTTAACTTAATGAATCCAAGCTTTAGTTTTTCAAACAACCTCTAGCATTTCTTAGCTCGTTCCCTTTTCTTTGGCTTCAAAACCCTTCGAAGAGTCCCTCAATTTTCTTTGCATATGGCTTTCGAATGAGCTGGTTTATATAGACAAAGTTGTCCCATGTCTAGTTGTTGGTTAACCCCCTTTACAGTTCGGTTAACCGAACTCCTAACTGTGTAAATACTGTTAGTTTTGACCATCGAGTAACTTGAACTGAAATGGGTTCGGTGAACGTTCGGTTAACTGACATACCAGAGTTCAGTTAACCGAATTTAATGTAGTGAAATACTGTAGCAAAAGTACTATAGCATCGATCTTAAAAAATTATGCTTTTTAAAAAGATTAACCAAGAGCTACTCCAAAGTATTTTGTTAGTGGGAGTTTTGGGCCATGGATATCATGCTTAGACTCATGTTTAAATAAATCCAAAAGAGTTTTTGAAAAAATGAACCTATTATGCCAAAAACGATTTAACTATGAAATCATGGGCATGTATGATTGCAAATTAAATTAATCAACTTTTCAGTATAAATGCACCCAAGTTTAAATTCCAAACTATGCATAAAAGTTACTTTTGAAAGATATAAAATCATGCATGTGAAAATTCACGATTTCAAAGTTTTTCAAAATCAATGCATGTGTGAGAATTCAAATGATGTTGAAATGATCGTGCAACTATCAAATTGCAACACACAAAATCCCTAGCAGTTTGGTTTTAAGCGGGACCGTGCCAAACGCATTGTGACCCCACCACTTATCCTGGGGACTTACCCGGCCAATTGGCTTCATAAGACCGGATTAGAGGCCTGGGTACACTGTTCAAACTAGTTAGGACCTGTCAAGAGGTTAGGTGAACCTACTAGAAGTTTTCGTGCGCCCTAGTCTTTGCTTGATCGCATGCGTATTATATTAGAATCATAGGACCTTTGCATATAGATTAGGTCAAACCAGTGGTGCATGCAAGCTAACCCGGAGAAAGAAAAATTGTGGGAACGTAAGAAAAAAAGGTTGATCAGAATAGAGCCCGAATTAGCCTTAACCGATGTTGGAACTTCTTCAATTTTTGAAGAAATTATCAGAATGGCTGATCAAGAGGACCCACTGATTACTTTGAAGGATTACATGTACCCCATCGGGACAACCCAATCGTCCTGCATTACTTTGCCTCAAACAAATGCTACCTTTGAGCTAAAATCTACTATGATCCAGATGCTTCCAGTGTTATGTGGGCCAGACAAGGAAAATTCATATGAACACGTTAGGGAAATTGAGGACATTGTGGGGACCATGAGAATAAATCATATAATTGAGGATGCCCTAAAGCTTAGGTTATTCCCATTTTCATTGAAGGAGAAGGCTAAAGGCTGACTTTATGCCTTATAGGCTAGGTCGGTCACTACATGAACCAAACTAGTTGAAGAAATTTACAAGAGATTCTATTCCGTGTAGAAACTTGCTTCGATTAGGCAGGCTATCAATGTGTTTTACCAAAAGGGGGAGACACTCTACAATTACTTGGAATAGTTCAATGACCTCTTGATCCATTGTCCCCACCATGGATTTGAAAAAATCTGATTGGTCCAAATTGTGCATGGAGGAATGGATTACCCAACCAAACAAATGGTGTGATCTTTTTATGGGGAAAATTTTATATAGAAAACAGCAAAAGCAGCATGGACATTTTTGGAAGAAATTGCTGAAAATACATTGCAATGGGCCCTGATCAAGAGGGAGCCCACCAAAACCACCATTCCAGAGAAAGGAATAATGTTCAAAGTTGAATCCAAAATTGAAGAAGATGCCAAATTGGCCACATTGATGAGGAGATTAGAGGTCCTAGAACTAAACCATTGTCATGTCCCCCGAACCCGATTAAAGAATAAACCGGATCCGGAGAGTGAAATTTAGGTTTAAATAAAATTTTCGTCCTTTGGACCCATTGATCGTAAGTCCGCAGTGAGGATATAATATTTCAAGCCTCATGTAATACAATAAATGTAGAGTTCATATAACTCTAGGCATATGGAATATCAACAGTGAATAATACGTCTCATTAAATATTAAAGTTGTAACAATGAATAAACAAAAACTAACCAAGGAGTTAAGATAATTTATTACAATGGCCACCCACTAACCAAGGCCATTAAAAGAAAACCAAGTCAATGAATAAAGGTTCAACGAGAGAAATAAATAAAAAAAATATAACTAAATGAAGTCCATGTGAATCTCTCTCGTGCCAGATGTGATGACACTACTCTACGTCATCGGCACGCCACTCGCATTCCTCCTCTGCTGGTTGGAGATCCTCTGGGATCTCCTCACCGGCCTGCTCCTTATCGTAGTAGTACTTACCTGAGGAGTATGCACACCAAGGAATAGAGTCAACTACATGTTGAGCAATAGATAAGCAAAGCATAATAAACATGCATGTATCAAATAGAGTAATGACAAGTATATAATCATGAGAATGCAAGAATAGTGAGGCTAGGCATAGAGCGAGAATAATAATCAACAGAAACAATAAAATGGAATCCTAGTAATCATCTAACAATAACTACTATCCATGCAATGCAAAACAAGAAACAAGAGGGAGACTCCGTGGATGTCTAAGCCACCTCCCGGGGTACAAGTAACAATCCAAGCAAGACTACTGATACCAAAGTCCGGCTACAGCGGGATACAAGCTCCCGGTCCAGGGAATAGCAGCACGGTCCAAGCCCGTTCCCAGCTATTCAACGTCATGGACGCCGATTGCCCTCCCCGACGACCGAGTAACCGGCCCGTCAATAATACCCCAAACTGTATATGGCCATGATATGCGAAATAACGTAGTAGTGTTGACACAAGAACAAACAAGACAAGCAAGTCTGACTAGCTTAATGTATAAGACACGAGTATAGGGATTATCTCATTCAAGGCAATACAAGACAAGTACAACACGCGATAATCCCTTTCCATGCTAGCCAATCATGTTTATCAAGACATAACACAGGTTTCTAAGGTACATTCTAAGTCAGGTCCAAGTCCTAAATCCTAAAAGGATTTATGTTTCATAATTAATTAATTGAGTATGTTATGCCAAGAGAATGTACAAGGAATATAAACGACGGATACAAGTTACAAGTCAAGGAGGAATTACAATTCAATCCTAGGCAAGTGGTGTCATCCATGTATTCCACAAGTCCTAACAAAGTACGTGTGGAATTTGGACCGCCGATCTCTTAGGGAAATCCCTTGGTGTACAATCATGTTAAGTATCGGACGATTCAGTCCCATATGTATTCGGTTATCATATATAATACACGAATACCTAGACAATCCATCGAATCCACACCAAGCCATGTGTTTCGATTTCAATTCCATTTATGGTAATGTGATAGTAGATTAGGGGTTTCCAACATCTAAGTCACAAACCTAGGTTACAGTCCTAGTCTGGAATAAAACAAGGCGAAAATGGCAGTTTCGGTTAACCCCTCGGTTAGCCTTCGGTAACCGAATTCATTAGTTCGGTTAACCAGACCTGGAAATTCGGCTGACCGAACTCAGAAGAGCTGAAAACCAGCTCTCTGGACTTCTGACCGACAATGGGTTTTCGGCTGACCGAACTCCCTAATTTCGGCTAACCGAAATCTGACCGAGAGCCTAACTGACGTTCACCAGAGACTAATAAATAGCTATCTGGTTTTCTGAGCGAATTGGGGTTTCGGTTGACCAACACAAAGTTCGGCTAACCGAACTCCTATTTTCGGCTAACCGACAGTGCGAGATGAATGCAGTTTCAGGCCATTTCTGAAACTCTTATCAACAATCCATTCAATTCCATTGAATCAAATTAACAATTCTAAACAGCCTAATACCATCAATTTATCCATTTCAATCCAATTTTTCCGAAAACCTAATCTAGCATATAATTTCTAATTAAAATCAGACTCTTAGAATTAAGGGAAATCTATCAAGAATCATAGCCAATCAAATGAAAACAAACATACATGCTTAAAAAAATACAATGCAAATCTACTTGCCTCAACCAAGAAAAAGATAAAAATCTGTAAAACTCGAGGAGAAGCCTTTCTATCACGAAATCCCAAATCTAACCCAACAAAACGCAATCTAGGAAGCCAAGAAGAAGAAGTGAATGAAAATAATTAAGATCAGACTTAATCTAAACAAAAGGAAGGTGATTGGAAATATGAAGTTTGGGGAAATTTTACCAAATTGGTACCGGAAGAAATAGGGGATTGAAAGGACAAAGTCTAGCGGTTTGAATAGCGAAGCTGATCTCTCCGGGCTAGAGTCCTGGGCTTGAGAAGAGAAGCTGAAGAAGAAGGAGGGAGCAGTTGCTTCTTCGTTACAGAGAACGAATGAAAATTAGGGCTAATCCCTGTTTAAGAAGAAGGGAGGGAGAAAATGACTAAGTTGTCATTCAAGTGGGTCCGGTGAAAGAATGGACCACTTGAAAGGTTTCTAATTGTCGGATCGCGACGAGTCAAGAGAGAAAAGTGATCCTCGCGATGAAACGTTTCCAACGAACCCACTATCATGGCGTTTGGAATATTTTGGAAAAATACTCAATTTTTCCTAAATTGCAAACTACCCCCTTTCTATGATTAAAACAACTCGGAATCGTACAAAACTTCGCAGACACTATTCTAGTGCTAAAAGAAACTCGCTCATGATCTAAACCCACTTAAATATCTAAAATACAATTAATTATAATAATAACAAATTAAACGGGTCAGGGCCTGATATTGGGCCCAACTTATCCAATATGGTCACGGACCTTACAACTCTCACAAATAAAACGAACATTTGGTCCCCCAAATGCCTAAACATACTTCATATGGAAAAAGATAAGGGTACGCCTTTTGAATTTGATGCTTCAGCTCCCACGTAGCTTCCTATGGACTATGGTTCTCCCATTGTACCTTGACCCATTGGATGGTCTTAGTAAGCAACACTATCTTCTTAGTGTCAATGATTCGTATTGGCCGCTCTACGTAGGTGACATCGGCCTGTAGCTGAAGTGGCTCGTGCTGCAACACATGAGTGGGATCTTGAATGTATTTCCGAAGCATTGAAACATGGAAAACGTCGTGCACACCGGCTAATTCTAGCGGTAGCATCAAATGATAAGCCACGTCTCCAATCCTGCTCTTGATCTCAAACGGTCCTATAAACCTATTGGCAAGCTTCCCTTTCTGCCCGAATCTGACAACACCTCTCATCGGAGACACTTTCAGGAAAACCATATCCCCTACTTGGAATTCTAAAGGTCTCTTGTCTGCATAGCTCTTCTGACGATTATGTGACTCCTTCATTATCATCTGAACAAACCTGACCTTTTCACTGGAATCAGCAATCTTTGAGAGGCGATGAAAACTCTGAACTACTACTTCCTCCCAACATGCCGGAGTCCTGCATCTCCTTCCGTACAAGGCCTCAAATGGTGCCATACCAATACTTGAATGATAACTATTATTGTAGGCAAACTCACATAGAGGTGAACTCTCATTCCAACTCCCCTTGAAATCCAAAACACATGCTCTGAGAAGATCTTCCAGTGTCTGAATGGTACGCTCTGACTGTCCATCTGTCTGAGGGTGGTAAGCTGTACTTAACTTCAACTAAGTACCCATCGATGACTGAAAAGTAGACCAAAATCGAGAGACAAACTTAGCGTCTCGATCGGACACTATGGACTTAGGCATTCCATGTAGCTTGACTATATTGTCTTTATACATCTTAGTCATCTTATCCATAAACTGACCAGTCTTGAATGGCAGGAAATGTGCTGACTTAGTCAGTCTATCGACAATCACCCAAATAGCATCATTGCCTTTCCTAGTGTTCGGCAACCCTGACACGAAATCCATGGTGATATTCTCCCATTTCCATTGTGGAATCTCCAATGGGTGAAGCAAACCAGGAGGCTTCTTGTACTCTACCTTAATCTGCTGACAAGTCATACACCTGGAAACGAATTCTGCAATCTCTTTTTACATTTTCACCCACCAATAGTGATTCTTCAAATTCTGATATATCTTGGTGCTCCCTGGGTGAATAGAATATCTGGTATGGTGTGCATCTTTCATCAACTCTGACTTGATGTCTTGAACATCAGGCACACACAACCTATCCTTCCAGTACAAAACTCCATCAATCAATCTGAACTCTGGATTGTCATCCACATGTTCAATGATTCTCTGCAACTCTGGATCAACCTTCTGAATTTCCTTGATCCTGTTAACAATTTCTGGCTTCCAAACTCCCATAGTAGCAACTAGGAATTTCTTATTAACCGGCTAGACTTCCACATCCATATCTCTGAACTGTTCCATCAATCTCCATTCAGGCATTATACATCCACTGAATGTTGCCTTCCTAGTGAGAGCATCTGCTACCACATTCACCTTCCCGAGATGGTACTTGATTGGAAAGTCATAATCCTTTATATACTCCATCCATCTCCTCTGCCTGTTATTCAGATCACCTTGTGTAAACGAGTATTACAGGCTCTTGTGATCTGTATGCACCTCAAATCTCTCTTCATACAAATAATGCCTCCACAACTTCATGTAAACACCACTGCTACTAGCTCCAAGTCATGTGTGGCATAATTCTTCTCATGGTCTTTCAATTGCCTCGACCCATAAGCTATTACCTTGTCATTCTGTATGAGAACACATCCTAAATCAATCCCTGATGCATCTGTGAAAATCACAAATCCTCTACTTCCAGCGGGTAAGGCAAGTATAGGTGCTGTAGTCAACCGAGTCTTCAACTCTTGGAAACTCTTTTCACTTCCTTCCGTCCACACAAACGGAATATCCTTTCTCGTCAACTTAGTCAACGGAGATGCTTTGGTAGAGAACCCTTTCACGAACCTCTTGTAGTAACCTGCAAGGCCAAGAAAGCTGCGAATCTCTACTGCATTTCGCGGGCTACTCCAATTAACAACCGCTGCTATCTTCTTAGGATCCACTGTCAGTCCTTCCTTAGGAATAATGCGGCCCAAAGATGCCACTTGCTCTAACCAAAAACTCACATTTGCTCAACTTAGCATACAGTTGGTTTTCCCTCAAAAGCTGCAAAGATGTCCTCAATTGATGCTCATGCTCTTCCTTAGTCTTTGAGTAAACTAACACATCATTTATGAAGACTACCACAAACTGATCCAGAAAAGGAGCAAATGCCTTATTCATCAACGCCATAAAGACTGCTGAAGCGTTCTTCAACCCGAAAGGCATCACAAGAAACTCCAAATGACCATATCGTCCGGAATGCAGTCTTAGAAACATCCTCCTTTCTGACTCGCAACTGATGATAACCGGAACGCAGATCAATCTTCGAAAAGAATTGAGCTCTCTGCAACTGATCAAATAGCTCATCGATCCTTGGTAATGGGTACTTATTCTTAACAGTCACCTGATTCAGCTGTCTGTAATCTATACACATCCTCATAGTCCCCTCCTTCTTCTTCACAAATATCACCAGAGTTCCCCACGGTGAAACACTAGGCCTGATGAAACCTTTATCCAACAAATCTCCTAATTGAGTCTTCAACTCCTTCAATTCTGCTGGTGCCATCCTATATGGGGCCTTTGAGATAGGTGTTGTCCCTGGCTGTAATTCTATCATGAAACCCAACTCACGAACAGGTGGCAAACCAGGAATCTCATTTGGAACACATCCGGTAATTCTAGCACCACTGGAATCTCATCAACAGTCTTGGACTACTTGTTTTCCGCAATAAATGCGATAAAACCTTCGCAACTGCTCCTCATCAACCGCTCTACCTTCAATGCAGAAGTCATACGAGTGGAGAAGGGCTTTTCAGCTCCAATAAACTCAACACTACAATATGCACTCTGCAACCTCATGGTCTTGTTAAAACAATCTAACACCGCTCGGTTAGCTGCTAACCAATCCATACCAAGTATCACAACAAACTCCGACATTGGTAAGATGATCAAACTGGCAGTCAGTTGAACTTCTCCAATCTGAATACTACACCTAGGGTAGATAACATTACAAGCTACTGATCTACCTACAGGGGTGGCTACGATCAAATCATATGGTAGTATCTCCTTATCCTCCCCCAAATGAAGTGCAAAAGCTGATGGAACAAACGAGTGTGTGAATCCAGGATCAAATAGAACTTTAGCATCAAATCCATAAACTAAAAGTGTACCTTCTATAACATTTCCCGTAGCCTCTGCTTCCTCATGTGTCAGAGCATAAGCCTTCCCTGCCTGCTGGGGACGCTACTGATGGTACTGCTGCGGTCGTCTCTGACCACGTCCCTAGAATCTGGATGGTGCTGGAGGTTTCTGCAGATATCGCTGCTGCGGTACTAGAGGGCGCTGATATGGTGGCTGAGGTAGAGATGTCAAGTGGGCCGTGCCGGCCCGGCCCGCTAGTCAACGGGCCGTGGCACGGCACGGCCCGGTCAACGGCACGGACCACTGGGCACGGCCCATGACGCGGGCCGTGCTGGGCCGAGCTGCGCAGGCCCGCTGGCCCGTTAGGCACGGCCTGATGGACCGCACTCCTGCTCGGGTTCTACCGAGGTCGGCGGACGTGGGAGTCCGTTTGTTTCCGACCCTTTCGTAACCGGGGGGGAGCAAGGGCGTGCATCAACATTTCTTTTTTTTTTTTGTGGGTGTGCCAGATTTTCTATTTTTACTTGGAATTGCAAGTGGTGATCCGGAGATCAACCTTCGCAAGTAAAAAGGAAATCAACTTCTTTCAAGTTTTCCATTGCACATATATTTAAGAAAAGAGACATTTTCTTGATTTGCCGTGAAAGGCGATTTTTTTGGCATTTATAGCCGATTTTTGGCGTTTATAGCCGATTTACAATCCTTATCAATAATGAAAGACAAGAATTGTGATTTTTGTCTCTTTTGAAAAAATACAAACTACAATGAAAAGCAAGAAAAGGAGGATCTAACTTCTCAGGAGATTGTGGGGGACTCGTTTAGATTGACGGTCGCAAGCCATATGTGGGCTTCGCCATCATCCATGCAGATGAGAACAGAGGATGCTATTTGATTCGCTTGGCTTGGCTATAACCTCAGGTTTTTAGAGGACAAAGACCAAAGGAAGGTCCTATGTCCAATAAAAAGCCGAGTAGACGGGCTGAAAAGCCATATCTAAGCCATTGGAGGCAGGAGGAGAAGGCAAGGACCTTGGGGGGGATACCCCCCAAGGGACTTTTGTCACCTTGTTGCGGTGGCCGGTGTAGAATTTCCGCAGAGTTTTCTCTCTTTTTCCTTTCTCTGGATTTCTGTCTGTGTGCTTGTGCTTTTTTCTCTGATTTTTCTGATGCTCTCTGATGTCCTTTCTTCTTGGAGAGCCCTCCTATTTATAGGCTTTTAGGTAGCCTTTTAGGTGGGTTTATGGGCTTTTATTGTCATTAAGCCGCATAATGGGAGGAGTTACAAAATTGAATTGTTTATTTTGTAACTCCTTTTTCTTGGCTTCTGATTGGCCGGAGGAGATTGAGGGCATTTAATCGCCTTTAATCGCCATGATGGGAGGAGTTTCATGGGTTAAATGCCATGAATCTCTTGACTTGTAACTCCCAAATGCTTGCTTCTGATTGGGCCGTCCAAAGAAATGGATTAATGACTGTAATAAAGTTAGTCAATTAATCGCATTAAGTGGTCGCCGAGCAGCTGAAGAGTCGCGGGCCGTGCCACGTCTTTTGAGATTCTTCTGTTGATGATCATCGATGGATCTTCATGTAGATCGACATCAGATGATCATGTAATTTCAGGTGTT
The DNA here is from genome assembly GCA_012931725.1 of Litsea cubeba. Taxonomy (NCBI): domain Eukaryota; kingdom Viridiplantae; phylum Streptophyta; class Magnoliopsida; order Laurales; family Lauraceae; genus Litsea; species Litsea cubeba. The sequence goes on from CM022954.1 coordinate 44,614,245, forward strand.
TGTTGCCAACAGCGGGTCGGTGCCATCTGTCCTTTCGATTTCTCGATCGGTCGGGTGGAAAGCACACTTTTTTTGGTTGACCGGGTGGCGATCAATACTGTCTTCGATACTCTTGATGATTTACCCGTGTTTTGGACGGATATCAGAGGACTTGGTGTCTCAAAAGCATGAATTTTGGAAAGTACCAGAGGCTGGGCCCTTCGAATCGCGAAAAAAACGGCGAAAACCGGGGTTTCCGGGGCTTTCCCGGCGACCCCGGGGTCCAAGGTCGCCGGCGACCCTGGCCCAGGGTCGCAGGGGTCTGCGACCCTGGGGGGGTTTTCCCCCTTTCGTGTCCCGTTTTGCGTCCGTTTTTGCTTTTTTCTGATTCTTTTTTCTTCTGTACTTTTCCTTGACATTTTGACCATTTATTGGCCTGATTTCTTTGTAGGAAATCTGATGAGAATCCTTGCACTTTATTCTGCAAAGTTTCCAATTTCCTGAGAAAGCCGAAGACTTTGTCGCGCAGAGTTGCCGATTTCCCGTCAGAAGCTGAAACTGGGTCAAACGATGTCGGAATGACCTGAAATTTGGTGTGAAGCCTCCTGAGCAATAAATAAGACCAACCATAGGCTTTTGTTTGAGTTTTGAAGCCGTTTGGGGTCCTATCACCTGTAGACTTGCTTTTTGTCGCGATGAAGATGTCGCGGTTTGATGTGTGGTCAATCGATGTCCGATTGACTTGAAATTTGACAGGGAACCTATTGGAGTCATTTTAAGATGATCCATAGGTTCTGTCTTGGAAACCATGGTCCCGGAGAGCTGTTGTCGCCGAGAGCTTCTTTTCGGATGTCGGAGAAGCGAAGTTAGGCCAAATGATTTTGAAATGGCCCGAAACTTCTTGTGTACTCCTCTTTTGGCTGTCTGGAAGAATCTTGCAGTTTTTGTTTGATTCTGACAAGATTTGATTTTTGGAAGCAGCATTGCCTATTTATGGCAGGTTGCGACTTCATGTAGCTCTTTGGATCTTGAAAAGACAAAGTGACATTTTTGGTGTCAACACGGCCCGCCAGGCCCGCCAGCCTAGTGGGCCAGCCCCTGTGGCCCGCCAGGCCCACCAGGATCGGCCCGCACGGCCCGCCTGGCCCGCCAAAAAAATTATTTTTTTATATATTTTTTAAATTTTATAAAAATCTAATTCCCAGCCAACTAACAACCCTAGGCATTTTCTAATAAAAAAAACACTTACATAACTTGGTAAGGTAGGACTTTAGTGTAAATTAGTCAACTAATAAAGAGGGGCAATGTGTTTTTGGGGAGAAGTAATAAGGGGAATGTTTTGGTGTGACACACTTACCTTTACTAAATTTGCCCCGGCCCCTTGCCTTCAATAATTTTATTTTTTTCAGAGATATTTGAGAATCTCAAATGAAATTCCCTACCTGCATTCATCTATATTCAAGAACCCCTAAGCATTTGAGAAGTTGAGATTCTTTATAGGTTTGAAAGCTCAGGATTAAACACAGGAATATGTTCATAATTCAGTCATTTATGTTCAATATAATCTCGTCACATGTACCTATAACTCCACTCTCGATCACATCACATGAAGCCATATATTTACATTGATATGAACACTAGGAAAAAGAAGTCAAAAATATGTAACCATGATAAAGATAATGAGAATTATTGAGTAAGACTAAAAATCCATAACTAAAAAATAAAGAAATTGATGCAAATCTAAATAAAATGAAGTCCAAGGTTGTGGTTTCATGGTGGGTCATTTGGAAGACTTGAGATGATTATTGATAAAAGTAGAAATATTTAACCGCGCTAAGTTCTTATTTAAAGTATGATAATTCAGCCAAAAAATAGAAATTGAGTTTGCCATCTCAATTGAAATATCCTTAACCATGGCATTTTAATTTGGCTGAAAAATGAGTAGAAAAAAGGACATGATATGTTTTTTTTTATATTTCAGGTTGTTCGAATGAAAAAGTAAAAAGTTGGATAAAAAAGGTGTTAGCTTCTCATCATCATCTAAAGTGGTTAAGTTCTCATCCTAATGTAACTAATAGTTTAATATTCATGGTTAGGTTCACATCCTCATCTAACTAGTTTTAATATTGTTTGAATATATATTAGTATACAAAGTTAGGTAGTCTAGTGGTTGTGTTTAGGTTGTGAGATCGAGTTCACCCAAACACATTTATTTTTAAAAATCTATACAAATTACGCAGGTCGGGCCAACCCAACCCGCCTATAACTCTATTAGAAAAAAAAAAAGAGGCACGCCTGGCCCGCGGGCCGGCCCGGCACGGCCCGCTCCAGCCCGCCCCACTGTGGGCCGTGCCACTGGGCCGTGCCGTGCCGGCCCGCTAGCTGGGGCGGGCCGTTACAATGAATGCAACTGACTCGTTGTGGTTACTGTCGGAGTGTAGGCTCGAACCGTAGCGTCTTGGGCGCTGGTTGCCGATAAAACTGAGACGAAGAACCCTGTGACTTGGGCTGAGGTATCAATGCTAAAATCCTCTACTGTTCCAATACGATCACATCTTTCAGGGACTCCTCTGCCCAATACGCTTCCTTGACCATACATCATAATTGGTCAACCTGCTGCACTGAACCTGCATCTTGATATTTGCTCGCAGCCCCTTGATAAATCTCCGAACTCTCTCTGACTCAGGTTGAATCAGACTCTCTACAAACTTGGATAGATGGGTAAAGGATATCTCATAATCATGCACTGGTAGATCACCTTGCACCAGTCTCTCGAACTCTTCCATCTTTTGATCCCTGTAGTGCTCTGGAATAAACTTCTTTTGAAACTACTTAGTGAAGGTCTTCCAGGATACATCTTCAGCGATTACCTCATATGGGTATTTGACGGTCTTCCACCATCTCTCTGCTGCCCCACGAAACATGTGGGCTGTAAGCTGCACTGCTGAATGCTCGTGCACTGAAACACTTTGTAGATTTTCTCCATCTGTACTACCCACTCATTCGCTACAGCGGGGTCCTCAAAGCCATGGAACTCTGGGGGAAATCTCTTCCTGAACTTCTCAACCAATTCATTCATGTCATATTGATTGGCCTGTGGCTGGCCCACTTTCTATACTACCTCAAGCATTTGAGCTTGGAACACAGCCTGGTCCTCATTTTGCTTTTGGCTCTGCTCAGCCATATCTTTCTGGGATTGGATGAAGGCTGCCATGAACTGATGAAATTGGTTCTAGGCGCCATTCTGAGAGGAACTACCCTCACCTCGGGTATGTCTGCCAACCATAATCCTGTAAAATATTCAAGGTTAGTTCCAATATGCCCCAAGCTAACAAACAATGCTAGAAAACAAGACTCAGAGATCAACCTACTGACTAACGGAATCCTCACACGCGTCCTATGGTTTCTACAATTTTTACCCTGAGAAGCCACCCACTGCTCTTATACCATTATGTCACGTCCCCCGAACCCGATTAATGAATAAACCGGATCCGGAGAGTGAAATTTATGACTAATTAAAATTTTTGTCCTTTGGGCTCACGGATCGTAAGTATGCGGTGAGAATATAATATTTCAAGCATCATGTAGTACAATAAATGTAGAGTTCATACAACTTTAGGCATATGGAATATCAACAGTGAATAATACTTCTCATTAAATATTAAAGTTGCAAGAATGAATAGACAAAAACTAACCAAGGAGTTAAGATAATTTATTACAATGGCCAACCAATAAACAAGACCATTAAAAGAAAATCAAGTCAATGAATAAAGGTCCAATGAGAGAAATAAATAAAAGAATATAACTCAATGAAGTCCATGTGAATCTGTCTCGTGCCAGATGTGATAACGCTACTCTACGTCATCGGCACGCCACTCGTGTTCCTCCTCTGTTGGTTGGAGATCCTCTGGGATCTCCTCACTAGCTTGCTCCTCATAGTAGTAGTACTCACCTGAGGAGTCTGCATACCAAGGAACTGAGTCAACTACATGTTGAGCAATAGATAAGTAAAGCATAATAAACATACATGTATCAAAATAGAGTAATGACAAGTATATAATCATGAGAAAGCAAGAATAGCGAGGCTAGGCATAAAGCGAGAATAATAATCAACAGAAATAATAAAAAGGAATCCTAGTAATCATCTAACAATAACCACTATTAATGGAACAGCGCTTCCGCTCGGTCCTACCGGGGTCGGCGGACGTGGGAGTCCATTGGATCCGACCCTTTCGTAACCGGGAAGGGGGCAGAGGTGCGCATCAACATTTTTTTGTGTGGGTGTGCCAGATTTTCTATTTTACTTGGAATTGCAAGTGGTGATCCGAAGATCAACATTCGCTTCTTGATTTGCCGTGAAAGGCGATTTTTTTGGCATTTATAGCCGATTTTTGGCGTTTATAGCCGATCTTGGCGTTTATAGCCGATTTACAATCCTTATCAATAATGAAAGACGAGTTGTGATTTTTGTCTCTTTTGAAAAAATACAAACTACAATGAAAAGCAAGAAAAGGAGGATCTAACTTCTCAGGAGATTGTGGGGGACCCGTTCAGATTGACGGTCGCAAGCCATATGTAGACTTCGCCATCATCCATGCAGATGAGAACAGAGGATGCTATTGATTCGCTTGGCTTGGCTATAACCTCAGGTTTTTAGAGGACAAAGGCCAAGAGGAGGTCCTATATCCAATAAAAAACTAAGTAGACTGGCTGAAAAGCCACGTCTAAGCCATTGGAGGCAGAAGGAGAAGACAAGGACATTGAGGGGTACCCCCAAAGGACTTTTGTCACCTTGTAGTGGTGGTCGGTGTAGGATTTCCGTAGAGTTTTCTCTCTTTGATGCCTTTTTCTCTCTGAGTTTCCGGATTTTCTGCAGTCTGTTGTTTGTTTTCTCTGCTGTTCATGTTTTCTGTGTCCTTTTCTTCTTGGAGAGCTCTCCTATTTATAGGCTTTTAGGTAGCCATTTAGGAGGGTTTATGAGCCTTAATTGTCATAAAGCTACATAAAGGGAGGAGTTACAAGATTGAATTCTTTATTTTATAACTCCTTTTTCTTGGCTTCTGATTGGCCGGAGGAGATTGAGGGCATTTAATCGCCTTTAATCACCATGATGGGAGGAGTTTCAAGGGTTAAATGCCATGAATCTCTTAACTTATAACTCCCGGATGCTTGCTTCTGATTCGTCCGTTCAACGAAATGGATTAATGACTGTAATAAAACTAGTCAATTAATCGCATTAAGTGGTCGCCGAGCAGTTGAAGAGTCGCGGGCCGTGCCGCGTCTTTTGGGATTCTTCTGGCAATGATCATCGATGGATCTTCAAGTAGATCGACATCGGATGACTATATAATTTCAGGTATTGGTTGCCAATAGCGGGTCGGTGCCCTCTGTCCTGTCGATTTCTCGATCAGTCGGGTAGAAAGCACACTTTTTTTGGTTGACCAGTTGGCGATCAATGTTGATTTTGATACTCTTGATGATTAACCCGTGTTTTTGACGGATGTCAGAGGATTTGGTGTCTCAAAAGTATGAATATTGGAAAATACCAGAGGCTGGACGCTTTGAATTGCGAAAAAACAGCGAAAAACGGGGTTTTCGGGGCCCACCGAGCGATCCCGGGCCCCAGGGTCGTAGGGGCCTGCGACCCTGGGGTTTTTTCCCCCCTTTTGTCTCGTTTCGTGTCTGTTTTTGTTATTTTTTTATTCTTTTTTCTTCTGTATTTTTCCTTGACATTTTTGATCATTTATTGGCCTGATTTCCCTATAGAAAACCTGATGAGAATCCTTGCGTTTTATTTTGCAGAGTTTCCAATTTTCTGAGAAAGCCGAAGACTTTGTCGCACAGAGCTGCCGATTTTCCGTCAGAAGCTGAAACTGGGTCAAACGATGTCAGAATGACCTGAAAATTGGGGTGAAGCCTGCTGAGCAATAAATAAGACCAATCATAGGCTTTTGTTTGAGTTTTGAAGCCGTTTGGGGCCCTATCACTAGTAGACTAGCTTTTGTCGCGGTGAAGATGTCGCGGTTTGATGTGCGGTCAACCGATGTCCGATTGACTTGAAAATTGACAAGGAACCTATTGGAGTCATTTTAAGATGATCTATAGGCTCTGTCTTGGAAACCATGGTCCCGGGGAGTTTCGCCGCTGAGAGGCCTGATTTGGCTTTTGAGCGTCAAAGTCTGGTCAAATGTTGTCGAAATGATATGAAATTTGACTTGTTGCCCTTTGTAAGCATTTTGAAGCCGTCCATGTGCTCTATCCGATGAGTGATGGCCTCGGTGGTTCTCGCCGCCGAGAGGCTTGATTTAGTCGTTCAAGGGTTGATGCAGGGTCAAACGTTGTTGGTTTGACTCGGAACTTGACGTGGAGCCTTTTTTATGTTTTTTGAGACCATCCATCGGCTCTGATCGAAGATTTGGTGTCTCCGATACTTTCGCCTCCGGGAGCCCTTTTCAGCTGCTGGAGAAGCGAAGTTAGGCCAAATGATTTTGAAATGGCCTAAAACTTCTTGTGTACTCCTCTTTTGGTTGTCTTGAAGGATCTTGCAATTTTTGTTTGATTCTAACAAGATTTGATTTTTTGGAAGTAGCATTGCCTATTTATGGCAAGTTGCGACTTCATGTAGCTCTTTGGATCTTGAAGAGGCAAAGTGACATTTTTGGTGTCAACACTCGATTTCACTTGTAAGCACAGCATCGACACTGGGACCACCACCAATTCAAGACCTACTTCGAAGGGTAGAACATGACACTCTGTGCACTCATGACACCCATTGTTGATGGATACGTGGACATGTTTGGCTAGATTCAAAATGCTTATGATCGCATGAGAGAAGACGCAACGAACTTGGTAAAAACGCATGAAGATCTGGTGGTGTACATCGTCGAGATTAGGGCAATCACCAGGACCTTTCGAGCACTGAATAGAATTCCCCCTATTTGAGTCCGCAGCAGTAATTTGACTACCTTCCTTAGGTTTAGATGGGACTTAGCGCATTTGTTTATTGTTCTCCTTAGGAATGATGGCACTTGTTCACGGATCTTCTCGTGTCTACCGGCAGCGGATGTGAGAATCCATGCGGTCCAACCCTTTCGTGACCTGAGACGAGGGAACCGCATCGATTTCTTTTGTGGACGGGTATGCCAAATTTTTTATTCTACTTATAAATGACAATCGGTGGTCTGTAGATCCACCTTTTCAAGTAGAAAATAAAATAAACTTTTTTATAACTTTCATTGCACATGTGTTAACAAAAGAGGCATTATTTAGAATTTGGGTGCCGTGAAAGGCGATCTTCATTTGTTTGCCATGAAAGGCGATGTTTTGTCGTGAAAGGCGATTTTGTGTATTGCTGTGAAAGACAATTTTGTGTTTTTGCCATGAAAGGTGATTTACAATTCTCATCAAAAGGAAAGACAAGACTTGCGTTTTTTTTAAAATACAAGTACAATGAGAAGAAAGAAAAGGGAATCTGACTTCACAGGGAATTGCGGGAACTCATTCAAATTGACGGTCGCAAGTCATGTTTAGGCTTCGCCGTCATCCTTCAGATGATAACAGAAGGTGCTTTTGATTCTCTTGGCTTAGCTTGAACCTCATATTTTTAGAGAAGAAGAATCAGGAAAAGATCATATATCCAATAAAAATCTAAGTAGACTGGTTAAAATGCCGCTTCTAAGCCATGGAGATAGAAGGAGAGGGCCTTTGCAATGGTCTTCCATCACCTTGTGGTGGTGGCTGTTGTAGAATTTCTTCAACGGGGGAAAGGTCGTCGTTGGAGTGTAGTAGCAACGATGAATGATTTTTTGGAATTTCTTGCACATGCCTTGGAATAGTGGAAATTGACCTCCTTTTATAGGCTTTTGGTGGGCATGTTGTAGTATTATGGGCTTTAAATGCATTAATTGTATTAATACTCCATGATGGGAGGAGTTACATATTTTACTTTACGTTTTTTGTAACTCTTTTTATCACTCCTTTTCTTGAGTTTTGATTGTCCGTTGGAGAATGATGGGCCTTTATTTGAATTTAACTTTCATGATGGGAGGAGTTGCATGGTTTTAATACCATAATTATTTTGATTTGTAACTCCTCATTCTTGGATTTTGATTGGGCCATCCATGATAATGGGTAATTAACCACATTCATTTGTCATAATGATAATGGGTAATTAACCATATTCAGGTGCGGGTCATGCCGTGTCTTTTGGAATTCTACCCACGAAGTATGGAGCCTTGATCGCCGATGGATTTCTCATATCGATTGTCGTTGGATGATCATGTAAATCCATACATTGATTGCTACTAGTAGGTTGATACTATCTATCCTGTCGATTTCTCGATCAATCGGGCAAAAAGTACCGCAAGCCATGTCCGAGCAACTATTTGTGATTTGAAAAAAACTACTGCCATTTTGCTAAAATCTTAAGGCCAAATCAAAGGAAAATCCTATAGGAGTGTTTTTGCAAAGATTATAAACGCAAAATACAGCAAAAAGATATAAAGACATATAAAACACTCAAACCCTAGGGCCATGTCCGATTGATAAAAGCCGAACTGCCTTTATCTTTTTCGAGCATGTTTGACAAGGGATTACATGGTAAGATTCAAGAAGGAGATACCAAAAATCATTCTCCACTTACCAGTCACCAAGTACAGTAAGGAAATCAAAACCAAAATGAAGAGCAAACCCCAAACACACTTGATCATGAGCATTTTCAAAGAAAGAAGAAGAAAGTTTTGAGTCTTACCAGCCATTTATGCAAATTTGGATAGAAGAAAATTGAAGATGGGTTGGTGAAGTCGATCATCCTAGCTCTCCAAACCTTCTGTTGGTCTCGGTCCTCTCTGAGCTTCTAAATTTAAAAATGGGGGAAGTGGAGAAGGTCGACCGCTCTTTATACATAAACTTATCGGACATGACCATCAGGAGTTCATGTCCGATAGACTTCAGCTACCTCGTGTCCGATACAAACCTACTAAATACGTGGCTCCATTCCTTGATACCCAATGCCTTCCAAATTTCAAAAACAGAACCACCTGAATGTGCCTCTCAAAAGTCCTTTCAAACACACCATTATTTGCCAATTTTCATGACCATTTGACCCCTCAATGATCCAAAATAGTCATTTTTATATTGAAATCCATGGTTTAACCCAATTAGCCAGTCTCTTTCAAAATTTCACTCCAATTTCATCTTTGCCAAATCAAGTCAAAACCATGACTTTGACTTTGAAAAATAACCCAAAACCCCACAAAATTAAAAACCAATTTCATCCCAAAATACATAGACCACTTGATTTTCTTAAATCCTCAGGGATTCTTGATGGGTGTTCCCCACAGTCCCCATGGAGATACACATATGATATCCGTGAAATGTTGGTAATGGGATAATCAATGTCTCATGTTTTACAAAAATCCACCATCAACACCTGGTTTTTTGGTTAATTCCTTAAAATTCAAGTCTAAATCTACAACCCACTTTGGCCAACTTTCATCTCCAATATTCCCACTGACTAGCTATTTTGAGGCACAATGATTCCAAAATTAACCTTTAACATCAATGTACCTCTAGGGGGCATTTGTTGGCGTGTAAAAAATCACTAAGCACCCCAACAGATAGAATTAGAGAATAGCAAGTGTGAAGATCTGCACCATAGATTTGAAGTCCATGATGCATTACTCAGCTAAATGAAGACCAACAAAGGCTTCAGAAGTCATAGTGGTTCATGGAATAACTCAACAGTGAAAACCGACTGCATGTCTAATAGTTTTAAGGTGCTTAGAGATGGATCCTAATGAGTTCTCAGACATGAACCACAATGACAACTCGGAGGCATGAAATCAAGATAGATCTCACTCCCACATTCAAGATGTTTGCCAAAGTTTCAGAACAAGCCAAGGTCATTTGGATAAAAATCCAACCAAAAGGTCTCCAAACCCTAACTCAAAGACAGGTGAAGTCGACTTTCAGAGGACAAAAGCTGATTCAAAAGGTCAAATACAAGTTCATAAACAAATTATGACCATTTGGGTTTAGATCCAAGAAAAGAGCAGGTGAAGTCAACTCAAGTCAAATATATGTAGACATCGATGGTTGAAGCCCGCTCTCAACTTTCAAAGACTCCACCAAGACATGACAAACTCCAAAGACTAAGCATGAACTTTAAGGGGGTTTTCCTAAGATTGGAGGGCAATTGGGGTCATTTGGACCCATTTTCCACATATTGACCCTCCATGTCTGAATGCCTCTTCGACATTAGCCACTGGGACCTACTCTGACCCATTTTTAGAGGTCAAACCAAGATGAAGTTTTCCATGATGATCCATAACAAGTCTCAAGAGAACATCCCATAATTTTAAGATCATTGGAGATCGTTTGATATCAAAGTACAAGATAAAACAAGTGTGCAGACATGAAGTCCAAAGTCCATTTCCAAAGCCCGAATGGTGATGAAGCCCTCATTAAAAACTGAGCATCATCCAAAACAAAAGGATTCCTTGAAATTTCAGAGGAGTTGGACATCGTTCGAACCCCCTTCTCATAAAAGTGAGGGCTCATGTCTGTCTATCGGACATAAACTTCATGTCTCTATTGGACATGAACTTCATGTTTGCATAAGACACGAACATCGTGTCCGATAAAATCACTATCTGCTTGGACATGAAGTTACAGTAGCTGGTTGGTACCCATTTTTGAATTGTAACTCCCTGGAACCACTGTAACTGCCTTTCCGGTCCTTTATACATAGGACCTTTGGACAACCATTGAAAAGGTACAAACCAACCCTATTCATCCCTAAGCACACTCGGCCTCTCTAACCCTCTCCCACTTCCTCAAAACATAGAATTTTCAAGAAAATCTCCTCCTTTCTTCAATAAGGTGAGGTTCTATTTCTAAGTTTTGCAAGCATCCATCTGCCTCCCAAATCTGATCTTCAACCTCTAGCCTTACCCTTCCCTTTCAACCCAAATTGACATTTCAATCTCCATTCTTTGTCTTTCTCACTCAAAGGGGTAATGGTGTCCGGTTCTCCATACTGGTATGGCCCAAAATGACATAACTTTGAAGCACCTACTGGTAGATAAACCAGTAACTCCCATGGATTGGACAAACACAATCCTTGACAAACGAGTGATGATTGCTAAAGATAACTGTTAGCAAAAATTGATTTTCACCCATCCATATACATAGTAGGGCTATTCTAAACCCGTCACAAAGGCTTTGAAGGAGTTTGAAGAAGAAAACGGGGGAGAAGAAGAGAAATTCGCACAGGTAGAGGTTCACGTCCTAGTAGACATAATGCTCTAGGACATGAAACTCATAAAGTGGTTTTGCAGTCTTTTTGTTATGTATTATGTGTAATTTTTGTACTTTTGTTCAGTTTGAAACCATTTGAGGCCGAATTGGGGCGGTTGTAAAAAAATCAAACAACCTTTATGCACGAGGCTTGAAATGCAAACCCATGTAATATAAATTGGAGGAATGAATACCAAATTTCTCCTATTTTTCTGTGTCAGAATTTTGTGATCACTCCCAAAATTTCTTTTCATAGTTTTCAACCATCAATACCATGTTTATCTATTGTTCTCCACCTTTGGACTTATCTTATATTTAATCTGAATATATGAATCCCAATGTGGGTCTCACTTAAGAGAAATTCTAATTTATCAAAATAATTGGGCCCCTTTACGTAGGATTTAATCGAATTTTCCTCTAAAATAAACTACAAAAGTAGTAAGATTAGTCACTTACAAGATGTGTGAATAAAATTTTATAAGAAAATTTACTTATTTATTCTAAATAAATTAACGAAGGATCCCTCTCTTAATGAAGTGTAAAAATAATTAATAATGTGCTAAACACAAAGACATTCATCTTTACTAGTTATAGATTTTTGATATATGACCCCAACCCAATATGAGTGGCACAAGTAGTGTATAATACATTTAGAAAATTCACAATTTTAGACAATGGAGGGGAAGTGGAAGATGAGGAGAGAGAAGACTAGTTTCTCCCTCCTTTGGGTTATGGATCTGAAATCATTTAAGACTTGATCATGTGGGCCCCACCTATTTGAAATCTAATCACTTGCTACATTAAATTATTTAATAAATCAACACGCATGCATTAAATCATCATCATCATTATTGCTATGTATGGCTCCTTTTCTATTAAATTGAACCATTCAATAAATAATTTTCTTCAGCATTTAATTTTGTTAACGATTGAAATCTCATAAAAATCTTAGACAACACCTTGTTAGATTGATTATATGTTTTACACCTAAAAAATATTATTTATTCCTACTTGATGAGTTAGATGGAGGGATAATTTCTTATTACAGTTAATTTAAATTTATGCCATTGTCAAGAAGAAATAAATAAATATTTATGAGCCATCAGGATTTTAATAACTACCTCATTGATAGGCCCAATAGATAATATTAACAATATTTGATGACGATATAAAAAGGAGATTTAAAAGACTTTTTACATTGGACTGGAACTTGACAAGGCCCAGTTATAATTTAGAAATGCCACGTTTTCAAATAATTAGAGATAGAATTGCAATATTGACAAAAAATTTATTCTTAATATATTAAAATTCGTGCAGCATAATATTTAGTGGACAGAGAAAAAGAAAGCAACAAGAACATGATAATATCATTTATATTGAAGAAGAAGTCGAGCAGTATACCAATGAGAAGAGTGATGAAGATATAGATGGTAATCAAGATTATATGCCTTCAGAAAAGAAAGTCTTTTTAAAGGAAAGCCACTATGGGATGAAGTGAAAATATTGGGGGACACAAAAACTGCAGGTAAATTATGCTTTTGTCCTTATTATAAGCATGAGTTCAAAAGTTCCTACACAAGAATTCACCAACACTTTTTTGGGCCAGGGCCAAATAAAAAGATAATATATTATTCAACGTTCAGTATTGCTTAAGCAGCCTAAAGGCCCTCAATTTTTACAAGAAATTATTGATATGGAAAAAAAGTGGAGAAATCTTGAGTTCATTCACAGTTAATGCACTCGACACTTCTCCCACTACAACAAGTTAAGCAAAAGAACCCAATTATATAGTCCTTTAAGAAGGTAGAAAGGCTTTTCATAGATAGTGCAATAGTAAGATGATTATATGCTGGAGTGCCCTTCAACATATTGTGGTCACCAATTTTTCATGAAATGATTTCAGCTATAAATAAAGCACTTGATGGATATAACGCGCATTCATTTGAAAAGGCTAAAACATCTTAGTTAGATGAGGAGAAAAGCAAAGTGGAGAATGAGATCGCAACAATTAAAGGTAGATGGCACATGCAGGGTGTCTCTTATCTCTGATGGATGGACCAACATTAAAAATCAGCCACTAATTAATGTACTCGCATCAAATAAGGATGGGACGATGTTTCTGTATGCGACAGAGTGCTCTGGTGTTGAAAAGATCAGATCTTATAAAAAATCCTTATTGATAGATGCAATTGAAGAGAATATTGTTCAAATAATCGCAGACAATTGCAAGCTGGCAAGTAAGGAAATTGGAAAAGTTTATAATCATATATCTTGGTCCCCGTGTGCCTGTCACACAATTAATTTGATCTTTAAAGATTTGTCAAAGCATTGGCCATCGTATGAAGAAACTTATAAAATATGCAAGACAATTATGACATATATTATCAATCATACACATGCATTGACAATATTTAGAAGTCATTCTCGATTAGGACTTCTAAAAGTTACAAAGACTCGATTTGCATCATAATATGTTATGATGAAATGACTCTTAGATGTGAGATAAGCCCTTAAATTTGTTGTTGTTCTTGACAGCCGGAAAGAATGGACAAAACATGGCGATAAAAAATATGCAAGAAATAGCAGAAAATATAAAGCGATGGGTAACCGATGATGAGGATATTTTTTGGACAAGTGAGAGGCAAATGGTAAAAATACCCAAACCCATTTTCAAAATGATTAAATTTTGTGATCAAGATGGACCATTGATGGGGGAGTTATATGAAGGAATGGGCAATATGCTTGGTGAAATAAAAGACAGTCTCAATGGTTGAGAAGATTTTAAAAAGATTTTATGAGATGATGGAAAACATTGTGATAAAAAGGTGGAAAATGATGCACAGCCCATTGCATTGTCTTGGATTTGCATTTACACCTCGATTTTATAATTCATCCTATCTTGCTAAATTAGCACCTCGTGGTGAGAAAAGAAAGCCCCCAAATCAAGATAAGGAGGTCATAACGGAAGCATTTGAAAGACTAAGGTAAGTATCTTCAATTTAATTTTTTTTAGATATTTCATTTACTATGTTTTTAATATGTACCTAACACATTCAATATGTTGTGATTTATTTTTTGAATAGGATACTGAAGCTGAGGCTAAATTGAGGGATCAATATGTCATATTTAATTATAAAGATGGTATTTTTGGGCTTAGTGCAATAAAGGTGGATGTAGTTATTATGTCACCAATAAAATGGAGGTCAACATATGGATGTGAGACATCAGAGGTAGCAGAGATAGCTATTAAATTCCTTGCACAACCTTTAAGCTCATCGTCTCTACAGAGAGGACTTGGAGTACATATTCATTTATCCATCAAGTTAAAAGAAACGGGCTTAATGCAAAATGTGCAGACAAACTTGTCTTTATTCATTCAAATTTTCACCTTTTACCACGCATGAAGGAGGGATATAATGATGGACCATTCAAAAAATCGGACATTGAGCATGAGCCGGATGTTATTAATGATTCAAGTGCACATTTAGAAGACCTTAAATGGAAAGCACTAGAGAATGATGAGGAGCTTTAACTTAAAAATTGCAATAAGAGTTGAGTGGAGTCCCGACCAATTGGCACTTCAAATGTTGCAATCGCCCAAACCTCTTTACAACCACGTCTCCCTATTAGACAAAGAAGTATTTCATCATATGGATGCAGTTTGTCATCTTCTCATGACAAGGGAAAAGGCATTGGAAATGAAGACTTTTATTTCATACTCCTATTATGAAACTGATGAATTTTTATTTTATCTTACTTTTTATTTATGTTTTGGTTTCGACATTTTATATCATTTTTATTTGGAGTTTAGGATTTAATTTATTTTATATGGATAGTTAAATGATTGAAGTTTATTGATTAATAATAAAAATAAAAAAATCATGGATTGTTTTTAAACATTTATTTGCTCATAGTTTTTTTGTGAAATGTCATTATATATATAGTTATTAAACTATCTAATATTTAAAAAATATTTATGCATATATTGAATGGACATACGAATCATATCAAACTACATCGAATTATATATTTAAATTAGCCTAACGAATTCATTGAACTCGAACTGCGAATCGAGCAAATTGAAAACTGATTTAATTAAACCTACCTAATCAGATTTTTGAATTTGAGTAACCGTCGAATTGTGAACTGCGAATTCCAATTCGAACCGGCCAAACTGTGAATCAGGTAACTATGAATTATCTCAAGTTTTTTAATCAAACCCCAAGAAAAGGTGGAGATGAAGTGGAGAAAACTATACATATTTCGAATTTTGTACCACGTCACGGTTTTTCTTTTTCCACTTGTTTTCTCCAGTAGTGTTTGGATGACAAAAGATGGAGGAAAAAACTGCGCCCATAGTTAATGCCTGAATGATGGACAGTTTTCTCTGCTCCATTTTCTTCACCTTAGATGCAATTGAAATGAACTCCTATGGCACATTTGGATGTGGAGAAAACAAGTGGAAAAATCATCGATTGTATGAAATTAATCTTCTGCATGAAGAAGATTTATTCAGAGAAAACAATTTGAGACTTTTCAACGCACATTGAAACGGGCATGCGGTTAAAACAATTTAGACTACAAAGTTGCCCTGGAGACAATTTTCTCTACCTCTATTTTCTCCAGTTTATTCCTCCATCTGAATTGGCTCGAGGATCCTTTGAATCTGGAGGAAATGGGAGGTGAAATAAGTGGTGCCGAGACCTTTTAACAATAGCACACCACCCTGGAAACAGGCCCAAACACTCTTTTCATCTGTTCTTTTTTGGCAAGTAAGATGAATATTTTGGCTGTACTGGTTTTGGGACATCAGAAAAATCATTCCTGAAATCGGTCCTGAGAAAGCTGAAATTGTGGTGACTTAATTCTGTCATGGGGTTATTGAATTCTTTTTATTTTTCATTCCTGAATTCGGTCATGGGGATATTGAATTTTTCTCATTTTTGAATTCAGCCATGGGGAACAAAGACAAAATTGTGGTATTCTAATTCTCGCACTGTCCAAAACACATACTGGAACATTAAAAGAGATTCAAGCAAAATGCAACTAAAAACCTGAGCCCATAAACTAAACCAGAAGCTACCAAACCGTTGGCAGATCAATGGTAAGTCATCTTAGCATCACTGCTGAATAGAGATTGATCCCTCGTCCTCAGGTTGAAGTATCACTACTTGCGCTGCTGCATCAATCTGCTAGAAGGGTAAAAAAAAAAAAAAAACCATTCCAATCAACTTTAACGATTATCACGCTTATTTCCACAATCTGAAAAAGTATCTCCATATCCCTCAGTATAAGATATATCTACAACAGTAGGTGTTTTATTTGTCTGACTTAACTACCCCTCTCAAGTCCATCCTAAATACAAACATAGAACTGATCCTAGCCCGATTTTCTGGTAAGCATGCAATTTCATTTTGATAAGTCCAATCCAGTTTCCTCAATGCTCATTATATACTCTATCTCCTCCAAAACTTCTTTCATGGAAGGCCTGTTCTGTCTCCTCTCCTCCAAGCAACCCATGGCCAAAAACCCCAATGCCTTCATGGTGTCAAGTGCAACCTGGCTCGCGCCCTCTCTAAGTGCTTGGTCAACCGTTTCCATTAGCTTCTCTTCCTCCACCTTCTGCTGGACATACACTGCTAGGTTCACATTATCTGCTCCTCTATTGAAATCAATTGCCTTCTTTGAAGTTAGCAGCTCCAAAAGAACTACCCCAAAGCTATAAACATCACTCTTATCGGTCAGTTGGTAATTACGATAGTATTCAGGGTCTAAGTAGCCAAGCGTTCCCTGGGCACATGTGGATATGTGGCTGAGGTCAGTCTCTGCTAGCCGCGAGAGCCCAAAATCAGACACCTTGGCATTAAGCTTTTCATCAAGGAGGATGTTGCTTGACTTCACATCACGGTGATAGATGGGAGGAACTGCGGAGGAATGGAGGTATGCAAGGCCCTCTGCAGTTTGGTGGGCAATGGTGAGGCGTCGTCGCCAAGTGAGTGAGCCTGGTTCGCTGATATGGCGGAGGCCATGAAGGTGTTCAAAGAGGGTGCCGTTGGGGATGTATTCATAGACCATGAGAGGCTGTTCAAGCTCGACGCAGCAGCCTAGGAGTCGAACAAGGCTGCGGTGGTTGACTTGGGCGAGAATTCGGACCTCATTGAGGACTTGGTCTGTGGACTTGGTGTTGCCAAGCTTGGCACACTTGACGGCGACGACAGTACTATCATCAAGTGTGCCCTTGTATACCTCTCCAAAGCCACCGGAGCCTAGTAGGCAGTCGCGGGAGAAGTTGTTGGTGGCTTTCTTGATCTCCTTGCCTGTGAAGTTCTTCGTCGACCTGCCACCACTGTGGGCATTGAGTATCCCTTCCCGCTCCTTCGTGAGTCGCTCTTGCGCCTCTTTAATGCGGCGGTGTCGCTTGTAGATGAAAATGCCAACGATGGTAGCCAGCAGTGCAGCAAATAAGCCTGATGTTAAGCCTGTTCAATGTTCACAATGGTCATGGAGAAAATGTCAGCTTTATCAAATTGGAGAGACGATCCCATTTGCTGTCAGTATGTGGTTGATAGCAGCTATCCATTTAATTCAACCTTTTTGGAGCCTACCTTTGGGTGAGCCAACCTGCATGCCTCACATGAACCACTCTATGTAGGTACTTATATAGGCACAAATTTTACTCCAGAGCCCAAACATGGTGCCCCACAAGGATTAATCACGTATTGGAAACTGAAAACAAAACACCATAAATTTTACACGCGATCAATCCGATAGTGCAAATCCCTCTAATTGATGTGAAACTCGGGCTAATGAATGTAAATAAAGAGGCATGTCATATATGAACGAGTTGACTCAAACAAAGGTGGACACACATGTTAAATCAGGTGCTATCATTTGCACCATATTGACACAGCACATGATCATTTCTCAGTTCCCTCAAAATGCATTTCTTAACTAGTCACTGGATCCTCATTGGATGGAGATAAAAAAAAAGGGGTTAGAAAACTAGGGCTCATTTGGACGAAGAGAAGATGATAAGTGGGGATATATTCCTCATTTGTCACTTCCTCATCCAAACGACTCCTTGGAAGATCAGGTGAAAGGAAGCTTATTGTAAATTCTCACCTGCAATAAGAGGAGCCCTGTTTGTCGAACCATCACAACCGCCTGGTGTTTGGCACTCTGTCACAACTGCAATAGGCGAGAGGATTGTTAGTTAACCACAACAAAACCTTTCTAATGGTTAGATCTTTATAGGACCAGGAACAATGGTCTCACATGCCATCACCTTCCAATATGTATTTATGGGTGGTGAAATTAAAGCCAGAAATCATTTGGCGTGTACAATAATGAATAAGCTATTGGGTGTCTGATGTATCTGGATAGAATTCCAGATCATTTGAGGGCAGCCCTATAAATTCACAAGTAGTGATTCCCTCAAAATCAGTTTATTGATGCAGCTTCCATGGCCAAATTTCACACCGACTAGAGTTGGGCCAACTGTAACATTAGTCACGTGGAGATCATGTGATCAGCATACAAAGAGATAAAGATAGTGAATTCATGTGCTTTACATGTAATCAGTCTGACAGTGGGCTCAGCCACGATTGGAATGAGATTTGTAGCCATTACGTACGTAGGAGGCAATAATATATAGCTTAGATTTCACATAATTGAATACTCTGTTTTATCCCAAGCTTTATTTAGTGAGCACAAAATGAGAATAAAGTGAAAAGTGGGATTTCTCCACCACTAGGAATTGAAATATAAATAGATAAGTACAGTCAAAAGAAAATAATAGAACTTCAGATAAAATAATTAAACCTGATTATAGGCTTAGTATGTTTTTGTAAACACTAGATTTGGACCTACTTAAGGGGCAGAAGAGGGAGGTTAGGCTGATACAAACAAGAGGCCTAAATTGGGCTTGGTTTGAATTTGGGCTATTGACAGGTCTAAACAACCAATATCTATTTGCCCCATATGGCTGATATAGACCCAATACGAGCATAAACAGGCTGATACAAACCATTTGTTAACTTTTACACAGAGATGGTCAATTTACAATCCATGGCACTCAGACATATCAATTTTTCGAAGGGGCCGATGTGCACCGGATACATTGACCATACCAAGTCTTTTATAGGAACAGGCAGGCCACCCCTAAGCATGGAATGGGCTCTGATTCTATGGTAAAAGTGGTAATCATTTGTCTTGGGAGTTTTATCTATAGAGACAATTAGATGAGTGCCAGATTTTACATGATCAATAGAAAGGTTTATAGAAGTGAGACGAGTACTTCAATAGCAAAGATTTTTTAACAAAAGATTATTTTATAAAGCATATCATTAAATAATCTAATATAAAGGTTTTTGGAAGAAAATGAGATATTGTAAAATACTTACGAAGTGTCCAAATACTTCTTTTTTAGATGAATAGATTATATTTTAAACTAATAGAAAATATAGCAAATTCTCTTAAAATATCTCGTTTTCAAACACTCCCTGAGTTGGGCTTGGGCTTGTAAATGTGAGATACTAAATCAGAGCTTGTGGGGATCACCTACAAGAAAACGCTGGGCGAACCCTAAAAAGTGTGATTCTTGAACCTATGGTCAAGCTGATTTTTATCATATAAAAGTTGTTGGACTTTAATTTTCTATATATATTATATGTATGTTATTTTTCCATTATGGAGTGATGGTCAAACTCGTTCGTCCAATTCTTATGGTTCAAACTTTATTTTTTAATAACCACCAGAGTCAAGTGGCATCTTAGTGGGGTCTGTTACTAAATTTACATGATCAAGTGGCAACTTTATTTTTTTTAATGTTTTTCCTTTACCAAAAAGAAATGTATTGACAGTTTTAGCTTTAGACTAAAGATAAAACCCCTCTCAATGTGTTGATGGTTTTATATCTTTTTAAAAGAAGAGCTGACTCCAACTGTCGCTTTCAGGACTTTCCTAATTTGAAATAGCCTCTTCTACGGCAAGAAAACGGGCCAGGCTGGTTTGGGCCAAAAATGAAAGAATGAGGATACTGAAAGGATGGAATTACAAAGGTATTTTCATGTCCTAAACATTTTGTGTGGGAAAAATCAGAAAACCCATCTTATTATAGAAGGTACTATATCCAGCTATGATGCACGGACACTTCAAAATGGGCAACGATACTTCACTTTTTACATGTAAAATCAGTTTCCCTATCATGTCTATGGTATGTCTCTGCCGCATCCGTGCCGTATCTGGGCATCATATATAGACATCCAGTCTTAGATTTACTTAAATCTTTGGGCCCATTTGGATGCTTACAGAATAAAATGTTTACAAATTTAATTATTACAAGAATAAGATAGTATAGAATAGAATAATGTAATATTATAATATTGTAATATTTTTGCTGTTTGGTAATTTTTGAGGAATATTACAGATTTTAAATTAAGTTGTTTGGAAGATGCTACAATTAAAGTAAATTTTATTATTAGAATAATTTTAATACAATACTTTTAATTTATATGTAATTTATCACGTCTGAATAAAAAGTAGTATGATAAAGTAAACATCAATTGCCATATTTTGTTACCATAAGTTACTTTTCTTTATTATATAAAACTATAGTAAAGTGTAGTAAAGTAAAGTCAATACAATAAACAACTACTTTACAACTCTCTCTCCTACTTTACTTTACCACATACTCCATCTCAACTTACTTTACCTCACCTTTTACCATAATATGATATCAATCTTTATTTTACTTTATCACATCTATGAATAGGTCACTTTTTATTTACAATATAAAACTACGATAAAATGTGATAAAGTCAAGTCACAAAAAAAAAAAAAAAAAACTACTTTATCATTCCCTCCCACTTTACTTCACCAAAACTATATCTCACCTTTACTTTACCCCACCTTAGGGCCTGTTTGGATGCACAAAAAAACACAAGAAATTAACATTTTATAGAACATAATCTTTCATTTTCTAAAGAAAATAATCTTGTGCGTTTGGTAATCCAAGAAAAAACGGAAGAAAAGATTATTTTCTTTCAAAAAACTCAATATTTCTTTCTACAGCTCCTCCCTATAGAAAACTTTTTACAATATAAAAATCTTTCAAAATAACGATTACAAAGTGGTAGAGTAAAGTAAATACTTTAATTCACCAAATCCATCATGATGTATTTGTTTACATATATAGTACAGTAAAATAAAGGTAAATGTCACAACGCAGTAATAAAGGTGGGGTAAAGTAAAGGTGAGATATAGTTTTGGTAAAGTAAAGTGGGAGGGAATGGTAAAGTAGTTTTTTTTGTGACTTTACTTTATCACATTTTATCGTAATTTTATATGGTAAATACAAAGTGATTTGTTCATAGGTGTGATAAAGTTAAATAATGATTGATATCATATTGTGGTAAAAGGTGAGGTAAAGTAAGTTGAGATGGAGTATGTGGTGAAATAAAGTGGGAGAGAGAGTTGTAAAGTAATTGCTTATTGTATTGACTTTACTTTACTATAGTTTTACATGATAAAAGAAAAGTAACTTATGGTAAAAAAATATAGCAATTGAAGTTTACTTTATCACATTACTTTTTATCCAGACATGATAAATTATATATAAATTAAAAGTATTTAATTAAAAATTATTCTAATAATAAAATTTACTTTAATCGTAGCATCTTCCAAACAACTCGATTTAAAATCTGTAATATTCTTCAAAAATTCCTCAAAAATTGTTAAATAGCAAAAATATTACAATATAATAATATTACATTATTCTATTCTATATTATTTTTTTTCTTGTAATAATTAAATCTGTAAATATTCAAACGGGCCCTTAGCTACTAGATAAATGCTATATTCGAGTAATTAATTCAAAATGAGTGTCAAATTTGGTGAATGAAAATCCAAATGGTCAGGTTAGAATTGATTGTAGAAGGGTCCTAGCCATTCACACATCTACCTACCCTACCCATGATTTTCACTTTGACACGGATGCAACTATTATCATTCTTGACTTAAAACATATAAACTTTTTGACCAATTGTGATCCAAACTCCAAGGGCACGTTAGCATAATAGCATTGCAGAAAATTGATTTTGGGGCAATCATTAAAGAGTTTCATGTATAACGATAATTTAGCAGAAAATAAATCAAACATGAGAGTTTGTGAGGACACAATATCACATACTTGGAAGAGTACTCAAAGATCTAAACTCCTTTAAAATCTTAAAATCTTAGCAAAAAACAGAAATGATCTTAAAATGAAGAACAGAAAAGTTTTTATATGGATCTTATATTTTGTGAGGCTTTGATTAGATTTTTAAAGTACTCTCTGTAAGAACGAATGGACCCCACAAACTCTTTGCAAAGCATTAGGAAAGAAAAAAAGCACAAGGGGGTTTTCTACAAAATCCCCTTTTAAAACTCAATCAACTCACTTTCAGCACACGTCCCAGCGATCGGATCCCACCGCAACCCGGAATTGCAGAAGCACCTCCGAACCCCATCCTCCATCGGATCGGCCGTGCACGTCGCATTCGTACCCGCCTCACAATCCGCCTGTACCCGACACACAGGCTCCCTCGGCGAGGCCCACTGTATCTCCACCCCCGCCTCCGGCCACTGCCCCACCGGCAGCGACGGGTCCAGATTCACAAAGCTCCGATACCCGTTACACCCCGTACCCGAAACCCGCACCGAATACGAAGTCGACGATCCGCCAGCGCGGAAAGCACAGCAGATCCCCGTCCGCAGACATGGCTCTGCCTCAGCCGTCTGGTTGATGTAGGCATGGCAGATGCTGGTGGCGGAGCAGTTTAAGGGGGAGGAGAGGAGGCGATCGGTGCAGTTGAGGAAGAGGATGGTGTTGCTGCTGGTGACGTTGAAGGGGAGGGAGTTGTTGAGCTGGATGCCTTGGGAGGGTTGGTCTGTGGTGATGCAGGAGTTGGGGAGGAGGGAGGCCGGGCGGATTATGAGCCTTTGAGTCTGGGGGTGGATGGAGGATATGGGGTAGGAGTTGTTGATGGTGTCGAATTGGAGGGTGTTGGATGATGGGTCGCATCGGATCTTGTAGGAAGGGTCGCCGCAGGTGGTGGAGGTGGAGAGAGGGTAGGGGACTGGGGTGGTGCCGCAGTTGGGGCAGTTGAGGGAGGTGGCGGAGCTGGAGAATGAGAGGAGGAGGGTGGTGGTGAGGAGGAGGAGGGAGAGATGGTGGATGAGGTTGGCCATTTCGGAGATAGAGAGACTTTAGATTCCTGGGTGGTGATTTATAGGTGAGTGGGATTTTATTATACAGTGAAATCCCACTGCAGCCATTTTTTGGAATAGAAATGTACTTGGGGCATGAAAATGGAGGACAGTGGCTCAAATAAAATCTATCCGGATCCACGAGGCTTTCACTCTTAAAATATGGAGTGGAACTCTCACACTCGGGCCCATTCAGTGAAAATCCGAGTAGTTTAAAATAAACTTCATAATAATGCGTTAGATGTCTTTAAATTTATTTAAATAGGAGATGGGCGCATTATAATATTCATTATTAAATAAAAATATTATAATTAACACACACTTATGCGTATTCATTAATCATGTATTTTATGAGATAATTAATCTTATGGCGTGACCAACCCATTGGGGATAAAATTTAGAGATACGTCTTTTATTAAGAGGTTATTCTTTTAAATAACTTAAATTTTTTAATAAATGGTTTCACTGTAGAGTTTTGAGAATCTTCAAAGCCGGAGCCTTGGACCATCTAGACTTAAAATATCCGTTTGCTTGAACCCACCATAGTGAGTAGCAGTAAGGTGGATGAGAATGGCATTGTGTGAATCATTTGATGACATAATCCCTATATTCCTTCATTTTAAGATGAAGATTTTTGTCGAATAACATAATTCAAATTTATGCAATCTTGCAGCTATGCATTTTTCATATCTGCCATGGAACAAGAAGAGCAATCCCAATACTTTTGTTTTAACAAATGACTCTTAATTAACAAAATCTAGCCAAAATTATTGAAATCCTTTACAGACTAAAATTAAGATAATTAAGCAATCTAGGTTATTTGATGGCATCCGACCCAATTTCCCTTGAATTTGGTTTTTGGTAGATGAAAAGTCATCAAAATCCTCTTTCTTATTTTGTGCGTAAAGTAGGCCATAAAATAGAGTATCCGAAACCTTACTACCGAAGTAGATGGCTTGACAGCTGTAGCTGCTATTGTTTGTCAATGTTTGTACGCAATGGATTGAAGCAAGCTATATGTTTTTACTTTTTACTAGCTGTTTTGTATTTATTTAAACAGTTGAACTTATTGCTTTCAATTGGCGACACGTGGCATGTTGACTTTTGTTGCTGACCATTCCACACGAGGGCATGGTTTTGAGTCTGCGGGTGGGCCATAGGGTCAGTGCTCCACTGATCTGTACTGTCTGGCTTCATTGCAAATAGAAGTCAAAGTCACCATGATTTTTTTTTGTCTTCTTCATCGCCCTTGTTGGTTGGGGATGAACTGAAAGTATGAATAAAAATAAAAAATATAATAGTTTATAATGGTAATTTAATTTTAATTATTGGGGGTGGAATATTATTGACTTTTGGTATGAGAAATGGAATTTTTTTATCTTTAGTTAATATATGTAGTTACTTTTGTACTTTTTTTTAAAAAAAAAGATTGAGGAGATTTTGGTAAAAAGTGTTTTTGATGCGATGTTTAACTTGACTTTACAAGCGGGTGAACCAAACTAGCTCTCAAGGTTCCTGTTTTGACTTAGGCTCCTGAAGTCTGAAGAGTCAGAAAGACAGATTGGATTATAGAGCCTATCATTTGAGATGTTCAATGCATGGTTACATAATTCGGTGGTTCAGGTCTTGAACTGTGAATTGTTGTTATCGGATAATCCACAACTCGATTTGCCATTATTCATGAAGAATAAAAGACAGGATTTGTGGCAGTTCGCAATATGATGTATAATTGCGGTCACGGCCACCATCGTGGTCGATCTTGAAATGTTATGTGAAGGTTACGTTGGATCGAAGGGTCGCTAGGCACCCTTAACATTGAAAAACAAAGATTGATAGGGATGCTAGTAGAAAATATTAAGAAAAAATACGTTTTCGGACAAAATGACTGATTTGGTGCAAAGTCACTTAAAATGATCTTTTCGGTCCAGTGGTCACCTAATGTGTTTTTTTTTTTTTTGTAAAATCCCCTATAATCTATGTTTATACATTTATTTTAATATTCTTGACTTTATTTCAAGTTAAGAACGCCTAAAAGCCCATAATTTATCTTTCAATTTATATAAAAAAAATATTTTAAAAAAAATAGAAAAGGAATGTGGGCCGGCCCGTGGGCGGCATGGCCCGGCATGGCAAGGAAAAATCTGTGGCATGGGCCATGCCGAGCTGAGCCCCAGCAGCCTACATACGGCATGGCATGGCACGGCCCAATATTCATGCCTATCCACAGCCAAGCCATTTAAACTAAATCTATTTATATCCAATCTCAGCTATTTAAAATAAATTTTGTACCAATCCATGGGAAGTCAACAAGTTTTACTCATATAAGAGATGGGGCCATCATAAGATTAGTTGTTAAATAAAAATACTATATGTAACACCCCACCCTGTACACATGCATAATATTGTCCGCTTTGGCCCACGGGCCTCACGGTTTTATTTCTGATGGGCCTCAACCCATCAAAAGGCCTCATGCAAGTTAAGGGTGTAAGCTCTACATAAAATCCCAATCACTTTCCTCTCTATAGTCGATGTGGGACTCCGAGGCGTCACATTGGCACGTCCCTGTGCAGTAGCCTGCCAGCCCTCTTGGCCCGCCCACATGTACCAGACCACAGCAGGGGACCCACACTCAAACTATTCGAGAGTCAACTCTGATACCATTTGTAACGCCCCACCCTACACGCATACATGATATTGTCCGTTTTGGTCCACGGGCCTCACGGTTTTATTTCTGATGGGCCTCAACTCATCAAAATGCCTCATGTAAGGTAAGGGTGTAAGCTCTACATATAATCCCAATCACTTTCCTCTCTATAGTCGATGTGGGACTCCGGGACGTCACACTATAATTAACACACACTTGGGCATTTTTATTAATCATGTTTTTTTTATCACATGGTTGATTTTATGGCGTGGCCAACCCTTACGAGGAAAGATTTAGAAGTACTTTATTTACTAATAGGGCATTAAAAAAAAACTCAAAGTTTTACCAAGTGGGTCTCACTATAGAGTTTTTGAGAATATTCAAGGCTTGGAGGATGTATACTTGAAAAAAACCGTTTGCTTAAACCCACCCTGGTGAATAGCAATAAGGGAGACGGGAATGGCATTGTGTGGATCATGCGTAGGGCAACATGTGATTGATGACATAATCCCTCTATCCCTTCATTTTAAGGTGAGTATTTTTGTCCATTGGTTACACTTTTGTTTATGGCCAAATTTATGCAATCTTGCACCTATACATTTTTTATAGGCAAAATTAGCAAAAGGTCCTTATAAGTGAATGTTTTCAGCCTCCAGTCCAAGAAAGAACTTATTAAGACCTATGATTCACTCAGCTAGATTGTTTGCAGCCTTAGGTCCATACATCCACATGATCACATATTTAAGGACTAAATTGCCCCTTCAACCGTTTTAGGCATAACATTTTGAAATTTAAAAAATCAAATCTTCCGTCCTCCCTCCTTCCTAAATCCTCTTGATCGAATCGACAAAAGGGGGAAAGATCGTTTTTCATTTCTGTTGGGCCACATTGGCCGGAGGGGAAGCCGAAAGAGAAGGTAGCAGGCTGCTGTCCGCTTCTGGTTACAGAAACCATAACTGAATCTTCGTCTCGGGATAAAAGGGAAGGGAGATAGATCTCGGAAGGAATTCGGCGAGCGATTCTGGCCGAGAGTTGAGATCTCGGCAGGGTGAGATCGGGGATCTCTGTTGGTTTTCTGCTGTCCTATTCCTGTTGCAGAGAAATCAGAGATGATCTCTGTTGGTTTTCTCTGGTTTGGGTTTGATCGCCTGGACTGATAGTTGCCGGAGAAGAAGAAGAAGCACGAGGATCCGGACTGAAGGATTCCAGAATAAGTTCGTTCCGGAGAACTGATCCAGGATTACAGAAGATCAGTCTCTTGGTGGGCCACATAGATCGAAGAACCGGTGGAGGCACTGGATCCGGCCTGGCACTTGCAAAATGGTGTTGGAGGAAGGAGAATGACTAGTTGGGTTCTATTGCAGAGAAATCGAAACACAGAGGATCAATCTGTGTCTTTGTTTCTCTATTGCGGAGAAATCGAAACACAGAGGGAATGGTTTTGTTGCACCCATCGCCGCCGCCGCAGCCGTTGCCAGAGATCCTCTCCGCCGTCAACGTCGCCTCGCCGACCGACCGCCCTCCCACCGTTGCCGCAGAAGACAACTACCAGAGGTGGCATAGCGCCTGTTGCAGGCGTTGGGAGGAAGGAGATGACCCAGTCGGGTCCTTTGTGAGTCAGGTCCAGGTCAGTTCGACCTGACCCGTTTCACCGAAGTCCAGGAACAGTCCATATTCAGCAGTACAGTCAAGGCAGTTTGATCAGGTTCAATGGCCAGAATTGTTTCCGGATGTCTACAGCCATCCGGACTCAAAATTGCATTCCGTTTTTTTCGTTGGATTCGTATAGACGAGATCTATAAGGTAGACAAAATGGATTGACGGAGAAAGAGCTTAGTTGCAGGCTTTTCTGTAAATTTTTCTAATTTTTTGTCAAAATTATTTGAGTTTTTATCAAATTTAGCTGAGTTTTTACAAATTTATCTGAGTTTTTATCAAATTTATCTGAGTTTTTTGTTAAATTTATCTGAGATTTTAACAAATTTAGTTAAATTTTTGTCAAATTTATCTGAGTTTGTATGAAATTTATTTGAATTTTTATGAAATTTATTTACGTTTTTTGTCAAGTTTATATGAGTTTTAACAAATTTATATAAGTTTCTGTCAAATTTATCTGAGATTTTGGTAAATTTATCTGAGTTTCAATAAATTTATGAGTTTCTGTCAAATTTATCTAAGTTTTTGTGAAATTTATCTGAATATTCGTCAAATTCATCTGAGTTCTCGAGAACTCTATCGGATTTTTTGTAAAGTTTTTCTGAGTTTTTGACAAATTTATCTAAGTTTTTACGAAATCTATCTGAATTTTCGTCAAAATTTTTCTGAGTTCTGGAGAAATTTATCTGAATTTTCGTCAAATATATCTGAGTTCTGGAACAAAATTTATCTGAGTTTTGAAGAAATTTATCTGAATTTTTGTCAAATTTATCTAAGTTCTGGAACAAAATTAATTTGAATTTGGAAATTTTATTTGAATTTTTGAAAAATATAGCCGAGGTTCTAACAAATTTATCTCCATTTTGAAATTTTTAATTGAGGTTTTGAACGAATATTTCTGTAATTTTGATAAATTTATTTGTATTTTCTTAGATCTATTTGTATTTTTGAATTTTATTTATGTCATTTGAAATTTATTTATATTTTTTGAAATAAATTTAACTGAGTTTTGACAAAAGTACTTGAGTTTTTGGCAAATTTTTCTGAATTTTAAAAATTTGGTTTATCTTAGTTTTGGCAAATGCATTTGCATTTTTTAAAATTTATTTGTATTTTTTAATTTTATTTACGTCTTTTGAAATTTATTCACATTTTTTGAAATTTATTTGGATCTTTTGAGATTTATTGAGTTTTTTGAGATTTATTTATATTTTATTACATTTATTTGGATTTTTTGAAATTTATTTGCTTCTTTTTAAATTGATTTTCATCTTTTGAGATTTGTTTATATTTTTTTTTATGTTTATTTGAATCTTTTGAAATTTATTTGTGTCGTTTTAATTTCTATGCGTTGTTTTGAGATTTATTGTAATTTTTTAAAATTATTGCATTTTTAAAATTTATTTATGTTATTTTGAAATATATTTATATGTTTTTATAATTTATTTGAAAATCTCATTATTGGGATTCCATTCATCATGGCCAATTAAATGTTAGTTGACCATTATTAATGGGATATCCCACCAATCATGAGATATGACTTAAAGAAATGGCAAATTGGATGCATGACTTTTCTGTGGACTTAAGACAATAAAGTGGCATGTTCAGGGACCTGTCGCGGAATGCCCCTTTTTTATATCTTCCATGGAACAAGAAGAGCAATCTCAACACTTTCGTTTTAACAAATGACTCTTAATTCACAAAATGAAGTCAAAATTATTGAATTCTTTAAGGACTAAAATTCAGATAATCAAGCAATGAAGGTCGTCTGATGTCACAAATCTCTTGAATTTGATTTTTGGGAGATGAAAAATCATCAAAATCCTCTTTTTGATTTTGTGGGGAAAGTGGGCTCTAAAATAGAGTATGGAAAACCTTCTTCCGGAAGTAGAAGGTTTGACAGCTGTTGCAGCCCTTGTCAGTCAATGTTTGTACACATGGATAGAAGCAAATGTTTAAAGCTATCCGTGTTGACTAGTTTTTTGTATTTATTTAAACCTTTGGCCTCATTTCTTTCAATTAGCGACACGTGGCAAGTTGACTATTGGTGTTGACCATTCCACATGTGGGCAAGGTTTTGAGTCTGCGAGTGGGCCATATTTGTCAGTGCTCCACTGATCCGTACCGTCCATTAGTGGCTTGTTTGCAAATGGAAGAGTCAAATTGAATATGATTTTTTGTTTGTCTTCTTCTTTGCCCTCGTTCGTTGGGATGCGTTGAATACGGGCACACCAATTCTCTCCCAATGTGCTTTCCGAGATATTAATTAAGATTTTTAGGGGTAGTTTGCTTTTACGCATGAAATATATAAATATAATTTATATCTATAAATGATAAATATTTAAAATTTAAGTATGTAATATTTACACATGTATTTTTTTTATAATGTTTGTCTAATAATTAATATAATTTTCACATCATTTACATATATGATTTATTTTACCATAATTATTTCAATGATATGTGTAAATGTATTGGATGACTTTATAAATGATACTTATTATTCATTAAATTAAATTATACTATAATGATTTGAAAAGGAGACAAAAATGTCTATTTTATATCAAAGTTTGTATTTGCATTTTAGATACTTCAAAAGGAAAATGTCTTTCAACTTGAAATATACTTATAAAAAAAAATATATTTCTATCAATGATCACATTTACAAAAATGAATTCCAACATGTTTAGTCAAGAAAATATTAATTTATATTATGATGGTTAAGCAAATAGCATTATTATTATATTTTTATTAATTAATATTTAATCCAATATTGATCTTAATTCATTATTCAATTTGCATAAAAACTTAACCCATGCATCTCACGGGCTTTATGCTAATATTAATCAATTATAGAAAGTTCTTAAAATGAGTATTTTGTGGCTAAGTTCAATTATATTAAAAGTGTCACAAATTTGTTATGGTTAGATAAAATCACATTTATACATGATTTTTGAATGATGCCATAATTCTATATAAAATACATTCTTCATTCTCTCTTACATTCATATATATACATGTTTAAATATTTTTAAAGTATTGCAATAATAAATAACTTTAGAAAAATCATTGACATATTAGAAGAAAACTGAAATAATAAGGTAATTAACTAGTTAAAAGTTGATATAGAAAAATCATTGAGATATTTATCTTATAGATCGTCCCTTAAAATTTACTATTAATATGTTTTTTGTCCTATAGATTTTGTCCCTTAAAACCATTGGAGCCACTTTCACTTTTTAATATATTTTTTGTCTTACAGATTTTGTCCCCTAAAATCATCCATTTTGGGACCTCTTTTATTATTATTTTTCTAATGCGTTGGAGCGGGGTTTCGAACCCCGAACCTCTTTCACATAAATGCCCCAACTTTGAGACCTTTATTATTATTATTTTTCTAATGCGTTGGTGGGGGGTTTCGAAATCAAGACCTATTTCACGGAAATGCCCCAACAACAAACCGTCCGCCTCTAACGGATATTCTTCGGAAGCGCACATGTTTTGGTATTCTCCATTTCCCACCTCCACAGGTGTTCAAATTTTGGTGTGAAAATGAGCTCATTTTCACCCCCTTTTACACATCTGATTTACAAGCAAAATGCATAAATAATTATAGACAAACATAACTGATGCGTAAATATTACGCATATTTACCATTTACATATGTAAATGGGTGTTGACAAACAATCCCTTATCGATCAAAAGAAGCTCAAATGCAGGTCATTCTCTTGACATTAAAGGTGGATAGAGACAACGAAACCCTCAAGGTTTCTCTTTTTGGATTTAGATATTCTGGTAACATAATCACAGTTCATTTTAAAATAAATACAGAAATACAATTTAATGGGTTTAGAGTTTTGTTTAACCCATAAGTTAGGCAACACATGAAAATCCTAACAATCTTACCCTTTGTCAATTTATATGGACAAAACTCGAACCCTAGGACAATACAATTTTTGATCTTCCCAAAACCCAAAAAATTACATTGAATATTAAGTACAAAAAAAGATTTGCAGAACTTGGAGATCTTGCACTGCCTTTGCTTGAAGAACTCCCCCAAGCTCCATTATTCTCCCTCTTTTTGTCTATAATTGACAAACACGTATCATTATGCAACTTCTGTTAATGTGGATTAGCAACTCTCCCTCAATTTTGACTCCCCCTAAATATCATCTTCTTTTTAGCAACGAGTGGGGGCTTGATTTTGCAGATCATGGGTGATGAAGCTTAGATACGCAAACTTGCAAATTTAAGCATTTCAACAAAGTATGTCCCAAAACAGAAGGTAGGTCATCTTTCTTGACCCAGCTTGAGGTTCTCCCGCCATGGTTTGAAAAATCTCTTCAAAGATGGAAGATGGTCCTACAACTGTTAAGGGTAGATCTTGCTCTAATTGATTTACACGCCCTTCTTCACACACCCACAGCTTTTCTGATCGATTTTTCTTTGATCGCATATACTGGACTCAACCTAATGCGACCCTAGCCTAAAATGATACACATGCAATCAAGCAAAGATTAAAGCGCTCAGAAGATCTAATGGGTTCACCTAATTAACTAGATAGCTCTTGACTGCTTGAAGAGTAAACCTAGGCCTCCAATCCAGTCTTATTAGACCATAGTTGATAGATTAGCCCCTAGGTAAGGGTAGGATTGCTTAATGAACTCGTTTGAAGGACCCTTGCCTCGAACAGTCTAGTTGTCTCCACACTCTGGATAAAGCTTTTCTTAGATCAACTTTGGTCAAAGAATGCAATTGGTGCAATCTTTAGTGGTCTTTGTCCTACTAAGCTTGAATTCCTATGGCCTCTTTCTAATTGATTTTAATTAAGGTTGGTGCTTACATGGGTTATGGTAAAACCTAGTGGGTAAGAATCCGGTGATGAAATATGGTTCTTATCTTTATGGGGTTGATTGCCCTTAACTAAGAGTGTGTCCAATTAGATGGTGTTTCAATCGGGCATTTACACTTTGCAAAAATTAAATCATCCAAACCCTACTTGCAAGTAAAAAATTCATGGGATAAAATTTAGAAACTCTTACAGCGGGGTCTACGTAAATCTTTAAACTGTGCAAGCTCAGCCTGTTTTTTTTAGCAATTTTGTAATTCTGAGAGCAACTTGTTTGCTTAAAAGCAATTCCCGTGTTTTCCTTCCTTTTAGAGTCCTTCAAACTTGAAATGTTATCTCAGAGAAAACAACTAAAGTGTTAGATCTAAGTAAACTACTAAAAATCGCTAACAAAGTGCTAATAAAACTCTAAATTGAGAAACCAACCTAATCTAAATTTCAAAACCCTAAACCACTGCAATTTGAATGAAAGATGTAACTCTAAAACTCCTAATGCAGTCCTAAGTTAAATGGACACCTTGTTGTCGAGTACTGAAAAAAACTCTTAAGTGTTGGAACTGTTACACAGACCCAAGTTTATAGATCTATATGAGACTACGACCCACTTAGATTAATCAAAACCTGAAAAAAATGACTGGAATGTAATCTCCAAATATGCAAGAATCAAATAATAAAAAATAGAGACTAAAAAGGATAAAAATGAAGAAGTTGGCTACTTGAATCAGTTCTTCTTGCTGATTGCAAAATCTACCTGCCTTACTGGCCCTGTTCACGACAAAGTATGACTTCCAGAAAGTATTTTTTTCTGAAAGTTTGAGGGTTCCAAGACTATATATCAAATTCCAATCCAAAAAGAAATTCAGGTCAAAAGGAGTCTGTTTGACTTTTTTTTTTTGGGTGGGGGGGGGGGGGGGGGGGGGGGATTTCAAAATGAATTTCTAGGTGTTAGAGCCCGACCTAGACCAACTCGATTAGTGCTAATTAAGTGAGTATTTAGTCTTAAGTGGATTTTAGTAATCGTTGAGTTAGAATATGATTGGACTTAGTTTTGGACCTAACTTTGGAAATTTTGAGAACAAATAGTTTTAGTCAGACACGCTTAGGGACGCCTTGAGTGCACATGTAAGAATGGGAGGTTCATGCTACTTCTTCGATTTTTATTGTGATTCTGATTTCATTTGAATGGTTTTATTATTTATTACAATTTTCATTTTCAACCTGTCTGTGTTTGAAGCCCAGAAATCTGTGTTTTGGCCTAAAAAGGGTAAAATTGACTTTTCACACCAAACCTAGACATAAATTTTGAAATCTTAATACCATGTCAAATTTATACTTTTCGAAAACTAGATATTTCGAGGATCGTTTTATCCTTCTTCGTCGATCTCGTCCCGGACCCGCAAGATCATGTTTTATCTATCATAAATTTTAGCTTAATGGGTCTCACTTTCCACTACTTTAAGTCATCTCCTTCCTTTTCCATTCCATTTCACTTTTTCCTACAAATCTTTTGAACTAGGGCAAGGAAAAGAAAATCTTTTTTTTTCCCAACCTTTTTCCTCTTGAATATCATGGCTAGGAAGCTCCATTCGCAAATCTAAACACGTGGTCCTCTTTTTCTCATCTCAAGCTTTTTATTGATGCTATTTTCTTGGAAGATCTAGCTGAATCTTCACCATTTCTTCTTCGCTCCTATTTGTTTGGATAGCTTTAGGTAAGAGCTTGAAACCATCTCTTCCATGGAGTTTATTTAGCTCATGAAGAGCCCTTTTTCCTAACTTTTAAACCCATTTTTTAAATGGGGATTTTTGGTGACCAAAATAGTGATTTTGAGTGTTTCTTTTGGTGCTTTTTGTGTAGATTCGTGGCTCAGCTCTTGAATTGGTTTTTGTGAGAGATTTGTTTGACATTTGGGCAAAGGCAAGTAATCATTTCAGGTTTTATGTTGCATGTGTGTTTTTAGGGCATTTTGCCTTAAGAAAATATTGCTCTTGTTACTATGTTTTCATTATTTGCTATATTTAGATCTTTCTTAGTTTGCTCATTTATTTTCAAGCATGGTTACTAATTATCTTTTAACTTTAAAGTTTTATTTTGATTGGAAGCTTGTATCTTGTTTAATGTTTAGAAGTTGTTTTATAATATGATTTGATGATTTAAAAGTTTAGATTGTGATGTGCATGGTGTAAAATGTTTGAAATCATCACTTGGAGAGCATGGTGGCTCAGGGAATGCAGGTTGGTTAAAAAATTAGGAGAAGGGAGAAAAGTTGTGTAAAATCTAGACTGAACAGCTGCTGCCCGTAGACTGTCTGTCAGGCGTCGGTCAGCTGGTGGCTAACCGAAATGCCCATCTCGGCTAGCCGACAGCCAACCCGAACTTCGTCGGTTCCTTTTCTATAAGCGAGCATCCTGTCAAGGACTTTTCTGTCAACTGGCGGCTAACCGAACCGCACATTTCGGCTAGCCGACAACCAATCGAGTCCCATTTTGGTTCCTTTTCCCGAGAGCTGCTTTTCTCTGATTTGGGTCCAGCCGTCAGCTGTCGGTCAGCTGGCAGCTAGCCGACAGGTAACCGAGAGCTAACCGAATTTTTAAAATAAGCCAATTTTGGAGGGAATTTTATAGAAATGAAAACTAGACTATACTATGGACTTTTAACTTGACTTTGTGTATTTGAAATCTGAAAAATTTCGGAGGCACCAATATATTTTATGTTTTTAGTATTTGGGTTTCAATTACACAAGGGTCAATCAATGGTCTTAGTATATGCTTGATGGACTTCATCTTTGAACTTCAATTTTGATAAAGAAATATCATCATGCACTCGTTTTGAATTTCAAGTATAAGCTTTTTTAAAGATTTGTTTTTTAGAATGAAAGGGGATCATTTCTTGAGCTTTGTTATGCTATTTTGCTAGCTGTGCTATGTTTCGTTTTGACAAGTGATTTCCCCTTGATTTTCGATAAGTCGATAAGTATTTTGTCGTGTTTTGTGCATTCATGATTCTAAGTAATTACCACTGAGCTTGGACTGCCCATTGTATACACATCGTGCGTGTTCCGATTCCACGGCCAGTCTCCCTGTCTACATCGTTTGGCGTGGGATCGTGTTTCGCTTGTCGTGTGTGCTTGCTCTTATCATTACGTATGAGGGAGAAAGGATGAGCTCTTTGTGGATTTACATTTTCATGATATTATAAGTATTTGTAAATTCAAAATAAATATCTTGATCTTGAACTGTTTTAACTTCATTAAATTGTTTTAACATTGTTGCATGTTTATGCCTAAATTGATTACCTGCCAAACCGTCGTGTTTGATGCTTGTATTTTGGTGCCCAGGTGCAGGAGGTGTTTCCTTTGAGGAGGAGTGTCCGGAGGAGGCTTTTAAGCCGCCCCCAGCACGAGAATGGCAGCCCACGTCGGCAGGATCTTGAGATTTGCTTCATCATATTAAGAGTTTTTATGTGGACTTTTGAATGTATTGGCCTTTGTTGGCCTCTTATGGGATGTAACTTGACTTAACTTACTTTTATTTAATCTTAAAACTTTAATCGTGTTGGGAATGCTATGTTTATACTCCTCTCTCTGATAGTAAGTCTTGATACTTGTTTTACTTATGCATTTGTCTCGAAATGTTCATGTTCTACTTGATTACATTTTGCTATACGCTTCCGCAAACTTGATCATGTGAGCTAGTACTCGTGTCTTGGGATTCTCACTGTGGAAACCTGTGGGAAAATGCAATACTCATGTTGTGGGCCCGACCCGGATCCCAATCTCCGTCTGGGGTCGCAACACTGGGCAAGGTTTGGGTGGAGGCTAATCCGAGCTGCCAGCCCAACTCAACCTGTTAGCTCGACTCAACCTGCCTGACCCGAAATGCCAGTTCAACTTGACCTACCAGCCTGAGATCGACCCAGTCGAGAGAAGAAAACTAATTCATGTCAGGTGGGATAGCTGGCACTGAGAAGATGGAGGGAATCCAAAATTGAGGAAAGAGTTTCTATCAATGGAGGATAACGCCTACCATGATTATGAGGAGGAATGAAGGGAGAACGTGTGCCAAAAGGGGAGAGGAAGAGTCCAGACAAGTGGTATAAAAGACAACAAAATGGAAGAGAGGTATGATTTTTCTGAGACAAACACAAAAGATAAAAAAAAAATAAAAGAGAAACTGAGGAAGAGAGAGAGCATGTTACATTCTTGGCTAACTTGATCTTCGGAGGGTATTCGATCGGAACGCCTGATTGAATTCTCACATTCTTTTGGTTCTTAGCAGGGTCCCTGCTCGGAAGCCACCAGCAAAGAGAGGACAATCATGCTCAAAATTTGTTCGGTCAAGTTGACTTAACCGCAACCATCCAAGACAAAAATTGGCTTTACAATCGGTGCCGCCTGTGGGAAGCGAAGGAGGGAAATCGCCCACTAACGTTTCTTCTTGCTAAGAGACATGGTGGACCAAGAGCTTGGTCTGGGATCAAAGCGTCAGAATGGATGATCTCCATCTGAGATAGAGGCAACCCAGGATAAGGTGTGACGAAGACGCCTGGGAAAGGATCCTATAGTCAACCACCCAAGTGACTAAGACGATGAATATGTTCTATACACAGATAGTGATCGGACAGCCCCCCTTCCAAGCAAAAAAGGACGGATCCAGTCAGAAGTACACCGCACCGACCCAAGTCGAGCCATAAACTCACCATCTATGGGTAAATTGCAAAAAGAATCCCACCAAAAGCAGGATCACGATCACCAAAAATGAGCTCCACCGCAGGACGCA
Organism: Litsea cubeba; assembly: GCA_012931725.1. Taxonomy (NCBI): domain Eukaryota; kingdom Viridiplantae; phylum Streptophyta; class Magnoliopsida; order Laurales; family Lauraceae; genus Litsea; species Litsea cubeba. Next base: position 44,651,695 of record CM022954.1, read on the forward strand.
TATGTCCGCCTAGAGTAGTCTTGCAAAGAAGCTGTTCGGGACCTGACACAAGGAATGAAGCAGCAAAAGGAAAAGAGCAATTGCTTGTTGCTGGAATTGGAGATAGCAAAGGAGGCGCACAGATGCCCCCCCAAGTCTGGAAAACACTTGGAAAGGTTCGACAACCGCCCATGAAATTCGGCGAATAGAGCGTCAAAGCAGTACCAATGTACGAGGGCCCAGAAGTCATCATTCTGAATCAAAGTTTAGACGTACCCGACCTAAACATAGAGCAGGGGATGAATGGAGTAGAACTTCGAGCTCCTTGCCACGAAAAGAGGAAGAATCCGAAGTGTAAGCACAAGGCATTAAGAGTGGAGTGACTCCAAGAAGAAAGACAGCTCCACAGACTCTTGGCGAAGAAGAAGTGCAAGTCCTTATAGAGAAGGCACTAGAGAGTCGGAGGCCCCATTAGGAAACCATGTTCCGAGCAAGGTACTTGGGAAGCACACAGAACTTCATATCTCCTTTTTCAAAGGAGATAGAAAAGGCTGACCCGCCTCAGCAATTTTCTAACCCAAAACTGAAGACCTATGATGGCATTTCTGATCCTGCCGACACGTCAAGCACTATCTACATTCCATGGCACTTTGGATCGGGAATGAGTCACTGATGTGCAGGGTCTTCCCCTTATGCTTGGGGGGTCTAGCCTTGAAATGGTTTTCCTATGTGAAGCCTAGATTGATACACAGCTTTCGAGAGCTTGCAGGGTCCTTTGTTACCCGTTTTGTCAAAAGTTCTAAGCAACCGAAGGATGTTTAAGCATTGCTATCACTTAAAAAGAAAAATTCAGAGAGCTTGAAGGAGTACAGTGCTCGCTACTGGCGCCTCTATAATGAGGTGGAGGGAAGTAATGAACAAGTGGTGGTGGCTACCTTCAAGCTAGGGCTGCCAAAAGAGAGTCAGCTCCGCCAATTGCTAACCAAGCGATCCCCGCCCACGCAGGGAGACCTAATGTAAATAATTGAAGAGTTCGTCAAATTAGAAGAGGGCATGGAAGCACCCGAGCCAAGGTGGACACGCACAATGGATGAGGGATTCAAGAAGAAGAGACAAAGGGAGTTCGGAGAGGTTGTTGACAGGAGAGTGGGTCATGTCAAACCCACAAGGGCAACCTATTAGGGGATATATACAGTTTTCAAAGATCCAATATACCGGATCCTCACACAAATCAAAGAGAAGCCCTTCTTTAAAAGGCCTCTAAAGATGATCAACGACCCTGGATGCCGGAACCCCAACCTTTGGTGCTCTTACCACCGAAGGAATGGCCATTTGAAGGAAAATTGTCGAATGCTCAAACAACATCTGGAAGACCTAGTCAAGGAAGGTCATCTGAAGGAGTATGTAGAAAATACACACTCAAAGAAGAACTGGGAAAGCTCAATTCAGAAGGAAATAAAAAATTTTATAGGTGAAGAGGGACCTGTTAGGGTAATACATGTGGTGCATGTAGCAAGCAATCCGTCAGAAGTAATGACTCAATCTGCCAGGATGCAAAAAACGATGGCTGCACACTTGAAGGAGGTATATCAGATGGGTGCTGAACCGAGCTTGGTCAGCAGTTTGGGAGGGGCAAGTCGGAGATTTCATCCTTCGACAAGGATCTGTGAGATGCGGTTCAACCCACAATGACGTCCTCGTATCAACTCTACGAGTACAGGAGTATGATGTCCGAAGAATGGTCATGATCCAGGAAACTCCTCGGAAATAATGTACGAAGAGTTATTTGATAGGCTCGGTCTGAAGCACTCAGATCTAAAGCCAACCTCAATACCCTTGTTTGGGTTCAGCGGCCAAGAAGTACACCCCCTCGGTGTAATAACAGTGCAGGTTGGCCAAGGTCCTATTCACCTAGACGTGGAACTTTTAGTGGTAGATGTGTCATCTCCCTATAATGCCATCATGAGGCAAACATGGATTCATCGTATGAGGGCAGTACCATCAACTTATCACCAAAGGTTATGATTCCCAACGATAAAGGGGGCCATGGAGATCAGAGGAGACTAGGTGGCTTCTAGAAGCTGTCTGATCGCTGCAATAAAAGGAAAAATGAAGAAGACAGATGATGAAGACTTAGATCTGGTCAGAAAGTCTGGCCTCAAATAGCAATCAAAGTCAAGTCGGACAGAAAATGAAGAATCATGTGCTGAGATGACCAACCAAGCAGTGGAAGAGTTGAAAAGGATTGTAGTGCATGGTGGAAATCCAGAAAAATACTGGATGATTGGGGCGTCAATGACCAAGGAAGAATAAGAGAGCTTGACTCGGTTCCTCGATCAAAGTTCCGATGTTTTTGCTTGGACTCCTACGAGATGCCAGGAGTCTATCCCGAGGTTATCAGTCATAAGCTAGGCGCAGATCCAAAGGTAAAGCCAGTGATGCAGAAACAAACAAAACTCGCACCCGAGCGCCAAGCAGTGGTTTGTGAAGAGGTTGACAAGTTGTTGGATGCAAATGCAATCCGAGAAGTCCATTACCCGGAATGGCTATCCAATACGATGGTCGTGCCAAAGAAAGACAAAAAATGGAGGGTATGCATGGACTTCACCAATCCGAACAAAGGCTGTCCCAAAGATAGCTTCCCTTTACCAAAAAAATGATTAGTTAGTGGATGCCACAGCAGGTCATGAACGAATGAGCTTTTTTGGATGCGTACTGAGGTTACCACCAGATCGCAATGGAGGTGGCCAACCAGGAAAAAACAACATTCATAACACCAAAAGGCACATATTGTTACAAAAGAAAGCCATTTGGACTTACGAATGCAGGGGAAAGAAAGCAAAGGCTAGTAGCAAAAATATTCTAAGATCTGATTGGGAAAATGGTAGAAGCTTACAATGATGACATGGTAGTCAAGAGAAAATAAAAAATTACACATGAACAGGATTTGAGCTCGGTCTTCAATATCCTACGAAGGTACAAGCGTAGGCTGAACACTTCGAAATGTTCATTTGGTGTCAGCTCGGGAAAATTTCTAGGATACATTGTAACCCAGAGAGGAATCGAAGCAAATCCCGACCAAATTCTGGCAGTATAGAAGATAGAGCAACCCAGCTCAAAAAAGGAGGTGCAAAGACTGACAGGTATGCTTGCAGCCTTGAATCATTTTTTTATCTAAAAGTTTAGATAATTGCCGACCAATCTTCCTTGGACTAAAAAAGAAGGCAGAAAAGATATGGGACGAGCAATGTGATGAGGCCCTAGCACAGATCAAACAGTATCTAAGCTCCCCCCAATGCTTTCTATTCCCCACCCAGGAGAAGAGCTGATACTATACCTAGTAGTATCCGAGCATGCAGTCAGTGCAGCCTTGATGAGAGATCAAGGAAAACAACACTTACCTATATATTTTGTCAGCAAAACCTTGTTAGATGCCGAGACAAGATACTTACCACTGGAGAAGCTCGCCATAGCATTGGTAAGTGCAGCACGGAAGCTCAAACACCACTTCCAAGCCCACAAAATCAAGGTCCTGACTAAGCACCCGCTTTGAGCCATCTTGCAGAAGGCCGACCTATCTAAGAGGATGGTAAAATGGGCGATAGAGCTCGGTGAGGACGATATCAAGATAGCCCCGAGGAGTGCTATAAAATGACAGGTAGTGGCTAGATTCATTGCTGAATTCATACAAAAAAAAGAACTGAAGCAGAGAGAAGATAGCTTGGTAACTGACGAGAAATGGTAGCAGTATGTGGATGGCGCATCCAACTCCCGAGGTTCGGGGGCTTGCATGGTATTCATCACACCAGAAGGAGCAATAATTGAAAGAGCTGCGACCCTCGGCTTTGCAGCATCAAATAACGAGGCGGAATATGAGGCCCTCTCTTGTGCATCTTTTCAATGCATAGTGATAATGTTTCATGATTCTCTATGTACATTTGCTAGAGTGGAGTTTTTGTATGGACCATGTTTGATGAATTGATGTTAAGGTCTTTGAGCATGCTCTTTATAGGTATACATACATATATAAATAAGAGAGCTATTTTCATCTCTATGTATTACATGGCTCCTCTTCTAACTTCATACCTTCTTGTGCACACATAAGTTGTATTATTTATTGATGATATGGTATGAGTTAGATCTTGATTGTGATTGATTATCTCTATACAAATGTCAAATAGTTCCATGTATGGTTGTGCTTTTAAGTTATATTTGCAGATACCATACTAGAACTCAAAAATCCATCTTTTGTGCCTTCTAGTCTTTATTTGAAATGGATGGTTATGGTGTTGATTCATGTGTTTTTTTAAGTGATGTCATTCTTATACATGTTTCAACTTCATAGTAGTGATCTTGATCATATGAACCTCTTTAAAATCCATTCCTTGTGTTATATAGTTTGAATCTATTGTTTGATGGATCTTATAGATGTTGAATTCATATGATTTGACACTTTGAAAATTGCATGCTCTACCAAGTCATATATTTTCAAAATGAAATTTCTCATGTTCATCACTATGCTCATTAGTTGTATCATTAAAAATGATGAATTTCTATTTATGATGCTTGATGAAATTTTGTGTTTGCCACATCCTTTCTCTTAATCATGTTTCATATTCAATTGGTTTCAATTAGTATATTTTTCGATTGATGTCATATCCAATTGATGTCATATCTTGAGAATGTGATAGACCTTGTGTACATTGGTTTGAATTTGATAGCAATATATTTTTGTTCTATATCACATTCGATTAGCATCATAATTTTCATGTTTGCCACCTCTCATGCACATATAGGTAAATCTCATAACCACTATGTTTATGTGATCATAATCTTGGATGGTTAACGGTTGAGGTAGGCTTAATGTTTGAATTTCATTTCACTCATCTTGCACATGACAGTCATATCGTATTTAATGATTGGATGAAATGATTTCAAAATATTCATAGCATATGATTTTCATAGTTATATTGATTGATGCTATGTTTAGTAAATCCTATAACATCATGGATAGCTCTAATTTGGATTAATCCTAGTAGTTATATTCTTTTTAACTCCATTTTAGAGTGATTGTGTTAATTGTCCTATCCTTGATCTCAATTGGTATCCTATATTCCAATTGGCATCCATGATCGCTTTTCTCCATGGCCTTGCTCTTTATTTTGGTTATTTGATCATATTGAGCTCTCTAGTTAAAAGTACCTAACCTTCTCTTGAAGTTATCCTCAATTGGTTAAACCATCTTCTCCCTGCACCAAATAGTTAAATCTTTGTCAACAGTTTGACAAAAGGAGAGAATGTATTGAGGAGGAGTGTAAACCTTCATAGGAAGCGTTATTTTTATTGGCCTTTTACCCTTAGAGACTACTACCCTACATGATACCCTATTATGTATTTCATTTTCGATTTCTTTTGATAACAGGTGCTACTAAAAGATATCTTCCATATTTCATGTGTGTAGGTACCTTTGCAATTTAATGTCAAAGGGGGAGAGAGTGTTCAAGTTGTCTAAAGAGAGATATTGCATAATCATCTAAAGGGAGAGAGTGCATGGTCAAAGGGGGAGAGATTAAAGAAGAGAAAGCTTGGGAATTAAAGAAGATGCTTGGCTAAAGAGAGGAAGATGAAAAGGAAGCTTGAAGAATGATCAAGCTCCAAGCATCAAGAAGAATGAAGAAAAAGATCTAGAACCCAAGTTAAGCGAAGTAAGCATCGAAGAGATTTCAAAACTTGTCCAGCTTTGGGGGAGCTAAAGACTTAGTGTGTGAATTCAGTGATGAGTGAGTTGCCATCAAATTACAAAGGGGGAGATTGTTAGGGATTTGGTGTTTTGCAATTTGATGGATGCATTATTATTTTAACATCATTCAAATTTTCACACTTACTTTGATTTAGAAAATCTTGAAATCTTATATTTTCACATGCATTGTTTTAAATCTTTCAGAACTTATGTTTCATGCATGTTTTGATTTTAAACATTAGATGCATTTATTTTTGAAATGAAGTTTTATGAATCAAGCTAGCCAATGGTTTTAAAAAGTTTCAAATCATCTCTGGCATATTAGTTTTCATGTTTTTAAAACACTTAGATTGATTTAAATCATATTTCCAAGCTTGATTTAATGGCCCAAAATTCCCAAAAGAAAAACACTTTGAAATATGTAAAAAATGGGAAAAGGTCTTTGGACCCGGGTCGACCTACAGTGTGCTCGGTCGACCGGCCCATGGACTCGGCGACCGAGCACACTGCAAGTCGACCAGAAAAAGAGCCGTCGAGCTCGTTTTCAAACGGTCTGATTTTTTACCGCTAAGCCCAGGTCGACCGAGCTCTGTACTAGGTCGACCAGGGACACGCAAAAACTCCTTTTTTTTAGTATAAAAACAAGTTCATTCTTTTGAAAAATTGGATGATCATCTAAGCCTTCTTTGAGATGTTTGAAGACAAAAGAAAGGGGAATGAACTAAGAGAGACCAAGGGGTCATTTGGAAAGCTAAAGCTCGGATCCATTAAGTTAAATCCTTAAGTAAGCTTTACTTTTCTAAATCATATGTTATATGCTTTGTTTAAATTATTGGTAAATGAGTTTTAGCATAATAACTATGATGTGTTGAATCCAATTTCTTCATTTAATCTTTGATCTAAGTTGGATTGGATTCTTCACCTTGATTCAAACCAAGTTTGTTTTAAATTTCAAAAATCATGCTTTACCAAAACCTTTGAGTTATTTTATAGCATGATCCGTTTACTTGGTTGAATTCTTATTTGTTGTTTTCAATCAGTTTAAAACCTTAGTTAAACTAGTTTGTTTTGAAAACAACTTGCACATGCATCACATGTTTAGTCATAAATAGTTTCATACAACTTGTGAGCCTTTGATTTTCATGTCATCAACAATTAGTTTTTATACTAGTGATTTGCATTTCACTTCAATCAAATCTCTTTGTGTGTCTTAAACTTTTAAATGCTTTAAGCATATATTCATTGGGCTTATTTTTAAACTTGATTGAAGTTTTCACGCACACCATGAGCATTCATCTTTGCATTACATAGAGTCTTGTGTGAGTTTGTTTTTCAATTTCATATCCGCCTAAATTAGAGGCATTGTAATTGAGCTTTAATTGTATCTCTTCTAGTGTTTGTGTAGACACTACTTTGAGAGAAAATCTTCTTGTTGTAAAGGTTATTGCTTAGCCTAAGAAAAGCATAGTGTAAATATTATTGCTTAGCCTAAAAAAGCACATTGATAGGTTGTTGTTAAGCCTTGAAAAATATCTTTGTAAGGGTTATTGCTTAGCCTATTGAAAAGCATAGATAGTGAAAATCCGATTGGGTGTTCGTTCACAAGCCGGTAGTAGATGTAGGCATTGAGGCTGAACCACTACCATTCCTTGTGTGATGGTGCATGCTATGTAGTGATTGTGTTAGTTAGCTTCCGCATTTAGTCTTCTTATCATTACAAGTGACTAGTTGTTTTAAAGAGGTTAAAATTCGTCATAATTGGTCACTAAGTAATAGCTCACCCTATTCACCCCCCCCCCTCCTATAGGGTAAAGATCCCGGTCTTTTATTTACAAATTAGTGGATGCTGAAGAAGGGGATGACGAAATTTCTGAGGAATTTAGGACAGTAGTCAAGAAGTTTGATGAAGAGACACAAGCAGCTGCTGAAAAGACGAAAGTGATAAACCTGGGAACTGAGGAGAGGCCCAAGCAGGTCCAAATCAGTGCATGCGTAAAACCTAATGAAGAAGGTGAGATCCTTGAGGTCTTAAAGGAATATCAGGACGTATTCGCATCGGATTATAATGACGTGCTCGGACTTGCACCTGACCTAGTAGAGCATCGGATCCCACTAGAAGAAGATGCTAGACCTGTCAAGCAAAAGTTGAGAAGGATGCTTCCCGACATTGCCCAGAAAGTAAAGGAGGATGTTGACAAACTCCACCAAGCTCAATTCATCAGGGTCGTATTGTTTCCTCAATGGGTCGCCAATATAGTCCCGGTAAAGATGAAAGATGGACGCGTCCGAGTATGTATCGATTTTTGAAATTTGAACAAGGCATCTCCCAAAGACGATTTCCCCTTACCTCACATCGACGTGCTTATTGATAATACTGTAGGGCATGCCATGCTATCATTCATGGATGGTTACTCGGGGTACAACCAAATCAGGCTGTCACCAGAAGATAAGGAGAAAACCTCATTCACTACGCCTTGGGGAACTTACTGTTACGTTGTTATGCCCTTTGGCCTAAAGAATGCCGGTGCCACTTATCAGAGAGCCATGATGGCAATATTCCATGATATGATACATGATTGTGTGGAGATTTACGTAGATGACATTCTAATCAAATCCAAAACCCGTGAGGACCATGTCGTATCTCTCAGGAGAGTCCTTCAACGATCTAGGGACACCTAACTGAAGAGGAATCCGAAGAAATGCATTTTTGGACTATCCTCCGGCAAGCTCCTAGGCTTTATTTTAAGCAATCGGGGAATTCAAGTTGATCCTACTAAGGTAAAGGCCATCCTTGAAATGCCACCCCCGAAGAACCTCAAAGAATTGAGAGGCCTTATGGGACGGTTACAATTCATCAGAAGATTCATTTCAAAACATTTGCAAAGATGCAAGCCGTTTTACAAACTGCTAAAAGGAGGCATGGAATACCACTGGGATGGCAACTGCCAAAAGGCATTAAAAGACCTGAAGAAATATTTGTTGAGTCCTCCCGTTCTGAAGCCCCCTACTAGAGATAGGCCCCTCGTTTTATATGTGTCAGCGACAGAATCCGCGATAGGCTTGATCCTAGGTCAACATGATGAGGCCAGCCAAAAAGAGAACGTAGTCTATTATCTGAGGAAATCTTTCTTGCCCTATGAAAGGAAATACTCCCCAATGGAAAGAACCTGCTTATCTGTAGTTTAGGCAGCTGAAATTGAGACACTACTTTCTAACCCATCAGATCAAACTCTTAGCCAGGATGGACCTTTTGAAGTACATTTTTTAGAAACCCGTCACTTCGGGAAGAATCGCGTGATGGCAAATGCTCTTGGCCGAATCCGACATTACTTATGTTACCCAGAAATCCATAAAAGGATGAGCAATCGCTGACCATCTGGCACACCTCCCTCTGCCCCAGTACGAGCTAGTCGCATTTTGTTTACAGACATTGAAGAGGCTAAGGATGATGATTTATGGACCATGTACTTTGATGGAGCTTTGAACCAAAATGGAAAAGGAGTCAGGGTAGTGCTATTATCCCCGGAAGGAGTTGTCATCCCAAAGGCCTACAAGATCGGATTTCGACAACCAATAATACGATGGAGTATGAAGCTTTACTAGCGGGACTGAGAGAAGCCCAGGCCCTAGGCATTGAGAAACTGAGAGTCTTTGATGATTTCAAAGTTGTTATTTCCCAAGGACCTGGAGAATGGAAGGTTGGTGCCCCTAAACTTGCACATTACCATGAGAAAGCGAAAGAACTAATGTCTGACTTCAAGAAGATTTCCTTTCTCTACATCCCTCGAGCCTTGAACCGACTTGCTGACTCGTTAACAATATTAGTTTAGATCATAGAGATGCTCGACGACAAAGATTTCGAAGAGTTCCTAATTAGAAGGGAACCCTGCCGAAAGTTTCAAAAGAAAAGAGTAAAAAAGCCAAGGCCAAAAGGTCTAATCAGGAGAAAGGTTCTAAGCCCGAAAAGGGAGTTCTAGCTCGCATACAACATGATGATAACTTCGTGGACGATCACCCGTGGTAGTACGATATCAGGAATTACCTACGTGATGGTTACATCCCTGAGTATGCCACCTGATTGGATAAAAGAGCGTTGAAAGAAATAGTTCAGAGATATGTCATAGTTGGATATTGTACCACATCGTTCAATGGAGTTCTCCTATGATGTGTAACAATAGAAGGACAAGAGATAGTTGAAGAAGCGCATTCGGGAGAGTGTGGAGGACACGTCAATGGGCAGATGTTAGCTAAGAAAATCATCCGTTTAGGTTACTATTGGCCGTCTCTATAGTTGGATTCGGTCCATTATGTTAGAAGATGAAAAGAATGCCAGCTGTATGCCGACCTAATTCATGCCCCCGCTCATCCCTTCACCCTACCATAGCTCCATGGCTCTTTTCGACCTGGGTCTTTGATATCATAGGACCCTAGCCCCTACTTTAGAGAACACACAAAATAAGGCATTCATGTTGTCACACCCCGAAATCGGACCCTGTAGTGATCCGACCTCGGGATACAAAATTTTAGAATTACTTAAAACTTTTGCTTTTCCCAAGATCCGTGTGAGTGAGGATAACAAAATTTCATCACGGCCTGAATATTTTGCAGAAGCTAATCATGGTATTTGCGACTCGGAGCCCTTGGCCATCGGATTCCGTGTCGCACTCTGCCATTAACATAAAGCCATCAAATAAGACTCATAATCAGACTGGTACACATCATGAATCATAACACATTGAGCTGATGGTAATAGGACTATTTATTTCCCACATATATTCAAGTTAAAATTAACAAGTGTCTTAATTACAAACCCAATGAAAAAGGCTAATAAAGCCCTATAAAAATATCCAACTAAATAGAAATCCTACCCCCAACATTTAGATATGAACTCTGGAGCCAACTTGACATCTATTTGACATCAATGGGCAGCCACTCGCGTCAGACCGACGGCTCAACAGCCTCCTCCGATCAAACACCTAAAAAGATAAAAGGGGGGAATCCTGGCACCAAACAAAAGGGTTAGACACAACGGTCTGGCAAGCAAATAAATAGATAATATGATAATAGGCATTTGTAAAATATTATGAAATATTTGTAAATCCATTTAAAGATTCTAAACAATAATAGTGATGAATCGTGATAAACTAATTAAAAGACTGAACATAAATATCAGAGCAAATAAGTGAACAGTATCCGAAACATAAATATATTAAAAGGGACAACAAACGAATTAAAACATTGGCAAACCATATATAGCTATATTCTCCTATTACCGAAGTGATAAGAACAGACAGAAACCGTAGCCACTACTCATGGGACCGGGACGAACAAAGTCGTTATCAAACAGAACCGTAGCCACTACACGTGGGACCGGAAATAGAACCGTTGCCATGGTCGGTGCAAACAGAATTCAAGTTACAGCTGGCATACAATTTAAAGATCCCAAGCCGGGTGATCAGCCCGACAAGGTGACCTAAGCTTAGTGGTACCTTTAGTTTTCAAAACCCGAACCGATACAAATCAGATCATAATAATGATTCATTTCTGAAATCGATAAAAATGACTACTCCTAAACAAATACACACTGAATATACTGACAATTCTGAACAAATCTGATGAGTAGCCGTATCGATATATTTCCGAACGTGTTGAATCACTCAAATCCATTTGTGGAACCGATGCATTTTAAATCATCACAATACATTACCAAAATCGATAAAAGCAACTACTTGGATGATTTATAACGGACAATATCAATTAATTCGAAACAAGTAGTTTTATCGCTATTTCCAATTATGGTAAACCACTTAATTCATTTCAAATCAATTTTCAAAGAATACCTATACATTTTCCTGATTTGGAATGGAATAGAATAGTGAATGATGAATTAATGTCTTACCGAGGAAAGTCTCAATGCACACTTAATATTTAAGTGTTAATTTACAATAATAAATTTGGTACTAATGAAAATCCATAACACTTAAGATTAATAAGTGTGCTTTAAGACTAAAAGATTTCCGGGTAAAATCCCATATCAAAACTTTCTCTCATGTTCCCCATTCAATTCACAAATTTTCAAGTATGACAATTTATCCAAATCTTTCATGGGCTTTTAGGCATTAAAAGGAGATTAGTGGGCTACAAAACAAGGAGGAGAAATGGGATGAAAAGGGCCTAAAACAGGTCTAGAAAAGACCCACCAAAACAGCCCCAAATAGGCCATCAAAATGGACCTCAAACAACCATAAACCAGGTCCTGAAAAGGGCCCAGAACTGGGCTGGGTCCGCTCGAGCGACCCAAGCAGACCCCATCCAGAACCTGGGCCGCTCGAGCGGCCCAGTTGGTCGCTCGAGATGACCCAGTTCTGTCTGGGTCCGAAACTGAGTGCAGAATTGTACTCTTTCATTCCTATTTGGCCTCCTTTCATTCCTTCACCTCTATAAATATTTTCACACTTCCTTGAGCTTCTATTGGCCAAATAGAATCCATTAAACACATTCATACACTAATTCCATTCCATCTCCATTCTATCAAACAAAAATCAAATGCAAGTATAACATTCTTCATTCATCAAGATACCAAAATCTTGAAATAAAAAGGGTTGGCTCAAAGAAGATGAATCCAAAAACATAATATCTCAAGATGGACTTTTCAAGGAAGATAATCCTAAAACATTTCATAAACTCCTTCAAGATGAAATCATGACATGAAAAAAAAGAAGAAACATATGAAATATAAATTCATAGAACCATTCATTTTGAACAAATCACATATTAACTGAAATATTAACTTGCCTTGGTCAAGAGATCCACAAAAATCACTCCAAAATGGTCTTCATATAGTCCCAAGTTCCAAAATCACAAAACCCCCAAAATAGCTCAAGAAGAAGCCCTAGAAAATCAATCCATTGAAAATCTCAAAGAAAGCCTTTGCATGTTTGATAAAAACATTCGAAATGGTTTGAAAAACCAAGATTTGAATAAAGAAAACCATTGCTAACCTTTTTGAAGCTCGAATCAAGAAGAAAAGCTTGAAGAAAGGGTTTCTCCTAGCTCAAACCCCATGAAAAAGATATCCTAGGAAAGCTTGGGAGGTGAGGAAGAAGATTAGGAGATCAAATCTCCACTTAGCATGCAAAAGGATAAGTTTCCAAGAAGAGAGAGAAAGTGCTGGAGGAGAAGAAGGAATCCTAGGCACAGCTGGGTTGTTGCAGGCAAATAGAATGAGGAAGAGAAGAAGAGCCCAGCTGGGTTTTATAAAGAGTGAATGGGCTGGGTCCCATGGGCCCCAATCTACATGTGACTGAAAAGGCATTTGCGGGCCTCGGACGAAAATGACGAAGAAGAAAAAATTGTTCGTCGAAATATCTACTTTCCAAAAAGTATATTTTTCCCAATTTCTGCAATTTTCAAAATTTATGGACAGATTTAGTGAAAATGTCATTTTTGCCCATTTTTTCTCGAAAAACGTATTTTTTAAGTTTCAAACCCAAACAGATATAGCATGAAAGTTGTTAATATCAATAAAACAAGTCAAAAGGGATAAAATTTGAAAATTTTCAAAATCGAGAATAAATTCTCATAAAAACACAATTCACACGGGCCGGGTCAAACCAAAGTCAACGGTCCTCAAAACTCTCCAAGGCTATGAAAAATCTAGTTAAACTAAAAAAAACAAAGTCAAACCAACTCTAATCTCACTTAAAAAGTTAAACCATAATTAAAACAACGCTAAACAAAAGAATTGAGGGTCGAGGTCTTACACATATTGACGGCCACAGAATATTACACTAAATGGGCAGAAGTAGAGGCATATGTTAATATTAAGGCTACCTCTGTAGTCAAATTCATTAAAAAGAATATAGTAGCCAGGTTTGGCATCCCTAAAGCATTCATAACAGACAATGGCCCCACAGTTTATATCCCAACAAATGAACGAGTTGTGCACACAATATGATATAAAACTGCATCATGCAACCCCATATTATCCACAAGCAAATGGTTAAGCCGAAGCAACCAATAAGATGTTGTTAATGTAAGTCCATGAGATCCTTACCCTAGAGGGGGGGTGAATAGGGTGAGCAACTAATTAGTGACCAATTATGACCAATTTTAACTTCTTTAAAACAACTAGTCACAAGTGATGATATAAAACTAAAGTGCGGAAGCTAATAAAAAGAATCATCACATAGCACACACCATAACACAAGATTTATAGTGGTTCGGCCTCAATGCCTACATCCACTACCGGCTTGTGTTCCTCACACCCCACCGGATTTCCACTATGTATGCTTTTCAATAGGCTAAGCAATAACCTTTACAACTATGCTTTTCTAGGCTAAGCAATAACCTTTACATTATGCTTTTTAGGCTAAGCAATAACCTATACAACCAAAATGGTTGGTTCTCTCTCTTAGTAGTGTCTAACATACACTTGATGGAGATTACAATTTTGGCTCAAATAAATTGCCTCTTAAATAGGCGGATATAAAAGTGAAAATCTAACTCACACAAACACTATATGAATGCAAAGATGAATACACAAAGTGTATGCATGATGTCCTCAATCAATTTGAAAATAAAAGCTCATAAATGTATGCCAAAGGCTTTTGAAAGTTTTAGCTCAAAACATTTATGATTGAGGAAATGCTAATCACATGTTAAAAGTAACTTGTAGAAGACATACCTAAGTATTCTACACAAGTTGTGAAATTCAAAGGACAAAACATGTGATGCATAAGGATTTCAATCAAATTACCAATGAAGCTTAATGATTGTATGCTAAAAGCATTTTTAAAGTGTAAAACACAAATATTGATTTGATTGAAATTAAGGGTCAAGACACATGTATTTAAAAAGACAACTTGAAAATGATATACCAATCAATGTTTAAACAAGTTGTAAAACTTTAAAACCAAATACATGTGATTTATAAAGTTGTTGAATCCAAAACATAAGATAGATTTGAAAGTAATTTTCTTATGATGAAAAACAATAACCAAAGATTCAACCAAGTATAGGAATCATGTTACATATAATTTCAAAGATGATTCCAAAACATGATTTACTTAGATATACCAATTTAAGTACTACTTGGTTTGAATCAAGGTGGTGCATCCAAAACAATGAATCAATTCAAAACATAAACATGTTAAGGACACAACAACTCATAGTTTAGCATGCTAACAAAGATTTACCAATAATTAAAACAAAGCATGAAAACATATGATTAGGAAAAGCAAGCTTACTTAGTGATTTAACTTCATTAATCCCAAGCTTTAGCTTTCCTAAAGACCCTTAGAATCCCCTAGCTCATTCCCCTTTATTTGGCCTCAAATCACCTCAAGGAGGCCCTCAAAGTTCCTCAAATTTGGCTAAGGAATGAACTAGTATTTATACCCAAAAAGTGGGTTTCTGCGAGTCCCCGGTCGACCTGCACTTTCCCGGGTCGACCTGGGCTTCAACGGTCATAAAACTGACCGTTTGAAAAAGAGCTGTTGGCTCTTTCCCGGTCGACCCGTAGTGGGCTCGGTCGACCTGGTCCATGGGCTCGGTCGACCGGCCACACTGCGGGTCGACCGGGTCCCCTGGACCAATTCCCCCAAAAATGCATATTTTGCATATTTTAAAGTATTTTTCCTTGGGGATTTTTTGGGCCAATAAATCAAGCTTGGAATCATGTTTTAAATCATTCTAACCGGCTTAAAAACATGAAACATAAAAAACCAAAAAGTTTTCAAACTTTTAAAACAATGGCTTGCTTGATTCTTAAAAACTCTTTTCAAAACTAAATGCATCCAAGTTTTAGAATCAAAACATGCATGAACCTTAAGTTTTAAAGGTCTTAAAAACAATGCATGTGAAAATCAAGATTTCAAGATTTTCTAAATCAATGCTCATGTGAAAAATCAAATGATGATTAAAATGTTAATGCATCCATCAAATTGCAATACACAAAATTCCTAACAATCTCCCCCTTTGCAATTTGATGGCAACTCACTCAACACCGAATTTACACACTAAGTCTTCAGCTCCCCCTTAGCTGGACAAGACTTGAAATCTCTTGGATGCTTCTTTGACTTAGCTTGGGCTCTAGTTCTTTTTCTTCATTCTTGATGCTTGGAGCTTGATCATTCTTCAAGCTTTCATTTCTTCTTTAGCCAAGCAACTTCTTTAACTCCCAAGCTTAGTCTTCTAATAACTCTCCCCCTTTGACCATGCACTCTCTCTCTCTTTGGCAAGATATGCATCTTCTCCCCCTTTGGAAGATAATACAAAATCTCCCCTTAGATAAATTGGCTATATTCTCCCCTTTTGACATCTAGAATATTCTCCCCCTTTGACATTAAATTGCAAAGGTACCTACACACATGAATTAAGGAAAATACATTTTAGTAGCACCTGTTAACTAAAGAAATCGAAAATGAAATATATAACAGGTATCATGCATGGTAGTAGTCTAAGAGTATAAAGCCAATTCAATGGTGAATTTTGATCAAAACTAATACTTCCTAAGAAGGTTTATACTCCCCCTTAATCCATTCTCTCCTTTCGTCAAACTTTTGACAAAGATTTAACTATTTGGTTCAAGAAGAAGATGGTTTTACCAATTGAGGGTAAACTTCAAGGAAAGGATTAGATTCATTTAACTATAGAGCTCAATATGATCAAATTACCAAGATTAAGAGCAAGGTCATGAAGAAAAGCAACCATGGATACCAATTGGAATAAAGAATACCAATTGAGATTAAAGGATATGACTATTATCTCAATCACTCTAAAATGGAGTTAAAAAAAATATCATTACTGGGATTAATCCAAATTAGAGCTATCCATGATGATATGGGATTATTAAACATAGCATCAAACAATATACCTATGAAAATCATATGCTATGTAAATTTTGAAATCATTTCATCCAATAAAAAAATATGAATATCATGTGCACAAGATGAATGAAATGAAGTTCAAACATGAAGCCTACCTCAACCATTAACCAACCAAGATTATTAACACATAAACATGGTGGTCATAAGATTTACCTATATGAGCATGAGAGGAGGCAAACATGAAGGTTATGATGCTAATGAAATGTGACAAATATAAGATCAAGCATCATAAAAGAATATTCATCACTTTTAATGATATAACTAATGAGCATAGTGATGAACATAAGAAATTGCATATAAAGATATAACTTGGAGATGTATGCAATTTGAAAAGCCATATGAACTCAACATGAAGGAAATCCATCTAAAGTAGATGTGCCTATAAGATACAAAGAATGGATTTTGATGAGAGTCTCATATGATCATAAATATGATATTGAAAAATGCACAAGCGATATTACTATGAAATTATGCATAAATCAATATCACAACCATCCATCTATAGCAAAGCTTATGAAGTACAAAGGATGGATTTGAGAGTTCTAGTATGGTATCCACAAATGTAACTTAAGAGCACAACCATACATGGAACTATTTGACATTTGCATAGAGAGGATCAATCAACATTCATGATCTAACTCATACCACATCATCAATAAAGAATATACCTATGCATGCACAAGAAGGTATGAAGTTAGAAGGATATCATGGATCGCAAATAGATGAAAATGGATCTCATATATGGGCATAACTTATGAAGAACAATGGTTTAATTCCAATTCATCTAAAATGATCCATTAATCTATCATGTAAAATCTCCACTCTTAGCAAATGTACTATGCTTACAATGCAATGGAAAATGGATATGAGAATCATACCAAATGAACTTAGCACACAAAATCACATATGTACTTAAGAAGCTCAAATGATCATGAAACAAAAGATTTTAATATAAAGCATAAACAACATCAATTTGCATTAATGAAACGATATACAAAGTTAAGCAAAAAACATGCAAATCAATGACATCATACCCAACCACACAAAGTAAGACATAACACCAAAGTCAATTTGCATTTTAAGAGATGTGACTATATAGAAACAAAATGCAAATGTAACATGACCAACAATTAGATATGACTAAAAAGAAATAGGTTGGTCTAGTGAGGTTCAAGTCCTTAAGGTTATTCCAAAAGTCTACCTTTGAAGATTCACCTAAGGTCTTGATAAGGTTGTCCTTGAGGGTTCACTTTAAGGTCCCACCAACTCTTGGAGTTTTAACTCGAAAAAGTTTTAGAGTGGTGAGATTGAATCTTAGGGGAATTAGAGAGCTAGGAAAGAAAATTCCATTTTCACTCATAGTGGAAATCATTCTTAAAAGATATGCATTAAAACACAACTCTAGGGTTCAAATCTAGATTATAGCTAATAAGGATCAACTCCGGGTGTTTAAGCCCTAAATGGAGTAACCTTGCTCTGATACCACTTGTAAGTCCATGAGATCCTTACCCTAGAGGGGGGGTGAATAGGGTGAGCTACTAATTAGTGACCAATTATGACCAATTTTAACTTCTTTAAAACAACTAGTCACAAGTGATGATATAAAACTAAAGTGCGGAAGCTAATAAAAAGAATCATCACATAGCACACACCATAACACAAGATTTATAGTGGTTCGGCCTCAATGCCTACATCCACTACCGGCTTGTGTTCCTCACACCCCACCGGATTTCCACTATGTATGCTTTTCAATAGGCTAAGCAATAACCTTTACAACTATGCTTTTCTAGGCTAAGCAATAACCTTTACATTATGCTTTTTAGGCTAAGCAATAACCTATACAACCAAAATGGTTGGTTCTCTCTCTTAGTAGTGTCTAACATACACTTGATGGAGATTACAATTTTGGCTCAAATAAATTGCCTCTTAAATAGGCGGATATAAAAGTGAAAATCTAACTCACACAAACACTATATGAATGCAAAGATGAATGCACAAAGTGTATGCATGATGTCCTCAATCAATTTGAAAATAAAAGCTCATAAATGTATGCCAAAGGCTTTTGAAAGTTTTAGCTCAAAACATTTATGATTGAGGAAATGCTAATCACATGTTAAAAGTAACTTGTAGAAGACATACCTAAGTATTCTACACAAGTTGTGAAATTCAAAGGACAAAACATGTGATGCATAAGGATTTCAATCAAATTACCAATGAAACTTAATGATTGTATGCTAAAAGCATTTTTAAAGTGTAAAACACAAATATTGATTTGATTGAAATTAAGGGTCAAGACACATGTATTTAAAAAGACAACTTGAAAATGATATACCAATCAATGTTTAAACAAGTTGTAAAACTTTAAAACCAAATACATGTGATTTATAAAGTTGTTGAATCCAAAACATAAGATAGATTTGAAAGTGATTTTCTTATGATGAAAAACAACAACCAAAGATTCAACCAAGTATAGGAATCATGTTACATATAATTTCAAAGATGATTCCAAAACATAATTTACTTAGATATACCAATTTAAGTACTACTTGGTTTGAATCAAGGTGGTGCATCCAAAACAATGAATCAATTCAAAAATTAACATGTTAAGGACACAACAACTCATAGTTTAGCATGCTAACAAAGATTTACCAATAATTAAAACAAAGCATGAAAACATATGATTAGGAAAAGCAAGCTTACTTAGTGATTTAACTTCACTAATCCCAAGCTTTAGCTTTCCAAAGACCCTTAGAATCCCCTAGCTCATTCCCCTTTGTTTGGCTTCAAATCACCTCAAGGAGGCCCTCAAAGTTCCTCAAATTTGGCTAAGGAATGAACTAGTATTTATACCTAAAAAATGGGTTTCTGCGAGTCCCCGGTCGACCTGCACTTTCCCGGGTCGACCTGGGCTTCAACGGTCATAAAACTGACCGTTTGAAAAAGAGCTGTTGGCTCTTTCCCGGTCGACCCGCAGTGGGCTCAGTCGACCGGGTCCATGGGCTCGGTCGACCGGCCACACTGCGGGTCGACCGGGTCCCCTGGACCATTTCCCCCAAAAATGCATATTTTGCATATTTTAAAGTATTTTTCCTTGGGGATTTTTTGGGCCAATAAATCAAGCTTGGAATCATGTTTTAAATCATTCTAAGCGGCTTAAAAACATGAAATATAAAAAGCCAAAAAGTTTTCAAACTTTTAAAACAATGGCTTGCTTGATTTTTAAAAACTCTTTTCAAAACTAAATGCATCCAAGTTTTAGAATCAAAACATGCATGAACCTTAAGTTTTAAAGGTCTTAAAAACAATGCATGTGAAAATCAAGATTTCAAGATTTTCTAAATCAATGCTCATGTGAAAAATCAAATGATGATTAAAATGTTAATGCATCCATCAAATTGCAATACACAAAATTCCTAACAGTTAAAGATCATCAAGAAGACTGTGCATACCACCAAAGGCAATGATTGGCCAGACCATTTGGTCGAAGCGTTGTGGGCGTACCGGACCTCTATAAGAACTCCTACGGGAGAAATCCCATACTCTTTGACCTACGAAATGGAAGCAGTCCTTTCCCTTGAAGTCCTTCATCTATCTCTACGTATCCAGCTAAATGAAGATATGACAGAAGACCAGAGGAGAGAAGCATTGTTACTTCAGCTAGACCTACTCGATGAGAAAAGAATGAAAGCAGCAGAGCATGCACAAGTATACCGGAAGTGAATTGCCGGAGCCTACGACAAACATGTCAAACAAAGAAAATTCAAAGCTAGCGACTTCATGTTGAAGCGCATCACTCCATCCCAGCTTCCGCATCCCAGAGGTAAGTTACGACCCAATTGGGAATGCCCTTATGTAATTAACGAAGTATATTCCGAAAATGCATATAGACTAGTGGATGCAGAAGGGGAAGAGCTCCCCGATCCATGGAACGCTATATACCTGAAAAGGTACACAGTATGACCCCTCCCTATTTCTTGCGGAGTATGACCCTCCTTGCTCCTTGGCGTAGTTGTAGAAATCTCGTAGGAGGACCGAAGAGATGCACTCTAATCAAGCTTGGAACTCGAACACACACCAACACTTAAAAACACACAAGATAGTGAGTCTGCCCCACACAAATTCCGCATGGTTAAAGCCATCCAATGTGAAGGTTTGTAGGTGAGTTCGCCTATGTCATGAAGGCTTCTCAATCATCTACTAAAAAAACGGGGGGGGGGGGGAGTGTTTTGTCAGAAGTCTTGAATAGGATAAAGTTTTGTTACTAGTCTGGGTTCGTAGCCTTTTCAACCCGAGCCAGTAAGCCCGTAGGGGTATTTACGTACCTAGTGCCCTAAAGTCATCAGGTGTGGGAGTCATTGGCCTAATGCTCATTACAATGGTTAATTAGAAAGCTTAAAGGACCTAGGCAATCAAGTTTTGTTACTAGTCTGGGTTCGTAGCCTTTTTAATCCGAGCCAGTAATCCTGTAAGGGTATTTACGTACCTAGTGCCTTAAAGCCATCAGGTGTGGGAGTCATTGGCCTAATGCTCGTTAGAAGGGTTAATTAGAATGCTTAAAGGACCCAGGCAATGCACAGTCACATGTCAAGAAAAAAATCTAAAGTTAAACCTCTCTAAATTAATAGCCTTGGGACTGGCAAAATCTATTAATCTAGCAAGATATTAAATAATCCATAAATTAATAATTTATTTATTTATTCATTAATTGATAACTTATTAATTTATTAAACTATTATTTATTTTCTTAAAAAATTCAACAAAATATTTATTGTTGTACCTTGTTCAATGTACTTAAAATTTTAATTTATTGTGTATACATTATTAAATGTGTTATTTTGTTCAATGTATTACATTTTTCAATGTACATTACATCGTTCAATGTACATTACATTGTTCAATGTATTATATTTGTATGATGTTCAATGTATTATCTTATTTCATTTAAGAACATTAAATAAGCAAATATAATTGTAACACAACATCATGGGAAATGAGCAAAGTGAAGAAGTTGAAGATGAAAGTGATGTTATGGAGCTGCCTTCACGAAAGGAAGCTCTCAAAGCAGCGAAGACATTGAATAATTTTTTGTTGCATCATGAGAAGACAACACCAGAAATTCTTATCATGTTAAGAAAAGTCCGAGATGAGATTCAAGGTGACATAAATTTCAAGAAGCAACAAGTCACAATTGATTCATTCTTTATGAAGTCATCCTAAATGTATAATCAATTACGTATGTATTAAGGCATTATTAATTTATATATTGCATGGGGTCTATATGAATTCTCAAATTTCTATTAACTTATAAATTTAGCGAATTATTAATTTAGACAGGAAAAAAATATTATTTTGACGAGGTTATTAATTAATCGGATATTAAATTATCGAGGTTCTACTGTATTAGAATTAGGCTCGCTAGAGTGATATGGGTACTCATTAAGCAAACTAAGCAGAAAGTGGTCGAAAACCACGACACTAAGGAAGCACTGTGACTCACCACCCCGCACACAAACACTACTCACAAATGAGCCCCGGAGGCGGTAAAGTAATTATATATATATTCGTACGAATATATGTTTATCTCACACGGCTTCCTGGGTCCTCATCACATACACGATTGCCGCAAGCACTCACTAGCATGCACACGCTCACTTCATGCATGCTTTAATACTAATGACTTTTGGTTGGATGCAGGAAGGACACATTCCCTAAGGTACCAATTCTATCTTGTTATTCTCAAAGCTTGAGTGCCAAAAGGCCTCCTGACATTTTTACCAAGAAAGAAAAATGCTACCTTAGCCAAACTATGTAGGGGGCCTAAAAATATTAAACTAACAAGCTTGTTTTAAGACCTTGGAGGGGACCCAACCCTTATCACATCCAAAACATCCCATAAGCTAGGGCATTTTTTTACGAGTATTGTTTTGTGCACAACTCCTCGTGATTTGAAAAGATTAAAGTGATGATAACCAGACTTGGGAGATATAAATTATGTCTGCTATGATGTCCTACTGATGAATTTGCTTATAGATGTATGCTATGCACACCCTTTCATGATATCACATGTTGTGCGATTCAAAATTGCAATTATCTTGAGCCCTTGCCTTTATACTTATAGTTGACAATGTGAAGGCCTTAAAACATAGAATTGCTTAGGCCGCAAACATCACACACCCAGGCACTTCCCATTGTTTGAAAACCCTGAATATATACTATTTCTCCAGGTCAAAGTTGATACGAGATTGTATTTGCTTGGTCTATTATGTGGATTTCATTTTGTCTGTCATTGGCAACTAATGTTCTTTTTCACGAGGTCTGTGCTAGAGCTCGAATTTTGATAAATTTTAGAAAAATTTCAGCAGCACTTCCCATTGTTCTTTTTACCCCGGAAAATCTCCAGATACAAAAACCTATTACTTGTAAATAAAAGCACTTCATATATTCCCCAGGTACCCCCACAAAAGCTCCTCATTAATCAACCACATTCCCATCTCAACTACACATACATAGTACACAACACATGGGCACATATACACATCAAATCGAGTACACACCGTGAGCTAAGATGAGACGAAATGACATGAATACATAACCAACACATATATGGATACAACATGGAACGAGGATACACAAAAGGCGGATCTTGGAGAGATAAATCAAAGAATAATAACCCTATAGAGCAACTCCCTCATGACGAGTTGATGAAGCAAATGAAGATGGACCAGGAGCACGCCTAGAGGAGGGCAAGTCGAATCCCAAAATGCATAACTTCTCTCCTCTGCCCCTCTGGCGATGCCGCTCAAGGCGCCTTTGCAAGTCGGCGAACACCTCATCATGACCTAGCTGCATGTGGTCCATGCGTTGGGCGTACTCCTCATGAATGAAAGCCTTCTCCTCGCCCAAGCTAAGAAGTAGGGGAGCAGAAGCAACGATGGCGTTGCTCTGCAAGATAGAATACAAAGAAGCATTACATTCGGAAGACTTGGAGCAGGAAACATGAAATATGGAAGGACAAAGGATGCTCACCTGCGCAGGGGCCTCATAACTCCTAAGCTTGGCACAAAATTCCTTGATATGCACGTGACATGGTTACAAAGCACATCAGTGTTAAAAGTATCAAAATCGAATCATTGGATGAGTAGAGCTCATACTTGCACTGCTGAAGCGACCCTCTCCGCGAACGTTCTATTGCGCTCGCTGCAAGCCTCTGCCTGCAGATCACAAAGACAAATGGTTAGGGATCAATCATTCTACGTCTTGAACACGAGGACAACAAACTGAGACCCGAACCTCGCTAGCCTGCAGTCAGTCCACCTAAGCTCGTAGATCACTCTCTAGTTTGACCCTCATAGTCTCAGATGCAGCCAAGTTCCTGTCCCTCTGCACAACAACCAGATGTCATAAATATCAGCTAAAAATGAACGACTAATTTAGTGACCTTGGACCTCATAAGTGTCTGCCAGCGCGTCAATCACAACATCATGCAACTTTAACTCTTCCTGTAGATCTTATTGGATAAAGTAAAAGGAATTATCAAGTTCAAAAGGCTACTTCCACAATAAATAGGGAATCATGATTTTCTTACCTCCTTAGCTGTCAACGATGCATGTAACCCCACCGTCATGGCTTCTTGGAATTACAAAGAAATACGACGCGGTAAGTGCTATAATACACAACACCAAGAGACAGGACTCCCTGGCCATATGCTACAACTTGAATAGGTGTTACCTGTTAGAATTATAGGCTGTATAGGCTGTCAAAATCGTTGAGGAGGCATGTCAGGGCTATTGGCAGTACCTCATCCGCTCGAGCGGATGAAGGGTCCGCTCGAGCGGACATGGCGCAGGTAGTCCGGAAAAAGTGGAAACCACTTTTCTAATAGTGCTCAAACTGATGGTTTTAATCCTAATCAAATTAGGTAATATTAAGCACGTCCCAAGGGCTATTTAAAGGACTCAAGGGCTATTCCAAAGACACACCTCACCTCTCAAAGTGCTGAGTTAGAGATTTGATTGAGAAAATTCTTTTCTAGAGATTTATTAAGAAGTTGTGCTGACAAGTTCTCTAGAGCCTGTTCTTCTGCATCCTTTGTAGAAGATTGTCTTCTTGCGTAGAAGATTTGAGGAGTCAAGTGCTGGATTGAGTCTGTTGCAATCAGCGGTGTGAAGTCGTTGAAGCGTGAAGCGACACAAGGTAACTTCAGTCCTTAGGTAGGGGATATCTGGGGAGGAAATCTGAGTTTCTTGTAATTGCGAGATTCATAGTGCTTGATTATTGATCCAGGTTGGATCGGTGGTTTTTTACCCGGTTAGGGTTTTCCACCTAAAATTTGGTGTCCTTGTGGTGTGTGCTTGAGTTTTATTTCCGCTGCATAGTTTTTATTATTTGCACACTTTTGTCTGATTATTTGAGTAGACCAATATAGAAATCGGGAACCCCTAAATATTTCTTTCAATTGGTATCAGAGCGGGTTGCACTAAGTTATTGTGTTTGATCCATAAAGATTTCTAAAATGGTGCTCAATAGAGAAGGGACATCAACTACCAAGCCTCCTTTGTTTGATGGTTCTAATTATGCATATTGGAAGCAAAGGATGATTGGATTTCTTAAGTCCATTGATGATGATGTGTGGGATATTGTTGAGGAGGGCTACTCCATACCAACGATAGTGGTTAGTGGACAAACTGTTCCTAAACCTAAAGCTGAATGGACTAAGGATGAGAAGCGTGCCTCCAATTGTAATAACAAAGCAGTAAATAGTATATACAATGGAGTGTCTGCTGAAGAGTTCCGTAGGATTTCCACTTGCAAAACCGCAAAAGAAGCATGGGAAGTCTTACAGACGGTTTATGAGGGTACAGACACGGTGAAGCAAGCAAAATTGCAAAGGCTAACTAAAGAATTTGAAACCATCGTGATGGAAGAAGATGAGACCTTTGATCAATTTTATGCAAAACTGAATGATATTGTCAATTCTGTTTTCAATCTGGGTGAGGAAATTCAAGAAAACAAGATTGTCAAGAAAATTCTGAGGTCTCTACCTTCGAGGTTCGATTCTAAAGTTGACGCTATTGAAGAAAACAAGAATCTTGATACCCTCAAGATCAACCAGCTAGTTGGAAATCTTCAAACCTTTGAAGCAAACCGGTTGAATAAAGGAAAATCAAAAGAGAAGGGTATTGCTTTGAAAGTCATCTCAGAATCAAGAAAGAAGCCTGAAAAGAAAATTGAATCTGATTCTGAATCTGAGGGTGAAGATAATATGGCTGAGTTTATGAAGTGCTTCAAAAAATACATGAAGTCAAAAAAGGCGAATTGGAAGCATTTAAAATCTGGGAAGAAAGACTCTGCCAAAGGAACAAAGTGTTTCGAGTGCCAAGGCTATGGTCATTATGCTAATGAATGTGCTAACAAGAAAAAGAGTACAAAGCAAAAGGTTCTCAACACAATTTGGGATGAAGAATCTTCTGAAGAAGAAAAGGAAGAAGAAAACGATTTTGAAAACGATCCTTTAGATAAAGGGAAGGAAAAGTTTATGGCGTTCCTGGCTGCGTCTGTGTCTGACAATGATACTGACAGTGATGATGAGATGTCAGATCAAGAGAAAGATTTTGAAGAATTGTACCATGCTACATATGCTGATTGCGTCAAGATGACTAAATTTGCTAACAAGGTCACTATAAAGTTGAAGGCTGCTCAAGAAGAAAATTCTGCACTGCAAATTGAATTAGAGCAAGCGCTTAAACATGTTCATCTCTTGAAAAGCCAGAAAAACTGTTTGACTGAAAATTTGACTGCTGATGGTCAAAAACTGCAGAAAGCTGAAAAAGAAGTAGCAGATCTGCAGAATGAGACAGTGACACTGAAAGCTGAAAATCAAGATCTGCAAGGAAGACTAAAGATCACTTTGTCCGAGCTAGAAGTAACAAAAGCTTCTCTACACAAGATGAACATTGGTACGAAAAATCTTACAAATATCTTGTGCAGTCAGAAGTCTCAATTTGATAGAAGCGGTCTTGGTTATGATCATGGTGCATCCACTTCAAATACTAAAGGTAAAACAATTTTTGTTTCAAGTGTTGCACATACTTCTCCACAAACTGCACATGTCAATAATGTGGTGAGTAGCTTCAAGAAAAAGAATGTGTCACGCGCTGCACACACATCCACTTGTCATCATTGTGGAAAGAAAGGACACATTCGTCCCCATTGCAAAAAGCTGAATAGTCTACCAAAAACCAAGCAATGGCAGAAGAATTTTTCTCCACCCAAGACAACTCAAATTTGGGTTAGAAAATCTGATTTGCCAAAAGAGTTTTCTCACACTATGATGAAAGTTCAAACTACAAAAGTATGGGTGGCTACTCATAACAAGCCCTGATCAAGGAGGTCAAGTCCCCATTCCCAGTGCTGATGCGAAGATCATATTGAGGGGGAGTCAAAATCGAGGGGGAGATACTGCATCCAGATTGATGAAAGCTGTATGATTATTTTTGTTTATCAATTATGGACAAATTCAGGGGGAGAAGAATGAAGCCCAGAGGAGTTCTACAAGCTAAGGCAATTCAAGATCTACAGTGCTGATTTTTTTGTTTAAAAAATTTATTGTATTTTGGGTTTTTCTTTTGGGTAGATCTTATTGTATAGTTCTAGGAGATTTGTCCACGAATTGTCAAAAGGGGGAGATTGTTAGAATTATAGGCTGTCAGGAGGCATGTCAGGGCTATTGGCAGTACCTCATCCGCTCGAGCGGATGAAGGGTCCGCTCGAGCGGACATGGCGCAGGTAGTCCGGAAAAAGTGGAAACCACTTTTCTAATAGTGCTCAAACTGATGGTTTTAATCCTAATCAAATTAGGGAATATTAAGCACGTCCCAAGGGCTATTTAAAGGACTCAAGGGCTATTCCAAAGACACACCTCACCTCTCAAAGTGCTGAGTTAGAGATTTGATTGAGAGAATTCTTTTCTAGAGATTTATTAAGAAGTTGTGCTGACAAGTTCTCTAGAGCCTGTTCTTCTGCATCCTTTGTAGAAGATTGTCTTCTTGCGTAGAAGATTTGAGGAGTCAAGTGCTGGATTGAGTCTGTTGCAATCAGCGGTGTGAAGTCGTTGAAGCGTGAAGCGACACAAGGTAACTTCAGTCCTTAGGTAGGGGATATCTGGGGAGGAAATCTGAGTTTCTTGTAATTGCGAGATTCATAGTGCTTGATTATTGATCCAGGTTGGATCGGTGGTTTTTTACCCGGTTAGGGTTTTCCACCTAAAATTTGGTGTCCTTGTGGTGTGTGCTTGAGTTTTATTTCCGCTGCATAGTTTTTATTATTTGCACACTTTTGTCTGATTATTTGAGTAGACCAATCTAGAAATCGGAAACCCCTAAATATTTCTTTCATTACCTTCTCTTTCTCAAGCTCTAACAGCCGAAGCACCTCTTCACGAAGGGCTGACTCAGCATTGGGTGCCACTCTCACACAGGTTCCCTGCCACGAGGCATAACATGTATAATTAAAAGAGAAAGACGAGACAATATGGCTAATAAACCTGGTAAAATTTACCTTGCCTGGATCATCGCCTAATGGACGTGTTCCTTGACGTTCTGCCTCGGCTGGGGGAGCCATCAGAAACAGAAAAGCAACATATGTGGTCAAATCAAGGAGAGACAATATCAAATTCGACAAGAAAAATTCAAATGATTACCCGAAGTGACATCAACGTCTCAATCGCCTTAGCACAATTTCAGATAGAATAAGAAGACCAGCCAAGATACGACTCAGGGAGTATGTACCGGTGCGTGATACCTTTCCAGCGCTGTTCATAATCACCCGATGCTTCTTCATCTACACTGAAAGTAGGCGCTTGTCCCCCTCTATCCCAATCATCGATTTCGGGCTGGTGCGGGTGAGAGCGGCCAAATATCGCCTCAGTCCACCCCCTATATGAATGACTCATAACAACCTCAGGGGGTAAGACAACCAGATGGCTTCCGAATTGGCGAGCAACCCGACTCACGATGAGCTCAACGATGATCTGAAGAGCGTGTAACCATATGTCCCTTGCAAATAGATGCACGCCCTCTCACACAGCCACCAGCTCATCGTCAGGACCACCCTGATAGGGACACAAAGTAATCTGAAAAGAGAAGAGATTATAATCCTGAAAAACATCAATAATCAGCAACCTGAAGCAAGATGGTGGCCAATTTTGACTTAATTCCCAGAGGAAGCTAATGACTTAATAAAAAAAAAGAGGGACTCACCTTTCGGTCCCTCAATTCGATTAAAATGAATCGATAGCCTTGCTCACTGGGTCCCATTCCCAAATCTTTGGTTCTTTTTGCTAACTCTGCAGGCCGGATGTCGGCGAAATCCCACATAGTAGCATTTGGACACCACTGCGTCGCCTGAGAAGCAAGATCCAACTGCGTTGGCAAACACTCGGGACAACACTGCGAGATATGCTCCCACATCCACACTTGTTTCAACACAGTCAAACCATTAGTCAGGGAGAACATTTAAAATGAAAGATCAATAGATACAAGAAGCTGATTTACCTGAAGTATTGGGACGAAACCCCGAAGACTCCTATGGCCCTTCTGCACTCGGCACATGTCATCCAGACTATGGAAAAGGAAAGCGAGAGCCACCGCACCCCAGGCGTAGTCACCTACCTAGCTCAAATCATCAACAAATCTAAGCAAGGTACCAGACACCCTGTTGCCAGTGGCATTCACGAATAAACACTTTCCGAAGAAGTAAAGGAGGAATGCCCAGAGACTCTCATCCTCTCCCTGCCTGGTCGATATCAATCGAGAACGTCTCAACGCGACATCAAGTCGGGTCTCCCTCTTCCCTACCAAAGTAGCAAAAGAACATGCGGTCAATAAAATTCGTCCGCTCATGGGAATAAATGTTGAAGTCCTAGTCTAATACTCACTTGCCACATGGAAGATCTCGCAAGGTATCCCGACCCTCTTTCGACGATCGTAGCCATCGATGGGTACCTCTCTCCACTCGTACTCTGCAATCAAAGAGAACCATAAACCTTAGCTACACAAAGCACAAGGAGTGGGAACAAGTCTGAAAGATCTACCTGTAGGGGGGACAACATCATCTCCACCATCATCATCTCTAGCCCTTTCTCCATCGTTGTCCCTCTTAACCTCGACAACTCAGCAAGTGGCTCGCCGGGGCTTCACCCCCGCAGCTTCACTATCACCATCATCTATCGAGTCGTCACTATCATCAAATGTGAGCAGCTCGTCCAGGGGCATCACATACTCCCATCATCATAGTCGCTCGCCTCATCATAGCCCTCGTTGCCGAGACTACAGGTAGCCCTCATCCTCACCATCATATATCCCGGCATCCGAACGAATAATATCCACCTCATCCATCCTCGCATGCCCACTCAAGGTCGGGGTGGATCCACCACCTCCATCCCTAGCTGATGAGTCTCTGGCCGCTGCCATCTGCGCCTCATGTCCGGCCAAAAGCTTCGCTTCATCACGGGACCACCCTGGGATTCATAAGAGATGATAGTGAGTAAAAGAAAAAATGAATTAAAGTTAAAAGAGCAAAGGTAGAATACTCACTGTCTGAGATCCTCGCCCTGACAGGCCCATAGGCCTCCCACAACCACTCGATGTCAATCTGGCTAGAGCTAAGGTAAGGCCGCGCGCCAAACAAACACTGAAGCAAAAGGTCGAACGAGATCAGGATTAGCATCAGCCATGTAGGGTTGTAAACGGGTCGGTTCCGGTCCGGGTCCAGGGTGGAACCGGAACCGTTTTCTAAGAAGGGGAACCGGAACCGGAACCGGAACCGGAACCGTTAAGAATAATGGGAACCAGAACCGGAACCGGAACCGTTTGTGAGGCGGGTCTGGTTCCGGTTCCGGGTCTAGACTAATACCTGTATTTTTCTTTAAAAAAATTATGCTTTTTTCACATTTCAATTGGATCACGTACCTACAAACAATAATGTGACATTTTGTCTATAAATAACAGACACTTTTAACCAAAAACTCAGAAATCACATCCAAACAGGCAATGAGATGTAGAAAAGTAGAAAATCCTAATGTAGAAAAGTAGAAAAGTAAAAAGGGTTATGTTCTCACATAATAAAGTTACCTTATGTTAGTATATATTGAGTCGGGTCTCGGGTCCACGGGTCTGAGCCACTGTGGATCCGGAACCGGAATCGTTTAGGTATCAGTTCCAAAAAAAGGATCCGGAACCGGAACCATTTTCTTATCGGAACCAAAATAAGGACCCAGACCCGGATCCTAACGGATCGGAACCTTCGGGTAATCGGAGAATCGGGTACCCATTTACAACCCTAACGGCCATGCCAGTCTAGACCGGCAAAAGTGCTTACCCTCAACCCCTAACATCTCGCGATATCCTCCAAGGTGATGGTCATCTCGCCAATCGGGAAATGGAAAGAATGAGTCTCATCCCTCAATCTCTTGAAGAGTGCGCTAACAAGAGAACGGTCGGGTCAAAAAGTGACAATCGACATGAAATCTCCAAAGCCCATGGCCCGGAGATGATCCTTTAGAGTGTTCGGCAGCTCCGTCCACCACTCTTTCACCTTTAGCCATCCCACCCGCATCCGAGCAAGAGGGACAAGCTAAAATTGAGAAAAGCATCATAATTGTTAGCCCAACGATTGGAGATAAATGATGGCAAGAAACAATACAAGAAAGAGAGAGTGCTACTACCTTGCCCGCTTTTATCTCGTCAGCAAGACCTCCGTACATTGCAGCTTCTAGCGCCTTTTTTCGGGTCGGGCCGCGGCCTGCTCCATCTCTAGCCCCTTAGTAAGCCCAACTGCAGGATCCTCCCTGAGTCTACCAAAGGGGACACCCCCCAGATCTCCCGATAGACCCTCTACTGGCTCAACTGGCATCGGGGCCCTCTTACAAGCAAGACTTGTCCTAACCATCCTACATATTCGAAAAGAAAATAAAGCACATGAGAAATGGCAATTTAAAAACACACGATCAACGAGGCAAAATTTGAAGATGTCACATTAAAGGCTGTGCAATACAACTGAGTTGAACATAAGAGAAACATTAAAATGGAGGACATTGGCCAAAGCAATCCCAAGGCAAATCGATTCAAGAGTGAAAGTGGAACCTATACAAGACCAATCACCAAAAAGAAAAAAAAACGGAGACAAAACATAAGAATGAATGAAGCAAACCTCCACTCAAAACTAAAACACCAGCCCTGACTCTTGTCCCATCACACCATAATCACCACACTGGTCATCGCAATCACACCCCTGTCTTACCAAATTCACTCTCTCACTCCACGAAAAAGAAAAGGGGCAAAATGTATAGAGACACCCGAAGACGCTCCCGGGATGTCCAAGATGCACCCCAAGATCAATGACCGCATCACGAATCAAATAATTCCCCCAGTACCAATCTAAATACCAAAAATCATCATGGCCAGTCTCATTATCCTGTCAACCCCAATTAGTCACAGTGGCTGCTCATTTTCCACTCAAACTGATGTAGCCATGAAGCTCCCATTGTGCAACCTTCCAAACTTGAATCAAGGGGCTGAGATTGCCAGCCTCACGACCAAAACAACTTCACCCCTCATCACTTCCCACTAGTTCCATAGGAACCCATGGCCAAGACCGAGCCGAAAACCCCTATTCTGCAGCCATAGTTCCAAAAAAAAAAAAAAAAAAGAGGAAGAGAGGTCATGGGGCCCACATACCTGGACACTACCGGACCCATGCTGCTCCTCCTCTAGTGTCTCCCTCCTTCAGTCCACTTGCCCTCCACCTGCAACAATAGTGGTAGGTCTTAAAAAAATAGAAAAGAGAGAGAGAGGGAGATAAAGAAGAAAGAAGAGGAAGATGTCAAAGAAAGAGCAGGCCCACATACCTGGGCCACGTGGGGGCGAGCTCCCTCTCTCTCTCTCCTCCATTTCCTTCCTCCCTCTGCTTTTGCCCTTCCTTCACTCGGTCTCCACTTGAAATAACAACAATGGGATTCAAAAAAAGAAAAATAATAGGAAAGAGAGATGAGGGAGAAAGAAAAGAATGGAGATGGAAAAAGGAGGGGAAGATCCACATACCTGGCCCTTTCCTCCCTTCTTTTCCTCTTCTCCACCTTGCCAACACTCTGCTCTTCACTCTCCCTTGCCTGACCTGATACAGCAACAAGAAACGAAAGAGAAGGGAGAGGGAAAGAAAGATTAAAAAAAATGAAAAAAAAAAACGAAAAAAAGGGGCTAGCCCTTGACCTAAAACGCCTAAAGCTAGGCTCAGAGTGGCCCAACCCCATCACGTGGAGAGGGACCCACCTGAAACACAGTACTATGTCTCTCGCCCAGGAAATTAAAAAAAAAAAAAAAAAAAGTTGAGAAGTACAAGCATAGCCCCACAATCATGACTACCACCATAATCCATCATCATAATTCACAATCGAATCTCATTAATTATAATCATTAACATCATCATACACCATCACTTAATACCAAACATCACCACATCATAAACGAGGAAATCAACTTTTATTAAATATCCATGAGTGTCATTGAACAATAGAGTATAATATTAAATAGAATCAACCAAGCCTAGCCCAGACCAAAAAAGAAAAAAACAAAAAACAAATGAGAGAGGTAACAACTTTTGCCCCCAAACCCTAAAATGAGGCCTGTAATAAACCTAGTTGGTCCTAGCGACCCAACCTCTCAATCAAAGACCTAGCCTATGATAGCGACTCCTAATGAGTCATTTAGAGAGGATGAACCACCAATTCAAGGTAGGGAAGCGAGCCATTCATGCTTCCATCCTTGCAATACGAGCTTCAATCTGCTTTTGTACTTCCTCAAAATTGTCTGAAGGGTTCCGAAACGCATCGCAGATCTCCCAGATCTGTTTGAAGTCATCCTGATAAGCAGTGTACACTGGATGGATGAGTGCCGAAAGGGTGGTGTTTTGCGTCTTGAAATATTTCCTATAATGCCTTGGAACGGATGATTCAGCTTCATATGGGTACAACATGGTCATGAGCTCCAGCCGGTCCATTCGCCTGTGCAGTGTATTAAAGTCATCGATATGGGCCCTCTCATAGGTAGTCTTCGTAGCCTCCCAGACTTCAAACATTGATGGAAGATCCAGCATACTCCACAGGAGAGAGACTGGAGTACATCGCTGATAAAAGCTAGCAGATCTTCCAAGATCTCATTATAGTTGCACAACCTGTTGAGGGCAGTCCTCCCCACAATGCATAGATCTTCGTACAGCCCACAAATCCCTTTATATTTAATGACCAATAAGTCGTATTTTCCACGCCTAACGTCCACAAGGCTTTTGTCCATCATCTCCTCAAATTGGAAGAAACAATCATAGGTAGCAGGCATAGAGGATTCATGCTCAAGGTAAAACTCTGTCAGCTTTTGAAGATCATAATACCCTATCTTTTCAGTCCACGACGAATGAGAAGACTGGGGAACCGGCCATTAGGTGAATTCAAACCTGTAAGCAAATACACCCAGCCTTAGAGACCCTCCACATGAAAAACAACCCAGAGGTGGCGCCCAAGTGGTTTCACCTTTTTTTTTCTTTTTCTTTTTTTATATTCATCTCTGGGCTGTTTTTCATTTGGAGAGTCTCTAAGGCTGGGTGTATTTGTTTACAGGTTTGAATTCACCTAATGGCCAGTTCCCCAGTCTTCTCATTCGTCGTGGACTGAAAAGATAGGGTATTATGATCTTGAAGAGCGAACAGAGTTTTACCTTGAGCATGAATCCTCTATGCCTGCTACCTATGACTGTGTCTTCCAATTTGAGGAGATGATGGACAAACACCTTGTGGATGTTAGGCGTGGAAAATACGACTTATTGGTCATGAAATATAAAGGGATTTGTGGGCTGTACGAAGATCTATGCATTGTGGGGAGGACTGCCCTCAATAGGTTGCGCGGCTATAATGAGATCTTGGAAGATCTGCCTGCTTTTATCAGCGATGTACTCCAGTCTCTCCTGTGGAGTATGCTGGATCTTCGATCAATGTTTGAAGTCTGGGAGGCTACGAAGACTACCAATGAGAGGGCTCCTATCGATGACTTTAATACACTGCACAGGCGAATGGACCAGCTGGAGGTCATGACCATGTCTTACCCACATGAAGCTGAATCATCCGTTCCAAGGAGTTATAGGAAATATTTCAAGATGCAAAACACCACCCTCTCGGCACTCATCCATCCAATGTACACAACTTATCAGGATGACTTTAGGTGGATCCGGGAGATCGTCGATGCGTTTCGGAACCCTCAGATAATTTTGAGGAAGTACAAAGGCATATTGAAGCTCATATTGTAGGAAAGGAAGCACAGATGGCTCGCTTCCCTACTTTTAATGGCGTGGTTCATCCTCTCTAAATGGCTCATTAGTAGTCCCTATCTTAGGCTAGGTCTTTGATTAAGAGGTTGGGTCGCTAGGACCAACTGGGTTTATTATAGGCCGCATTTTAGGATTTGGGGGCAAAAGTTGTTACCTCTCTCTCTCTCTTTTTTTTTTTAGTCAAGGCTAAGCTTGGTTGATTCAATTTACTATTATACTCTATTGTTCAATGACTCTCATATATTTAATAAAAGTTGATTTCCTCTTTTATGATGTGGTGATGTTTGGTATTAAGCGATGGTGGTAATGTTTATTATGATGATGTTAATGATTATAATTTATGAGATTCGATTGTGAATTATGATGATGGATTATGATGGTAGTCATGATTGTGGGGCTATGATTGTACTTCTCAACTTTTCTTTATTATTTCATGATTGTGGTAGACATAGGGCCGTGTTTCAGGTGGGTCCCTCTCCACGTGATGGGGCTGGGCCACTCTGAGCCTAGCTTTGGGCGCTTTAGGTCAAGGGCTGGACCCCTTTTTGTTTTCTTTTTTTTTCCCTCTCCCTTCTCTTTCGTTTCTTGCTGTATCAGGTGAGGCAGGGGAGAGTGAAGAGCAGAGTGTTGGCAAGGTGGAGAAGAGGAAAGGAAGGGAGGAAAGGGCTAGGTATGTGGATCTTCCCCTCCTTCTTCCACCTCCATTCTTTTCTCTTTCCTTCATCTCTCTTTCCTATTATTTTTCTTTTTTGAATCCTATTGCTGCCATTTCAGTTGGAGACCGAGTGAAGGAAGGGGAAAAGGAGGAAGGAAAGGGAGGAGAGAGAGAGGGAGCTCGCCCCCACGTGGCCCAGGTATGTGGGCCTGTTCTTTCTTTGACATCTTCCTCTTCTTTCTTCTTCATCTCTCTCTCTCTTCTCTATTTTTTTTAAGACCTGCCACTCTGCAGAATAGGGGTTTTGGGCTCGGTCTTGGCCATTGGTTCCTATGGAACTAGGGGGTTTTGATGGGGGAAGAAGGGGTGAAGTTGTTTTAGTCGTGAGGTTGGCAATCTCAGCCCCTTGATTCAAGTTTGGAAGGTTGCACAATGGGAGCTTCATGGCTACATCAGTTTGAGTGGAAAATGGGCAGCCACTGTGACTAATTGGGGTTGACAGGATAATGAGACTGGCCATGATGATTTTTGGTATTTAGATTGGTACGGGGGGAATTATTTGATTCGTGATGTGGTCATTGATCTCTGGGTGCATCTTGGACATCCCGGGAGCGTCTTAGGGTGTCTGTATACATTTTGCCCCTTTCTTTTTCGTGGAGTGAGAGAGTGAATTTGGTAAGACGGGGGTGTGATTGCGATGACCAGAGTGTGGTGGTTATGGCGTAATGGGACAAGAGTCAGGGCTGGTGTTTTAGTTTGAGTGGGGGTTTGCTTCATTTATTCTTATCTTTTGTCTCCCTTTTTTTCTTTTTGGTGATTGGTCTTGTATAGGTTCCACTTTCACTCTTGAATCGATTTGCCTTGGGACTGCTTTGGCCAATATTCTTCATTTTAATGTTTCGCTTATGTTCAACTCAGTCGTTTTGCACAGCCTTCAATGTGACATCTTCAAACTTTGCCTCGTTGCTCGTGTGTTCGCCACTTCTCATATGTTCTTTTTTATCTTTTCGAATGTGCAAGATGATTAGGATGAGGTTTGATTGTAAGAGGGCCCTGACGCCAGTTGAGCCAATAGATGGTCCATCTGGAGATCCCGGGGGTGTTCCTTAAGGAGGATCCTGCAGTTGGGCTTGCTAAGGGGCTAGAAATGGAGCAGTGGCCCGACCCAGAAAAAGGCGCCAGAAGCTGCGAACTACGGAGGATCCCCATCTTGCTGACGAGATAAAAGCAGGCAAGGTAGTAGCACTCTCTCTTTCTTGTATTGTTTCTCGCCATCATTTATCTCCAATCGTTAGGCTAACAATTATGATGCTTTTCTCAATTTTAGCTTGTCCCTCTTGCTCGGATGCGGGCGGGATGGCTAAAGGTGAAAGAGTGGTGGACGGAGCTGCCGAACACTCTAAAGGATCATCTTCGGGCCATGGGCTTTGGAGATTTCATGTCGATTGTCGCTTTTCGACCCGACCGTTCTCTTGTTAGCACACTCTTCAAGAGATTGAGGGATGAGACTCATTTTTTCCATGCCATATGACCATCACCTTGGAGTATATCGCGAGATGTTGGGGGTTGAGGGTAAGCAATTTGCCGGTCTGGACTGGCATGGCCGATGCTAATCCCGATCTCGTTTGACCTTTTGCTTTAGTGTTTGTTTGGCGCGCGGCCTTACCTTAGCTCTAGCCAGATTGACATCGAGTGGTTGTGGGAGGCTTATGGGCCTGCGAGGGCGAGGATCTCAGACAGTGAGTATTCTACCTTTGCTCTTTTAACTTCGATTCATTTTTTCTTTTACTCACTATCGTCTCTTATGAATCCCAGGGTGGTCCCATGATCAAGTGGAGCTTTTGGCCGGACATGAGGTGCAGATGGCAGTGGCCGGAGACTCATCAGCTAGGGATGGAGGTGGCGGATCCGCCCCGAGCTTGAGTGAGCATGCGAGGATGGATGAGGTGGATATTATTCGTTCGGATGCCGGGATATATGATGGTGAGGGTGAGGGCTACCTATAGTCTCGGCGACGATGAGGCGAGCGACTCTGATGAGGAGTATGTGATGCCCCCGGATGAGCTGCTCACATCTGATGACAGTGACGACTCGATAGATGATGGTGATAGTGAGGATGAGGGGGTGATGCCCAGGCGAGCCACTCGCACAGTTGTCGAGGTTGGAGGGACAACCATGGAGAAAGGGCTAAAGATGATGATGGTGGAGATGATGTGCGTGCGCCCAGGTTCAGTCTGGGACGTGGGCACACCTAGGGTGGCCCAGGTGTGTTTCTGGTGGGGGTCAGTAGGGGGTCTTCTGGGTGCCATAGCTTTCGGCCCGTCGGTTGGATTTGGGAAATCTACGTACTGTCAGGAAGGTCTCTAAGCTTAGAACTCATTGGTCTAGGTACCTTAGTGAGTAGTGGGCCCGACTCAGAGTCTCGACATAATTCAGCTTTTCTCTCACGAATTTCTATTGATCGATGGACTAAGTCTAAAACTATCGACAAGCATCTTCATCGTCATTAATTAATCTTAATTATGCCATTAATAATTCAGTTATGGGTGAAATGGGGGCATCGCTATATATGACAGGTGTTTAAGGCTATCATGGGGGCCGAATGAGGTGTCTACAAGTACTTGATCTCGCAACAATGTTTAGTCCAAGCTTTTTTTGAGAGTCTTCAATTGAAGAATATGAGATCCCAATAATGTTGAGGTCATCTTCAAGCTTCCATCTTTTCTGGGTGTTTCTCCTTTCTTTGAAATTTCCCTCGAACCATGCCGGGATTCATTAGGATTTTTGCTTTAGTGAGATTTTGTCGTTTTGACGATGGCTTTTCTTTTCCAACCTTTGCAGTGGTTCCCCCATAACAAGTAAGGGTAAAGGGCCTGTTACCGACACACCTCGCCGATTGACTAGATCTTCTAATGTAGCCGTACTGTAGGCCTATGAGAGGTCCAGTACATGAAAAAGAATTTGGAGGAGTGCGACTCCCTCAATAAAGGCGAGATGAGGCAGCGTTTGATTGCCCTCAAAGATAAGAAATTTTATTAGATTATGGTAAATAATCGTCCTTGGGTCACGAATGATCCGAGTGTTCGGCAGAAGCCTACCTTTTTCTTTGGTAATGCAGCCCCAAATGACTTGACATACCAAAGGAGATGTTTTCAGTTCTCGTACTCAAAGGATGGTGAGGAAAAGACGATTGCTACCCGGTTGACTTTTGGTCATACTGTCTCGATCATGAGTCAATCTCCCACATGCTCTAAGAGAGAAGATCCTCCTAGGTGGGTAAAGAGACCAATGTGATCAAGACAGGGATTGTTGTTGGCAGTTCTCGTAGATATGTAGAGAAATCGCCTGCCCATATGGATATGCTGATGCCAGCTGGCAGTTACCGGGGTTCTGATTATCCATCAGTTGATTTGAGATCGATGGGCCTTAGCATATTCAGAGGTGACAACAGCAACTAGGTCAATCCGTTCCGGTTTCACGACCGCTTCAATGCCGACTCGGACTGGATGTCATGGACTGTTGACGTTCTAAATTTGGTGGCACTATCCTGAAGAAAGCCGATATGTTTTACGCAGTCCATGATTTCATAGAGACCGTCATTTTTTCTAATGAGACCTTCATGGCCATGTATAAATCATTCCTTCCACGGACCAATACATTCATTGTCACGAATGGTGAGATTGGATTTTCTTTGAAGGAGCCAAGCGCTATCATTGGATTGTCGATTTTTGGCAAACTCTATGAGGAGTTTATTCACATTGACAGACTTCTCTAGGAATAGTCTGAGGAGTTTCAGCTTTAGTACTTTCATCTAGTTGCCTTGTATGACTTTTTGAAGGAGAAAAAGGGCTCGAAAGTCAGATCCAGCAGTTGGAGGAGTTACAGTTTATTGTTCCCCAATTTTTTCAACAGCAAAGAGTTTTCCGACGGTATAATGCATGAAGTCAAGGCTAAGAACCCCGGTTGAAAGAAGACATCTATTATGCGCGAAGATTTAAAGTATTTCTTCGTAGACACTCCATTTATTCGACCTGTCAGATGGCGTTTGGTGAACAGCTTGCTATGGTGCCTTCCATTTACTCCTATTTGTGTACTGAGCTTTAGGCTGTAATTTTTTTGGTTTAGCTTGGACTCCTAATGAATAGGGTATTTTTCGCCCATATCTTTTATTTGTGGTATGTGTACCTTTGCCCTGGCTTCCACCAATTGGGTCTGCATAGGACGCAGATCTTTTTTTTTATTCGATTGGTTAAGGGACATCCATCTTCAAATCACTTTTGTCTACCCGTCCGAGGATTTGAAGGTATCGATACGTCGAGACGGGGCAATCTTTTATAAAGCTTTCTCCGAATTTGACGAGAAAAACTTTTGATTTTGGTGTCTCCAGCGATACCACTAGGGCAGGGTCGAGAAGACATTACTCTTTGACCAATGCAAAGAAGGAGTGGTTTTTCAACATGCGTGTTGACACGATGGTGTACCGAAGGCATCTTTTTGTCGACATTCAGCCGTATTTCCCTTCTCGATTTGCATTGCAGTTGTAATTTTCTAAAGGCGTGTTGGCACGATGGTGTACCGGAGGCATCATGGTGAAAAGGTTTAGAGGTTTGTAGGATGGAAGAAATGCATGGGATTTTTATAGTGCGGATGACACTAATACCATGATTTACTATCCTGAGTTGCCCAGTTTTCGGACTACCGGCTTTAGGAAGTGGTTTGCAGAGAGCTTTTCGAAGTACCAGGGGCTTTCAAAGAAGGATCGCAATCTTCTGGGAAGGTCCTTGAGAGATCAGATGGTGTCCGACAAGAGGAGATTCTGGCCTTCTATTTCGGAGAAGAACATAGGATAGGTTTTCTCGATGGACAAGATATCATCGGATCTGAGGTTGTCCGAGAAGTTCCTAGCAAGGTGTTAAAACCGCTGTAGCAGGAGGAAGCCGAGATCAACGCTTGGATGCAAGTAGAGAAAAAATGGGCTTCTATGGAGTCCACATGTCGGAGTAGACCATGCAGTGATGGGTCAAGTGAGAGACCCAATTTTGGCAGTGGGGCAAGATCTTCAAGCAAACCATACCACAAGAGTAAGAGGAAGAGAGGGCAGGCTCATAGCAAAAGATGGCATGGAGATTCCCCCGATCTAGAGGTTCCTCTCACCATTGCTAAGGAGGTGTCAGGCAGTGTTGACGAGCCTCCAGAGAAGAGAAGCTGAGAAGAAGAAACCGTTGGTGATGGTATGATTCTTCCATTTTTTTTTCCTCTTTTATTTTCTTTTATTTCTTGTTTTGATTTTTCTTCCTTTTAGTAGGAGATGACTTGGTGATGCCCAAGGTTCCAACCAATGAGGTGGTGACGGATCTGATTATGGCATATGAAGATAAACCTAGGGATGATGGAGTGATTCCAGAATCTGTGTCTGGTATGATTTCTTTCACTTTTCTTTTAGCCGTGTTGTCGTTTGCTAACATGTTGTTTGTTTTCATGTCAGCTAGCTTCCCACAGGATTCCGACGACTTTGAGCTATCCATGGATGCAACTTTTGATGATGCTTTAGATGCGGTCGTGGAGGTAGAAAATGTTTCGCCTACCGCCGAAGAAGGTATTTTGTAGTAATGATCATTTTCTTTTGAAAGGATTATACACATACCGCTTTTATCTTCCATTGGAAAGTTGTGAAGAGACTGGTCAAGAAATGGGGGCTTCTTCTGCCAATCCTGACACAGTTGAGGTGTGACCTTCTGCTGAGATTCCTTCTTCACTGTCTTCGATAGGAAAGAGCTTATTGATTACTCTTTCAATGAGGCATGACATGGACAGTCGACCGATGGAGCGGGGTGAACCTTCATCTGGGCCATCTAGTCAATTCACGAAGAATGAACTAAATATTGTTTTGGGCTCATGGGTTGAGACCATCTCTTCTAGCCACTTGGATGCAGGATTCGACATGATCAAATATGTGCAGGAGATGCTCTTCGTGAGTGAAGAGGCTGGTCTGGATGTCACAGGTGCCAAGGCTTTTGTTGATGATATTATTGTACTGGGCAGCAAGCGGATTGAGACTGAGAATTTTACGGCTGATGATTTCTTTGGGGGAATGTTTATAAAGCCTTCCACTAAAGCTAAGTCTGCAGTAGATGAGATTATGCGGACCAAAAAATAGTTTGTCCGAGACAAGAATCTCACTAAGTTGGGCATCATTGAGATGAAGAAAGACATTGATCGCCTTGAGAGAGAGGTCATTCAAGCTAAGCAACGTCTTGGGCAAATGGAGGGACAACTTGCGACCAAATGGACCTCCATAGTAGAGGCCCATGCCTCAGCTGAAACTTTGATTCGCCTAGTTGCAGATGTCGATAACATTCTTAGAGAGAAGACTCGAGAACGTGAGCAATGGCAAGTTCTTTGGACAGAGCTTCCCCGTGCCATGCCGATGATGGGTCACGATTTTCTGCTGCACATTATGGTGATCTTTTGAGAAGGAGTGGCCTAGAAGCATTGAAGGCTCGGTCCAAGAGATTGCTCGATGAGTTGAATCTTTTGGCTGAAGACCATGCTCGATTGAGCTCTTGATAATTTTTGTAACAAACACTTTCTTCATCTTTTTTTTTGTACCCCATGTATGTATTCTCGGTACTTCTTTATAGTGTAGGTTGTTTTGGCATGAAAGCCAGATTTTATAGCAAAACGCCTAGTCTTTGGATGGATGGCTTGAAAGCCGGATTTTGGAATGGTTTAGAAGCCAAAAATTTTGGTTTTGGCATGAAAGGCATTTTTTTTTGTGGCGTAAAAGCCAAATTTGGGCTTGAATGCTATTATTAGTAAGATCAGCAGGTTTGGGTCCCATTAATGCATAGGCAGCCAAGGTCAATAAAAGCCCTTCTTTCCAGTCCATAGAAATTGGCACATTCAACATCGGTATGATCGAGAGATGTCCATTCAAGTAATTAGGAGTCAATACTGAAATATATAATGAAAAGAAAAACTCAATCTACTTTAATACTTTGAGTTCACGCTAAATATTAATCTAGAATGATTTGTTGCTTACATGAACCATATCTGGTGAGTGATCCAATGCATCATCACAGTCCGTCTTTTTTGCCAAGACTACAACATGTAATAGGATTGCTTGTGGATGAATTTTATCCATCCATAGGACTAATGTGATATTATGAACAAAATTGGGTACGCTTTATACCTTTGGGCGTAGGAATCGGGCCCTATTAGATACATATATCGAATTACCCCTATTCGAATCTTATAATTACTTGAGTGTCGATGAAATAGTGTTAAGGGTCTTAAATTTCAATTGATACCTATAAGCTTTTCATAATTGGGCTACTTTGGTGACTACAACACTACTTGAAACTATGGGTCTCAATTGAATTAATAGCAACGATAAAGGGGTCCAATTTAGACTGGTTATAATGTCACTAGTGGGGAAAATAAAATATTGAGCCATTACCAATTTATTTATTCTTCAAAATTATCCATATTTTTTCAAATTCCATTAGAATTTATTAGATCCACGAACAACATAATTACCGAACATATGCATTTTCTATATATCCCAAATGTCCATGGAAACTTTTAAAGTCAAATGGCATGATCTTGACAAAAGGCACAAATAAGCAAACCCAATAAAGGTAACATGATAGGACCAATATCGGCAATAAATAATCAAGGCCCCCAAAGAAAATATTCAAATAAGAAAATCACATTATATGAACCATGATAAAAT
Organism: Litsea cubeba; assembly: GCA_012931725.1. Lineage (NCBI taxonomy): Eukaryota > Viridiplantae > Streptophyta > Magnoliopsida > Laurales > Lauraceae > Litsea > Litsea cubeba. Next base: position 44,695,061 of record CM022954.1, read on the forward strand.
TAAAGCAAACAAATTTAACAATCACAAGGTAATCAATAAAATCCATCCAAATATTCCACTTAATATTAGGTTATAGAATATGCCATAAAAAAATAAATTAGTGAACGGACGATCAAGAACATTAACCTGATAGATCTGGCCTCAAAAGTTCATAGATAAATGACGGATTGAACTTCCGCAACATTCGGATATGTCCGTAATTGTTAGATTACTATTTCAATGGTTCATCTTGGCCAATCTTATCAATCCTTACTGTCAGCATGATGTTAGTGCTATAATCTGTTAAAATCATATTTTATGTGTTTAGATTCGTTAATTTATTGACCCAAAAAAAAAACAAGCCCTTAATTATATAATCATGTTAAAGTCTTATGAATGGGCTTGTGCTAAGCCAGGGACATAAAAAAAAATTACATATACAGGAATCTTTAATTCAAAATGTTTTTTAAGTGTTGATAGTTATTTTCATTCATTTTTAGAATACCGACAACTGTTAATTAAAAAAATTAAGAAAAAAAAATATTTTTAATTAAATGACATTTCCATTACTATTCATTAAATGGCATTGTCATTAAAAAAGAAGTTAAAACAAAGCTAAGAAAGGAAATGATAAAACTTAGCAGAAGATATTATAAATGAATTAAAAGAGGAAAAAGAGAATATGAAGAGGAGATGCACTAAATCAAAGAAGGGAGAGTAGAACCGTTACATATTTGGAGATATGCGGAAGAGTTTCGGAGGAGTCATTATTGAATAGAATAGAGAGAAATTACATGACTAAATGGTCAAAATAAATTGAACAAATTGAGGCTGATTTCTCAATTGAAATCAGTTTCTTTCATATATATATATATATATATATCCCCATCTATCTATATATCTATCTATATAATACTAAAGGGATGTATACACTTCCTCACATAAAGACACGTGGCGCAACCTCGAATTTTTTTGCAATGTCATTTCCGGAGTTGCCCTTATCCCTAAAATCTCTATATCTATTACACACTCAAAAAACCTAAAATCTCTCCATCAAGAATCATCTTCCACTCAAAAGCCTAAAATCTCTCCATGAGATCCCTAAATATGCCAACACACCAGATGTGCTAAATTTATATCAATCAATTCATGGGTCATCGCCCACATCATTTGATTTTATGGACGGTTAGAATAAAGATGGTGGACCCCATTCATCTGGGACCCACTTAAAAATATTTGGTCAATTTGTTAGGTCTGCGATCATTTGATCATTTGATCTTTCTTAATCAATTCATGGGTCCCATCCCGCATAATATGGTTTTATGGACGGTTAGAATAGAGATGGTGGACCCATTCATCTGGGGGGTTCCACTTAAAATAGGTTAGGTTTGGTCAATTTGTGAGGTCTATGATCATTTGATCTTTATCAAGCAATTCATGGGTCCCAGCCCGCATCATATGGCTTTATGGACGGTTACAATATAGATGGTGGACCCATTAATCTTAGGGGTCCCACTTAAATAGGCTAGGTTTAGTCAATTTGAGAGGTCTATGATCATTTCATCATTTGATCTTTATCAATCAATTAACGGGTCCCGGCCCGCAACATTTGATTTTATGGACGGTTAGAATAAAGATGGTGGACCCCATTCATCTAGGTCCCACTTAAATATATTAGGTCAATTTGTTAGGTCTACGATCATTTGATCCTTTAATCTTCTTAATCAATTCATGGGTCCCATCCCGCATAATATGATTTTATGGGCGGTTAGAATATAGATGGTGGACCCCATTCATCTTGGGGGTCCCACTTAAATAGGTTAGGTTTGGTTAATTTGAGAGGTCTATGATCATTTGATCATTTGATCTTTATCAATCAATTAATGGGTCCCAGCCCGCATCATATGATTTTATGAACGGTTAGAATAGAGATGATGGACCCCATTCATCTTGGTCCCACTTAAATATATCAGGTCAATTTGTTAGGTCTATGATCATTTGATCTTTCTTAATCAATTCATGGCATTTAGAAAAAAACATAAAGATCAAATTAGCAACAAAAAAAAGGACTCACAAGTTTACTAATTAATAAGTTTATTAAAAATAATTCATATCAGTATGTGCATTTGGTGGTTTCGTGGTTATCCACGGGGTTTTGCTAGTTTCAATCAATGGAGAAGTGTAGGCATGGCACTATGACTGTGAACGTATTGTGCTTGTGCAAATCCGTGAGGCCCCAACCTTTATATTGATTGAATCGCATAGGTTCCACCATCAGGATTGGTCAATCAACATATAAAATCATGCCTTAATTGTAGGATGCCTAGAATCTAGAATACTCACAAATAGAAATATATAGAGTTTTTTTTTTTTTTTTTTTGTATATTCCCCCAATTTTTTTATGATTTGTAAACAGGCCCCTATGGTTTTAGTATTTGTAAATAAGCCCCTAACTTTTCATTTCAATACCTTTCGTGTCATCAAAATCAATATTTCTAAAGAGAAGGGGTAACCACCATGAGGTTTGTGTTGAACTTTTATAAAAATGACAGCTTCTTCCTTATATCCATTAAATAAAAATAAATATATTATTATTTAAAAAATACCCTTATTTATCTCAAATCCGAATGGTCTCACTGAGTAACTCTTTATTGTACATGAAGCCTAATGATGTATTTTGAAACTTTCGTCATTCTAGCGGTGGGTTGTGCATGGATTGGATCAATTATAACTAATTATAACCACATGTGTTGATTGTCATTATGACCGATTTGGTTTTTATGAAATAGACCCTATATTTATAAGCATAAATTCACGTATGGTTATTCTCTAAACCACTAAATGTAATTATTAATGGTACAAGCTTTAGAGAAAAGTAAATCCAAGCTCTTGAATTTATGCATATAGGGATAATATAAGAGATGAGCAAAAGTGTCATTTCACTCTAAAAACTTTTGTTGGTTGGACGGCTAATGATTTTGGGGATACGAAAGCTATTAAAATGAAAAAACATGGGCCCATTTATGAATAATTAAACCATAGGGGCCTATATACTAATCCTAGAAGTCTTAGGCGGGCTATACGCAAAAAGCTCAAATAAATAACAAGTTTATGACCCACACGGTTAAGAACACAGGACCCTGAGCGCGCAGCATCCTTCCTATGATTTGTTGTATGGCCGATCACAGGGAACCCAGTAATATGAGAATATGAAATGTATAGAAAAAGGAATAACATGCCACAATAATGTATATTTAAATCACAACCACACAGATTAAAAAAAAAATTTATCCCAACAAAGCTTGTTGAATGCATAAATCAGAATCTTGCTCAGCTACCAATATGTGATTTTGCAAAATGACACTGCTTGAGATGATGACAGTGATGATATTAACAAATCCAACAATACAAAATATGATCGATCTGAATAGATTATAGAACTAACTATATGCTAATGTCATTGAAGACGGTAAGGATTGATAAGATTTGTAAAGATGTGTGACAGTTAATGCGTATTTTAAATTGCAAATATCCTTGAGTCAAGAGAGAGTACTAGAAAATTTGTTACATAAATAATATTAGAGATTTCTTCCCATCAAAAAAATTTATTAGAAGTTTCCTTGATGCACTCAATGAATGGATTGGGCTTTCTTAAAGTGAATCCAAGCCAAATTTATTAAAATCAAAACTAAAGGTGAAATCTTTAAAAAAAAAAAGAAAAGAAAAAACAACTTACCTAAAGTGGGACCCTAACATTAATAGATGTCTGGACATGTGGACCACTTGTGTTTAACAGTCACGCATGGAAGCTTGTTCTATTTATAGGATGTTTGAACCTGCCTACCAATCCCTCAACTAAAGAGTCTATGGAACTGTTTATCTTATGGTGCGGTTACTAGAACCATCTTAGGCATCGGAACGATTTTCATATCCACCTTTTTTCTCCATTTGGTAGGCGAGATGCACAATGTTTTTCTCCACTAACATTCTGGCTCGGACATTTCTCTCTCAAGAAGCTAAAAGGGACTACTCCAGTCAAATCCTTTGAAACTTTTGCATAAATAAATTATTTGAAACTTTTGCATAAATAAATTATTTATTTAATAGAATAAAATAAATTTAAATTGATGGAATAAGGCTAGCATATTAATGATAATTTCTAAGTAAATAAGAAAGACTATCATGCATGCCATTCATCCAAATGCTAATAATTTGCACTAGTCTATTAGAATAAAAAGGTTTTAAGAAAGAAACAACAAAAGACATGATAAGCATCCTCTCCCATCGACCAACATTTAAAGAGTCTAACACATGCGAAAAACCATCAGGACCTCGATCTCAATAAGTAAACTAAAACCCATATGCTGCAAATAGAAGAAAATATTACACCCAAAGTATTCAACTGAGCACATAAAAAATTTTAAAGAGAAAAGGAAAAAGTAATTTTGGTTTTAAAAATAAATACCTCATCAGGCTCTTTCTTCTCTTTAACTTTCTCTATCCAAGCGAAAGCCCAAAGAATGATCTTCTTCTCTGAAAGTCGATGCGAAAGCCATCGTTAGCATTGAGTGAGGGATTGGATCGGAAGAAGACCCAATTTGATGCTAATTAGTAAGGATGCATGATAATAATCTCATCAGGGTTTATCTTTTCTTCTTATTCATCTTCACCGACTACTGCAAGGTCCTTGCGTCCAAAATAAAGATGAAAATAAAATCCACCAAGACCCACATAGACGTAAGGATAATTTACAAAGACCTAGACCAATTCAACTAATAATAAACTAGCGCTTAAGGGCCCACGCCCAATGCGGGCCTTTAATTCATAATGGGAAAATCAAACTTAAGTTAAAAGTAGACACCCAGTAAACATACAAACTACATTTAATACATGGGTTGTGCAAAACAAAAAGGGATTAATATGTGATCGTTACAAATTTAAAATGGAAAAATAAAGGAAGATAGAAAAATTAGATTACAAAGTTTGATCTCATATAATATCAACCCGATTCAAAGTTTGATCATTTCATTGTTAGAGCTATAAGCTAGCAGACCAACCAATTTATTTTTTTCACCGGTAAAAAGCATGAAATGAAAATTTGAAAAATATACAATAAAAAGATACAACAAAAGATATTAGAAAAGATTATTAAAAGCAATTCATGCCTGATTGTGGATGTTTATCATAGGACCCACCAAACGAATCAAGGGAAAAGCTACACCCGCAGGAACATAGAATGTGGGTTTAGTTTTATCCTATTTTTTCATAATGCTAGATATAAAAAGTCTTATGCATGGTCAATCTAACACAAATACTATTATTAAATGCAATTGATGTCTGATTATGGATGCTCTACCACAGGGCATATCTGGTACATATAAATTGTATTTACAATCAAGCATGAAATTCAACTCGACTCATAGTAGAGCTCAAATAAACCTCTGCTCTGGTTCGCCTTCTTATGCTTGGTCTGGGGTGTGGGTGCGTGTGCATGAGGGTATGGGGATGTACAAGGGACCTAAACTCACCCACCCACACAGTGTCTATCATTACACAGTATGGGTCTATATATTTTTCAAAAAAGTTCAATAGAAGTAAACTATATTTATATAAATTTAACCTAAATTTATCTTTTTCTTTAAAGTAAGTCAATGTGAAAAAAGGAACTCTCTGATAAAAGAAACTGTACCAAATTCCTAACCACTTGATATGAGCTTTCTTTTGAAACCTAGATTGTCTCCTTATGACACATGATAGACCAATGATCCATGGGTCAACCAACGTTTGGGCCCAACCCATATTCAGTTTTTATTTTACCTTATTTAGACTTGTTTATTTTAGTGACTTATGTTTTAAGTATGGATGTTTTAATAAATAATATTAGTAAAAAAGAAATGAATGTAAAAAATATACAGAAAAAATTTCATCAAATGATAATAATAAAAATAGAAGTACATGACAAAATAAATAATATTAATAAAAAATCAATGAATGTAAAAAATAAAATAAAAATTATAAAAATCTAAATTTAAATAAACCGGCCTTTTCATCAAAATATAATAATAAAAATAAAACTACATGATAAAAATAAATAATACTAACAAAAAAGGAATGAATGTAAAAAATAAACAGAGAAAATAAAGAAATAGAAATCTAAATAAACCATCCTCGTCATCAAAATATAATAATAAAAATAGAATTACATGATAAAAATAAATAATACTAATAAAGAAGGAATGAATGTAAAAAATAAACAAAAAAAATAAAAAAACATAAATCTAAATAAACCGGCCTCTTCATCAAAATATAATAATAAAAATGGAAATATATGATAAAAATAAATAATATTAATAAAGAAGGAATGAATGTAAAAAATAAACAGAAATCTCAATCAAGAAATTTAAATAAAATAAACAGAATAAATAAAAAAAAGAAATCTAAATAAATCGCCTTGTCATCAAAATATAATAATAAAATAGAACTACATGAAAAAAAAATACTAATAAAGAAGGAATGAATGTAAAAAATAAACAGAAAAAATTAAAAAATTTAAATCTAATAAACCAGCCTCTTCATCAAAATTATAATAATAAAAATGAAACTACATGATAAAAATAAATAATATTAATAACGAAGGAATGAATGTCGCAGCAGCAATCCAGAACTGGGACAGCCTCATAGTGCTCTACAACATCTGTTGCAAGCTGTCTGCCTTCAGTAGAAGATTTGCTCATGCTCGGCTCCTTCTCATCAGAGTTTGGTGATTTTCCACTCTCCTTTCTGAATAAGCGGCAGATAACAAAGCCACCCTACAAAAAGGTAAAGGAATAATAGTCTAAATAAAGGTTAGAGAAAGGTGGAAAGGTGCATGCTGAGAAACAAAAATAAATTACCAGATAAGCAAAAAAGCCTGCAGAGAAGAGACCAAAAACAATTAAATATAGAAACAAGAACCTTTAGAGCCTTGATAACAGTACATATAAAATACAAAGAAAAACTACACCAAAGATGGAGGAATATTGAAGTAACTAAGGAGTCGAGCGCTTTCAAAACAATCAGTAGATTATGCGATGCACTAATAAGGAAATCTCAGATCAGATACTATCCATACATTTCTGATCCCAACATGGTCGGGACAAGGTCTCGAGGATGATGATGATGATACTATACATGCATTTAAACCATGGTGCCCATGACCAAGCGATCTAGACTATTGAACTGATGAGGCGACAGGCCATTTATGGACACAGGATAACCACGTACAAGTCCTCGCAGCAGCAATCCAGAATTAAGAGTCCTTGCTTATCTTCTTTATTCTCAAGAATGTAGCATCAAAATCTTAGATTTAGAATATATGGAAAATAGCAGGTTAACCATTTCCTTTTAGGGAGAGAGATTGGGTTTTGTTGATTTGGATAGATCGTGTGTATAGAGGGAGAGATGAGAATGAGAGATTTTAGGGATTGGATAGGGATAGGAAGGGCAATTGGGGAAGTGGGAGGGCAAAAGTACGAGGGCACGCCACGTGTCCTCCTCCCGGGCAGCCTCCCTCGCCACGTGTCGCTCCCCCAGGAAAAAATCTACTGCTTTACAATATATAACTAGCGCTTGAGGGCCCACGCCCAACGCGGGCCTTTATCAATGAAAGATAAACACACATTCAGTTCAATGTAAAAAAAAATTGAACTAAATTTCAAGTTTTCACTTGTTTAATAATTGTCACTTTGTTTGATGTTATAAGTAGAAAATAAAATTACTAAGCTCACACTAATGGGATCGTGAGAGGAAACTTGGAAAAAGAAATTGATTTTATTTGAAACTTAAAATTAGGTTAAACTTTTAGATTTTATGGCTATGATTTGGGTATCCAAGTATTTATCTTCTCTCCTAATTTTTCTCCCCATATTTCTCTCCACTCTACCAACTCAAAATCCCTAGTTTATCTGCATTTTTTCTCCCATTCCTATTTTAATGGCCCACTATTAAATGATCACTCCCTATTTTAATGGGCCCACTATTAAATGATCACTAAAAAGGCTTAAATTTTTTTAAATAATATTAATAAAAAAATGAATGTAAAAATAAAGAAAATTCTAAATAAACCGGCCTCTTCATCAAATAATAATAATATTAAAACTACACGACAGTAATAAATAATATTAATAAAAAAGGAATGAACTCGTCATCAAAATATAATAATAAAATAGAACTACATGATAAAAATAAATAATACTAATAAAGAAGGAATAAATGTAAACAAAAAAAAAAACTGGCCGGTCATAGGCCAGGGTACAGAAGGTGGGCCCCACCTCTAACCTGACCCGAAGTGGACCGACCCGCCCTATATTCATCAAAGGGATTGGGTTCATTTTAAAATTGGAGAGAAATGATGTGAATGTAGAAATTAACTACACTTAGTTTTAAAAAAATCAATTCTCCTATTATCTCCTAATTTTCCTATCATTCTCTTTAAAATTACTAAGATGTTTCTTGACGATAATATTGGATGAACTGGATGCAACCCATAATCTATTTTAAAATAGAAAATGTTAATCGATAACATCACCATTTTAATATTAATAAAAAAATCAACAAACAAACAACATCTTAGTTCATGGCCCTTATTATACAAGAACCCATTCTCCCCACCACCCTCACCCATTGCCGGCTCAGTAAACCTCCTCCCATAGAACCTCAAAAAGTTCAAAGAATCGACCCTGGGCTCACCCAAAGGCATCCCACCTTCCAACATTGCCACCACAGTAGCCATACTCCGTGTTAGGATCGTCTCCTCATGGACGCAACAAAGCGCAATTCTCGTCACCCGACCTTCCAATCTCGGATCCGCCAGCTCCAAATACTTCCCTTGCTCGTGCATCTCCAAAGCAAACAGAGGAAAGTAATCAGTCTCAGACCCAGAGGAGGAAGATGACCCACCACTCTCCTCTCCATGGCTTCTGCCATGGCCCTGGCCATGGCGAGAACAATTCTTCCTTCCCCGTGTAATCTCCAGCAGAACCATTCCATAACTGTACACATCGGTCCGGTCGGAAATAGCCGAATTGGTTAGCCATTCGGGTGCGAGATACCCACGAGTTCCTCTCATGGTGGTGAATAGATTGGATTGCTCCGGAGTCATTAACTTGGACAGCCCAAAATCAGATATCTTCACGTGGGAATGATCATGCAGCAGAATGTTTTCTGGCTTGATGTCACAATGGATGATATTGTGCTCGCACCCACCATGCAAATAGGCTAATCCTCTTGCTGTTCCAAGCGCGAAAAAAAAAAAAAAAAACAAACAGAAATAGATAAAATGAAAACAATCAACACAGATTGATGTGTATGTGAAGGTGGGTGTAGTGTGCAAGGGAGGAGAAGAAAAGGAAAAAAGAAAGAAAGAGAATGGAAGATGATGGATGGGGCGCAGGGGATGTGAAGGTTTGTTGGTGAGTGTGGTGCGCAGGGGAAGAGAAGAAAATGAAAAAAGAAAAGAAAGAGAAAGGAAGATGATGGATGGGGCGCAGGGGCTGTGGCAGGTGGGTGCTGTGGCTGTGCGTGGGTTTATGGTTGTGCATGGGTTTAGGTGTAGGGAGAAGAAGAAGGAGGGAGAAGAGAAAGAAAGGAAAAAATAAATAAAAAGAAGATGACTTGTGTCATCAACCGGGTCTTCACCACATCTAGTGGTGTGGTCAGGGACGCCGAAATGGCCCCTGCAAGCGCCCCACAACACACATTCTGGAAAGGCTCTAGATGATCCTTTCCAGTCCTACCCAACACAGCAGATTTCAAGTACTTCCGGGGAGATGATGGTGAGACCGAGAGAGGGGCTGCCGCGTGAGGGAGATGGGTCCGCGTGAGGGAGATGATGGTGGATTCATGATGTATGTAAGGAAGGGGATAAAGAGATACAATGAGCGAGAGAGTTGGAATGAGATTGGAGGGGCTGCCGCGTGAGGGAGATGGGTCCGCGTGAGGGAGATGATGGTGGATTCATGATGTATGTAAGGAAGGGGATAAAGAGATACAATGAGCGAGAGAGTTGGAATGAGATTGGAAACTCAAAATTTTAAAAGAGATGGAGAGATTTTAGATGGAGAAGGAGAGATTTTTGGGAGGAGAGATTTTTGGGATTGGATAGGGATAAGGATTTAAAGGGAATTAAAGAGGAGGGAAGGGCAATTGGGGAAGTGGCAGCGCAAAAAGCCTAAGGGCGCGCCACTTGTCCTCCTCCCGGGAGGCCTCCACGCCACGTGTCGCTCCCCGAAGAAAAAACCTGCTGCTATAAAATATATAATAATAATAATAATAATAATAATAATAAAGATAAGAAGCACGAGAGACCATCAATGATATTATTTGTCATGAGACCTAATGGAAATTACCCAAAAGCAAAAACAGAAAACTAAATTCATAGAAAACTTGCCTAGTAATATATGGGCAACCAGTAGCACTACTCCATACCAAGATGCACAATCTAGAACCAAAACCAAGTTTTATACAAATACAAATCGATGGCGAAGGAGAATATATCGTTTTCTTCTTTCCTCGCGTGGAGATCAAATCTCGCCACTTGGAGTCCGGATCATATGATACTTTGACTTGAGAAATCCTATTGAATTTGTATTCAGCGAAAGATGGTGTAAAGGGAAAGATACCTAATTCGAATTAGGAGATGATGTTAGACAGACCACTATGGTCCATTGATGGATGTGATTATGTCCATGATGGGATCCTCTTTTTGGCAATTCAAATATCATAGAAACCTGCCACGCCGATATTACATGTTGCATCCAAAGATACCATACCAGTGAGTACAAAGGGGAACATTCCGTGACAGATCATTGAAAAGAGAAACTTTAGGATGGGGGATTTGCGATCGAAGAGATAAATTTTTGGGTGATATGTCTTCCTTAATTAGAAATTGAATTGACTTAGAAAATCTAAGAATTAGAAAGTTTGTCTTTTAAAATCCAGATTACCCAAAACATCTTTTGAAGCTTAATTAATTAGGTGTCCCACGTGTCTCTCCCACACAACCGCGAGTTGACATGGCTTATATAATATAATATAAAATCCAGATTATCCAAAACATCTTTTGAAGCTTAATTAGGTGCCCCACGTGTCCCACACAACCGCGAGTTGACATGGCTTATATAATATAATACTAGTGTGAGAGGCCCATGTAGGAAAAAAAATAAAAAAAATTAATATTTTTAAAAATAATATTATAAATTCAGAATAAACAGATATATTATTTAATCTTTTGGAATTCTCTATATCAAATCTATTAAAAAGAAAATAAGTTGGAATTTTTTTTTTCAAATGAGATGCTTTGATTGAGGCTACACCTTTTTTGTCTCCAATCGACTATGTGGGAACATACTTGTAAGTAATTAACGACAAAATATTTTGTCATTAGAGAAAGAAATTAGAAACAAAAATATTGTCATAAATATAAGAAATAGAGACGAAATAATTTTTTCGCATTTAATATAAATGAAGATTAAAACAATTTGTCTAAGAAAGTACTAGTACAGTAGATGACGATTTTTTTTTTTGTCTCTAAATGACTCTATAGAAACATATTTGTAAGTAATTAACGATAAAATATTTTGTCATTAAAGGAAGATATTAGAGTCAAGAATATTTTGTCATAAATATAAGAAATAGAGACAAAATAATTTTGTTGCATTTAATATAAAGGAAGACGAAAAAATTTGTCAAAGAAGCTACCAATAGAGACAAAAACAAATTTACGAATTAACAAAATGAAAATATCCATTCATTATTACAAATAGTTTCATCCTAATACAATAAAATAGTGTAATATCCACAAATTAAATATCCACAATTCCAGAAAATATCGAAAATATCCAACAGTTATAACTAATGCAATTCTACAAAACATCCAATAATAACTAGTGCAACTACAAAGTATGTGTATCCTTATCAAACAAAAATGAACATTGTTGCACGTCAAAAATGCCACCGCAATCCAATCTGTAAAAAAATAAATTAAAAACTTTAGTAACTAATCAATTCACAATTAAATCAATTATACAATTTATCCCTCTAACAGACTTTTTTCAAGATTATGGGAACAAAAAATTAATGGTCCCTCCCAAGTGGGTTGTTCTTGTTTTCGGGCACGTCCATAGCTGTTTAATTATTTGGCCCTCCAATAGCCTTTTTTGAACTAGTTCCCAAATTGGGTGTCATATGCATGTTTTCATTACTTCCTAATTCTTCAAACATATATTCTTTTATAAAAAATTTTATATTAAAGTTAATATACTGTACCAAGAAGTATGTCCACTGGGGGATGAGCCCTCCCCAACAACCACCATTCCCAAAGTTTCCAGTGAATCCTTTACTCCTCAAAAAGTTGACGAAATCTGTCATTATCTCCTCTTGCTTCTTCCCACCCTCTTCAAGCTCCTCTATTTTATTGTTCTGCATTTGTATCTGTTCCCTCTGTGTCTTTATTTCCATCTCAAGGCGCTTCACATAATCATTTGCTTCAGTAGATATAGTAGTGGTCCTCCTAATAGAGGATGAAGGTCTCATGCCAAGTCCCTTCATGTAACCAGATTTTGGCTTTAGGACTTTGATTGACAGCACTTCTGCAGTCAAAGAAATTGATCCCGACTGTGAGAGGTGATCAGCCTGTGTCTGTATCATATTTTCCTATCAAATATGAAAAAAATAAATAAGATTATAACAAATAGTATTCTAAAATTTTGTTAATAAGAATTGAAGTATAAATTGGATCCCCAATTCTCGAATATCCAGCTTTGTCCTACAAACAAACATTATCACAGACTCCATTGATGCCCAAATCCAACACAATTAATTCAATCACAATTCCAATGAAGAGAATATAACTCACTGGACGCCCAGACTGTTTTGCAAGGCATTGAACAACCTGTTATATGCCTACTCTATTATAGCACAACAGCACCTTAAAAATGACACTGCTCAAATTCAAAGCAACACAAAATTCAAAACACCCATTTAGACTTTTCTGGGTGGGTTAAGCACATTCAAATTGTATGCCCACAACCCACTCACTGTCGATATAATGTGGCTCAAGGTTGATGGCCATTAACCTAGTCCCTAAGTATCTATGAAGAGAACTCTTGACACTTCTACTGGTGAAGAATATAGAAAATGTCGAAGGTCGATAAGGAATCATCCATCCAATGGCTCTTTCATATCAACAGTACAGTGATGGACAGCGCATTCTGCTCGGTTCTACCGAGGTCAGCGGACGTGGGAGTCCATTTGGGTCCGACCCTTTCGTAACCGGGGGGTAGAGGCGTGCATCAACATTTCTTTGGTGTGTGTGTGCAAGATTTTCTATTTTACTTGGAATTGCAAGTGGTGATCCAAAGATCGACCTTCGCAAGTAAAAAGGAAATCAACTTCTTTCAAGTTTTCCAATGCACATATATTTAAGAAAAGAGATATTTTCTTGATTTGCAGTGAAAGGCGATTTTTTGGCATTTATAGCCGATTTTGGTGTTTATAGCCGATTTTTGGCGTTTATAGCCGATTTACAATTCTTATCAATAATGAAAGACAAGAGTTGTGATTTTTGTCTCTTTTGAAAAAAATACAAACTATAATGAAAAGCAAGAAAAGGAGGATCTAACTTCTCAGGAGATTGTGGGGGACTCGTTCAGATTGACGATCGCAAGCCATATGTGGGCTTCGCCATCATCCATACAGATGAGGATAGATGATGCTCTTGATTCGCTTGGCTTGGCTATAACCTCAAGTTCTTAGAGGACAAAGATCAAAAGGATGTCCAATGTCCAATAAAAACCAAGTAGACGGGCTGAAAAGCCACGTCTAAGCCATTGAAGGCAGAAGGAGAAGGCAAGGGCCTTGGGAGGTACCCCCAAGAGACTTTTGTCACCTCGTAGTAGTGGTCGGTGTAGAACTCTAGCAGAGTTTTCTCTCTTTCTTTCTCTGGATTTCTGTGCTTTTTTCTGATCTGGTATCTGTCTTGTTTTTTCCGATCTTGATTCCTTTGGAGTGCTCTCCTATTTATAGGCGTTTTGGTAGCCATTTAGGAGGGTTTATGGGCTTTTATTGTCATTAAGCTGCATAATGGGAGGAGTTACAGGATTTAGTTCCTTTATTTTGTAACTCCTTTTTCTTGGCTTATGATTGGCAGGAGGAGATTGAGGGCATTTAATCCCCTTTAGTCGCCATGATGGGAGGAGTTTCATGGGTTAAATGCCATGAATCAATTGACTTATAACTCCTGGATGCTTGCTTCTGATTGGGCCGTCCAAAGAAATGGATTAATGACTGTAATAAAGCAAGTCAATTAATCGCATTAAGTGGTCGCCGAGCAGTTGAAGAGTCGCGGGCCGTGCCGCGTCTTTTGGGATTCTTATAGCGATGATCATCGATGGATCTTCATATAGATCGACATCGGATGACCATGTGACTTCGGGTATTGGTTGCCAACAGCGGGTCGGTGCCATCTGTCCTAACGATTTCTCGATCGGTCGGGTAGAAAGCACACTTTTTGGTTGACCGGTTGGCGATCAATGTTTGATTTTGATACTCTTGATGATTGACCCGTGATTTTGACGGATGTCAGAGGATTTGGTGTCTCACAAGTATGAATTTTGGAAAATCCCAGGGGTCGGACGCTTCGAATCGTGAAAAACGATGGAAAACGGGCCTTCCGGGGCCCTTCTGGCGATCCCGGGCTCCAGGGTCGCAAAAATGACGGAAAACGGGGCTTCCGGGGCCCTTCCGGCGATCCCGGGCGCCAGGGTCGCAGGGGTCCAGGGGGGTTTTGTCCCGTTTTGTGTCCGTTTTTTATGTTTTTTTATTCTTTTTTCTTCTGTATTTTTTTCTTGAAATTTTTGATCATTTATTGGCCTAATTTACCTGTAGAAAACCTAATGAGAATCCTTGCATTTTGGTTTGCAAAGTTTCCTAATTTTTCGGGAAAGCCGAAGACTTTGTCGCGCAGAGCTGCCGATTTTCCGTCAGAAGCTGAAACTGGGTCAAACGATGTCGGAATGACCTGAAATTTGGGGTGAAGCCTCCTGAACAATAAATAAGACCAACCATAGGCTTTTGTTTGAGTTTTGAAGCCGTTTAGGGTCCTATCACCAGTAGACTTATTTTTATCGCGATGAAGATGTCGCGGCTTGATGTGTGGCCAGCCGGTATCTGATTGACTTGAAATTTGACAGGGAACCTATTGGAGTCATTTTAAGATGATCCATAGGCTCTGTCTTGGAAACCATGGTCCCGGAGAGCTTCGCCGCCGAGAGGCCTGATTTGGCTTCTGAGCGTCAAAGTCTGGTCAAATGTTGTCGAAATGACCTGAAATTTGACGTGTAGCCCTTAGTAAGCATTTTGAAGCCGTCCATGTGCTCTATCTGATGAGTGATGGACTCGGTGCTTCTCGCTGCCGAGAGGCTTGATTTAGCTGTTCGAGGGTTGATGTAGGGTCAAACGTTGTCGGTTTGACTCGAAACTTGACGTGGAGCCTTTTGGATGTATTTTGAGACCATCCATCGACTCTGATCGAAGAATTGGTGTCTCCGATGCTTTCACCGCTGGGAGCTCATTTTCAGCTGCCGGAGAAGCGAAGTTAGGCCAAATGATTTTGAAATGGCCCGAAACTTCTTGTGTACTCTTCTTTTGCCTGTCTTGAAGGATCTTGTAGTTTTTATTTGATTCTGGCAAGATTTGATTTTTGGAAGTAGCATTGCCTATTTATGGCAGGCTGCGACTTTATGTAGCTTTATGGATTTTGAAGAAGCAAAGTGACACATTTTTTTGGTGTCAACAAATGCTCCCTCGAGGTGCAGCGACGAGTTGCTTAACTTTTGTAGTCGATTTGCCTCGAAGAGATTTTTCGAAGGAGAGCTTGAGACTTGACCAAGAGTCTTTGAGCAGTCTTTCTTTTGGTATTTGTAGCCTTTTGAGCTTTCAGGGGAATTTTATGGTAGTGAAAGGGATCACATACCATCTCGAGGCAAAGTTTTGAAGATGACATCAGGGATGTGGATTTGGGTTTGGACCTTGTGACCTAACAAGCTGTATGTGGCAGGTTAGGAGGTCGGGTTTGGTTTTGACCGTGTGACCCAACAAGCTGTATGTGGAATGTTGGGGGTCGATTTTGGTTTTGATCTTGTGACCTAACAGGCTGTATGTGGCCAGTTAAGGGATCAGGTTTAGGTTTTTTATTTTGATCTTGTGACCTAACAAGCTGTATGTGGCAAGTTAGGGGACAAGGGTTTGGTTTGATTTTTTTGTGGAATGTCAATTTCAAGATTTTGGCTCAATTTGGTAGATGAGGTTGGATGGTTTGATTTTTAGAAGCTCATGAGGCTTGGAATTCTTTTTTTTCTATGGTCCAATCAACTCAAAAGAGGTATGGAACCATTTTTGTATGCTCTTGGTAAGAGGGATTTCTCTTTGACTAAAAGCCCAAATTTTTTTTTTTTAGTCCCTAGGTGGTCAAACCTGGCTCATATGGGCTAACCCATGGGACCATAAGCTTTTGAAATGGCTTAGATCTCATATGGTGTCATTTTTGTAAAGAATATCTAAAAATATCTCCTTTGGATAGAGAATATCTAAGAATATCTTTACTTGGAGAGAATCTCTCATGTTTCCTTTATTTTGGGATAGAATATCGCAAGATATCTTTCTTTTTTTGGGAAAGAATCTTTCATTGATCCTATCTTTTGGGAGAAAATCTCTCATTGATTTCTTTTTGAGAGAGAATCCCTTAAGAAATCTTTCTTTTGGGAAAGAATCTTTCTAATTTCTTTCTTTTGGTAAGGTTACTAATTAATAACACTTACCTCTTTCTTCTTTCCTTCTTTGGTTTGCTCTCTTCTATAAAAGCAAGGAGGAGGTTGGATCTCTTGCACTTATTGCTTTCTTTTGCAACAATCCCAAGAGGGCTTCAAGACCAAGAGTTCTTCTTCTTCAAGATCTTCAAGACTTTTCTTCTTCTTCTCCATCAATGGCTTTAAGTAAGTTTCCTTTTTCAAAAAAATTCCATTGTAGGAAATAGGATGATAAAAAGTTCTTTCTTTTTTTTTTGTTTCTTTCTTTTCTTCTTTTTTTTTCTTTTTCATGTGTTCTCTTTTTTTTTTGTTCACACGTTTTTTTTTTCTTCGTGCTTTCCTCTCTTTTTTTTGCATGTTTTTTTTTCTTTTTGTGGGCCATACGGGTCTGGCCGTACGGCCACGTGGCCTATGGGCCAGTCCTCTTCTTTCCTCTTTTTTTTTTG
Organism: Litsea cubeba; assembly: GCA_012931725.1. Classification (NCBI taxonomy): domain Eukaryota; kingdom Viridiplantae; phylum Streptophyta; class Magnoliopsida; order Laurales; family Lauraceae; genus Litsea; species Litsea cubeba. Next base: position 44,712,327 of record CM022954.1, read on the forward strand.
TTTTCTTTCTCTCTTTTTTTTTTTGAGAAAGTTTCTTTACTTTTTTTTTTTTTGCTCATCATGATAATGCATTTTTTTTTTTTTGCAAACTAAGATGTTCGTGCATGTATATTTTTTTGTAAATTGAATTGTAGCATGATGTGATAGCATACCTGAAAGTTTTTGCAAACTTGCGAATTTGGAGCTCGCAGCGATGTTGAACCCTTCCTGATTTTGCGGAGACTTTTAGGTTTTGAAAGTTTGGAGTTTCGGAGCTCGCAGCGATGTTGAGCCCATCTTCAAGCTTTCTATTTCTGTCGGAGTTGTTCCTTTTCTTCGGAATTGCCCCGGCATCATGTCAAAATTTCGCCAGATTTTTTTTTCGCGAAATCATGTTATTTTGATGATTGATCTTTTTTTCTTTTCCATCCTTTACAGGTGGTTCCTCCATAACGAACAAGGGTAAAGAGCCTGCTACCAGCGTACCTCGTCGACCTGCTAGATCTTCTAACCCGGCCGTTCAGCAGGCTTGGGACAAGGTTCACTATGTTGAGAGAAATATGGAAGAGTGCGACTCCCTCAACAGAGATGAGATGAGGCAGCGACTGATCGCTCTCAAGGGAGGGGAATTTTATAAGATCATGGTAAGCAGTCGTCCATGGGTGATGGAAGATCAGAGTGTTTTACCCAAGCCTACCTTCTTCTTTGGTGATGCCGTCCCTGATGACATGACATACCAGAGGAGATATTTTCAGTTCTCTTTCACAGCAGATGGTGATAAGAAAACTATTGCTACCCGATCAACGTTTGATCGCACCGTCTCGATCAAGAGCATTGCCCCCACGTGCTCTAAAAGGGAAGATCCTCCAAGCTGGGTGAGAAGGACAAATATAATCAAGACCGGGGTTTTTGTTGGCGGTTCTCCTGGATATGCGGAGAAGTCGCCTACTGACATGGACATGTTGATGCCAGCCAGCGGCTACCAGGGCTCTGATTATCCGTCGGTCGATTTGAGACCGGTGGGCCTTGGTATTTTCAGCGGTGACGGCAGTAATTGGATAAAGCCTTTTCAACTTCGTGGCCGTTTCAATGCTGACTCCGAGTGGAAGTCATGGACTGATCGCGTCCTGCTGATTGGTGGTGCCGTTTTGAAGGAAGCTGGGATTTTTGATGCGGTCCGCGCCTTTAGGGAGACCGTGATCTTTTCCGACGAGGCCTTCATGGCTATGCTGGAGTCACTCCTTCCATAAACCAATACCTTCGTTATGACGAATGGTGAGAAAGGTTTCTCTTTGAAGGAGCTGAGCGCCATTACTGGATTGCCCATCCTTGGCAAAATCTATGAGAAGTTTATGCTGATCGACAGCGTCCTTGAGGAGCAGTCTGAGGAGTTCAGGCTTCTGTACTTTCAGCTTGTTGGTTTCTATGATTTTTTGAAGGTGAAGGAAGGCTTGAAAGTTAGATCCAACAGTTGGAAGAGTTTTAACTCTTCTTCTCCTAACTTCTTTGAAAGCGAGGAGTCTTCTGATAGCATGACCCGGGAAGTTAGGGCTCAGGATCCAAGTTCGAAGAAGATCTTGGCTATGCAAGAAGAGTTGAGAGATTTATGTGCGAGTACAAACGCCATATGCCATGACATTGTACTGCGGAAAGACCTTGCTGTTTACCTCACTTATTGGCTTGGTGAGGCCGTTTTTGCCGGAGGAGATGGAACGCACATCAGGCCACATTGTATTTTTTCGGCTTGTCAGATGGCTTTTGGAGAGCAGCTTGCTTTGGTGCCAGCTCTCTACTCCTACCTGTGTACCGAACTTCAGGCTGCTGCTTTTTTGGTTCGGCTTGGGCTTGCCATCAACAGGGTATTTTCAGCCCACATCTTTTATTCATGGTATGTGTACCACTGTCCTGGCTTCCACCGGCTGGGTGCTGCACAGGATGATGATCCTCTGATGATTCGGCTGGCTAAGGGCAAAGCCGTATCCGAATCACTTTTGTTTGCCCGCATGAGGATTCGATGGTTCAGGGACGTCGAGATGGGGCAGTCTTCAGTGAAGCTTTCTCCGGAGTTGCGGAAGAAGGCTTTTGATTTTGGTTCCTCCCGAGACTCTACCAAGGTGGGATCGGGAAGGCACTACTCCTTGACGAACGCAGAGAAGGAGTGGCTTTTCAGCATACGTGTCAGCACGATGGTGTACCGCAGACATCTTTTCGTCAACATCCAGCCGTATGTACCCTCTCGCTTTGCTTTGTAGTTGGGCTTTTCTCAAGGCGTTGTTGGAGCGCCTTCAAGCATGGTGAAGTGCTTTGGAGGTTTGCAGGACGGGAGAAACGCATGGGCTTTCTATAGTGCTGAAGACACTACAGCCATGATCTCTTATCCTATGTTGTCGACTTCCCGGACTGCCGGCTTTGCGAAATGGTTCGCGGAGAGCCTTTCGGCATATCGGGGGCTTTCCAAGAAGGAGCTTGATGTAAAGCTGGCATCTGGAAAGGGCCTTGGAAAGTCGGATGGCGTCCGGCGAGAGGAAGTTTGGGCCTTCCTTTCTGGAGAGAAGCACAAGATAGGCTTTCTCGATGACCAGGGCGTCATTGGTTCTGAAGCTGTTCGAAAAATACCTAATCATGAGGCTTTAGAACAGCTAGAACAGGAGGAAGCCGAACTTGATGCTTGGATGCAAGCGGCGCAAAGGCAAGCTTCTGTGGAGTCTACTGACAAAAGTAGACCATCCAGTGAGGAGTCAAGTGGGAAACCTGACTCTGACAGCGGGGCAGGTTCTTCTAAGAAGCGAGCCCACATAAGTAAGAGGAAGAGGAGTCATCATCGCAGCAAGGGGAAGCATGAGGACTCTCCTGACTTAGAAGTCCCTCTTACTATCAATGAGGAGGTGCCAGGGAATACTGATGAACCTCCGGAAAAGAGAAGCCGAGAAGAAGAGACCGTCGGTGAAGGTATGATTCATCCTTTTTCTCTTTCCATTTATTTTCATGGGATTTTTCAATGTGTTGATTTGTTTTCTCCCCCTGCTGCTTCTTTTTTTTTTTAGCAGAGGAAGACTTGGCGATGCTTGAGGTCCAAACCGAAGAGGCGGTGACGGATCAGGTCGCGGAGGAAGGACTCTGGAGTGGTTCCAGAATCTACAACTGGCATGACTTTTTTTTTTTTTTTGTCTGTGACTTGGTTTGCTAACATTTTTCTTGTCAGCTGACTTGCCACAGGATTCTGATGACTTTGAGCCATCGATGGACACAAATGTTGATGATGCTTCCGATGAGTTCATGGAGGAAGAGAGTCTTCCGCCAATCATCGAAGAAGGTATTTTGTAGTAATAACCCTGATAATGATTTTCAAATAGGATCATATTCATACCTTTTGTGTTTCTTTGGCAGGTTTTGAAGTGACAGATGAGAGTCCGTCGCTTGCTTCAGAACCAGAGCAAGAGATGCCAGAGGTCGATCCAGAGGTAGAGACTCCTGGGACCAGTTCTGACACTATTGAGGAGATACCTCATGCTGAGATTCCTTCCCGAGTAGCTCCAACTGGAAATAGTTCTTTTGTTACTTTTCCAACGGGTGATGTCATGAGCAGCCGACCAACGGAGTTGGGTGAATCTTCAGGTGGGCCATCTCTTCTTTTTGCGAAGAAGGTGGTGGCACGGGTTCTGAGCTCTTGGATTGAGACTTTCCTTTTTGGGCACTTGGATGCCGGATTTGGCATGATCCAGCATGTGCAGGAAATTCTCACTGATGTCGAAGAGGCTGGTCTGGATGTCACAGGTGCCAGGGCGATCGTTGATAGAATCATTACACTGGGTGACAACTGACAAGTGGTTTGAGACCATGGGTTTTGCTGACGACCAGTTCTTCAAGGAGCTGTTCCTAGACCCTGTTGATAAGGCTAAGTCTGACCTGAATAAGGCTACACAAAGCAGGAGGCAGATAGTCCGAGAGAAGAACTTAGAAGAGCTATCCATAATTGGGCTCACACATGACCTTAAAATCCTTGATAGGGAGGTCGATGAGGCCAGGAAACGTCTTGAGCATTTGAAGGCACAAGTCGCTGCCAAGTAGGCTGCTATAACAGAGGCTCGCGACAAGGAGAGTGCTCTGATTCGCCGGGTTGCAGATGCTGATCGAGTCCTTAAAAGGAAGTTTCAAGAGGACTAACAATGGCGAGCTGCTCGAGATAAGCTTCTCGGTGTAAAAGAAGGGTTACAGCTCACCCTAGCATCTCATGGCAAGTTCCTGAAGAAGCGTGCCCTGGAATCTCTGACGGCTGAGGCCAAAAGTTTGCTTGAGGAGCTGAAATCTTGGCTAGAGACCATCTTTGGCTGAGCTTCTGATTTTTATAGCAGAAACTATCATTCTTTTTTTTTTGGTACCACATGTATTTTTTTTTTGTACTCTCTTTTTTTGTAGTGTTTGTGAACACTTTCTTTTTTTTTGGTACCCCATGTATTTTTTTGGTACTTACTTTTTTTGTTTTCCCTACGCTCACTTAAATCTTTTTTGTGATGAAAGTAATTGCTAAATGGGATTTGATCAAAAGCTTGTCATTTTGTGAAAATATTTTGTCAAAAACTTATTTTGGCATGGAAGCCAGATTTTTGTTTGTGGCATGGAAGCTGTTTTTGGCATGAGAGCCAGCTTTTTTTGTGGCATTGATAGCTAATTTGTGGCATTTATAGCCTATTTTGGTGGCATTGATAGCCGAGTTTTTTTTAAAGCCAAGTTTTTTATTTGTGGCATTGATAGCCGGTTTTATTTTGTGGCATTGATAGCCGGTTTGTGGCATTTATAGCCTGTTTTGGTGGCATTTATAGCCGATTTGTTTTGGTGGCATCTATAGCCGTTTTGATTTTCAAAAATGCAAGTATCGACTAAAAGTCGCCTCCCTGCTGAATGGTCTTGCAAGTATCGATGGAATGTCGCATCCTTGCTCATTCGGTTGCGAGTATCGATGGAATGTCGCATCCTCGCGGATTTGGGTGCAAGTATCGATGGAATGTCACATCCTTGCTTTTCAAAAATTTTGGTTTTGCGGGTACTGACTTGATATCGTTTCCCCATGAGTTTTGGAAATTTGTGGTTTTCTTGAACCTTTGGGTTATGGATATCAACTGAAATGTTGCGTCTCCATGGTTTTTTAGGTTTTTTCGAACCTTTGAAATTTGGGTTGTGGATATCAACTAAAATGTTGCATCTCCACGGTTTTGGATTTTGCAAGTATCGACGAAATGTCGCTCCCCTGCGATTTTGGAAGTGTCGAACGTGGTTCGCATGCTTCCGATTTATGCGAGTATCAACTAAGCGTCACTTACCCGTGGTTTTTGAAAAACCATTTTTTGTTTAAAGACGCGAGGGTCATAAGTTTTGACCTAAAACCATTTTGGCAGTAAAAGGCAGGGTGGACTTGGGTGGGAATCCCTGAACCCGGATTTTGTTTCAAACCATGAATTTTGGGTTTCAAGGGTTGAAAATTTTGGTCAAGTTAGGGAAAGGTTCCTAAACTTGGATTTTTTTTCTTTGAACAATGAAACAATGAAAGTAAGCATTGTTTAAATTTCTAGAAATTTCAACATTTGATATGAAAATTCTAAAAAGAGTGGGTTTAGCGAGTGGGTTGAGCTTCGAGCCATCTCTCATCAAGATTGTCCAGCTCATGGAGTCGCAATTTGACATTGCTTTCTTGAGTCATGTCATTTTGCAAGGATACTCTCAAGGAATGAATTTGTACTTCCAAGGGCACAACAGCTTCGCATCCATAGACCAAGGAGAATGGTGTGCTATGGGTTGGTCCTCGAACGGTGGTTCGATAGGCCCACAAAGCTTCAGACATTTTGTCGCTCCAGTCACTTTTGTGACTAGAGACCATCTTCTTGAGGATTTTGCAAAGTGTCTTGTTGAAAGCTTCTGCTAATCCGTTTGCTGCCGGATTGTCTGGAGTCGAAGGACAGCTTTGGATTTTGTATTTGTCGCAGAACCTGTAGAATAGATAATTCCATAATTGTGGTCCGTTATCATGGACGAATCTTTTGGGTATGCCGAAACGACAAATGATGTTGGTGCGCAGGAACTGAAGGACTGATGAGGTCTTCATTTCATTGAGCGCAAATGCTTCTGACCACTTGGAGAAATAATCCGTAGCGGCAAAGATGAAGCGATGACCTTTGCTTGAAGGGGGGGAAATAGGACCTATGATGTCCATACCCCAGGCTTCGAACGGCCATGAAATCGCTGTAGGATGTAGCCATTCTGGAGGCATGTGAATGTAATCTCCATGAACTTGGCATTGTTGGCAGCGCTTAGCAGATTGCATTGCGTCAGCTACCATGGTAGGTCAGTAATAACATAACCTTTTTATCTGATCATAGTGCTTGGGACCAGCCTGATGAGCTCCGCAAAGACCAGCATGAACTTCTTTGAGTATTTTTTCAGCCTCTTGTTGTGACAAGCAGCGTAGAATGTTAGCCAATACAGACCCTGATCTCTATAGTCAATACAGACCCTGATCTATATAGTCAATACAGACCCGTTCGGGTCTCTATAGTCAATACAGACCCTGATCTGCCCGTTTTTCTTTGTCACGGGGACAATGTTGGCCAACCATGCAGGATGTTGTTCCTCACAAATGAAGCCGACGCTTTTGAGTTTTTGAACTTCTTGTTCAATTTTATCCATCACATCTGGACGGAATCTTCTTTGGCCCTGTTTGACAGGTTTGATGTCTTCTTGAAGATCTTGAAATGGATGACGTGCTGTCTGGCTGATCCTTTCCCCGTATATGTTTGGAGAGTAGGATGCTTGAATTTTATAGGGAATGAGACCGAGTCCATCCATAAAGGATATGGTGGCTTGATCCCATGCTCCTTGAGTATATCCTTTTCTTTTGCTTTTGCGAGGATACCGTCTACGTCCTTTATGGTAAGGGCGCGTGACTCATTTTCTTTTCTATTTACCTCATCGTCTTGATGATTTGGAGGAGGTTCATTGTTCGCCCGATTTTGAAAGGCGAGGAGAAGGTTTTCCATCAAAGTCTCAATCCTCTATTGGCCTTGTTCCAACTGCTGGATGCGTGTGATCACATCATCTTGAGGTGGATTGCGGGGTGGTGGCTCAGAATTTGTAGCCAGGACGTTCATCCCTTGAGATTCGAATGAAGAAATTGTCCTGGTGACTGAGCTGGGGCTCATTCTTTTTGAAGAATCGCTTGAGGAAGGATCACTCTGTCGTCCTTTGCTTGAAAGAGTAGAGGATTCTTCTGAATGTCTTCTTGTCCTGGAGACGCTGCGGGTCATCATACGTCGGACATGGATTTTTGTTGCTGACTTTTGGCGTCTTCTGGTTTTTCCAACCATATCAACAGCAGCAACTTGGTTGGGTCTTTCTTTTTCGACCCATTTGGGAGAGACTTGAAGTGTAGGAGGCTGGGTCCTTTGCTTCTCTAGTCTCTTTTGTCGATACAATGCGCGGCGGCGTATACGACGAGCAATTTGAGCTTCGGTCAGCTCTGGTTGGGCTTTGACGATGAAGGATGTGCTCCTTCGGGCGCAGCAGCCGAGCCTGTCTTCTTTGTAGCTAGGTAAGGACAGGATGCGAACCCGGTCCTTCGCCTGTTGCAGCGAAGCTTTGAATTTTTCAAGTTCAGCCCCTGTAGAGATGAAGGGTCGAACTGCAGGTTTGTAGGCCTTATCAGATGTCTGCAGAGGCCTTGTGATGCATGACTTGATTTTGGGATTGTAAGAACAAGCCGGCTCATGCTGGGTTGACTTGGGAGTCAGGTTGGAGATGGGTCTCTCCTCTTTCATGTAGGCAAGAGGGTATAACTGGTTCTCCTTGAGTGGGGCTAGGAATGCTGGCTTGGTGGATGTTTGGGACCTTCTTTGTTTTGGTGAAGGTCTTGGGGACCAAGTCTTGGGATAGACCTGGTCGTTTGCTGGTCGAGACTTCATGGGGGTGCCACGGGCTTCAGGCCTTCTGGTACTCGCCTTTGGTGTCACGATAGTGACACGTTGAGAGGCGAGTTTCTGCTTCTTGGAAGGAGCAGTTTGTTCTTCGGGAAGTGAGAATGGTCCCAGCATCCAGAGTTGCCGTGGGAGTTGACGCTTCGGCAGCTGATGCGGCGCTTGTAGGTGCGCGTTGTTTGCTTCTGTTGAAGCATGAGCCGGTGCTTGTTCTCATCGAAGGTAATGGTTAGTGAAGCTGCCATTGTTTGTTTTCGAAAAGTTTATGAAACAAGACCACATCCATTAGTAATCACAAGAATATAATGATCATAAATGGGAAGTTCTATGGTTTTGTCTTTTCAAATCGCTCGAGGGAGATGACCCAAGCAATATGAAAAAGGCAGAAAGCCATAGAGAGTACAATTATTCTGAACACAGGTATGGTAAGCCCAGAATGAGCGTCCCAGTGACTGCTAGAAGCAATTGTGAACCTAAATTCGACTTATCGAGAAGCAGAGCTTGCTCGAGGTAAGAAGAATATAAGTTTGGAGTTACAAATGTGCTGGTCGCGAATACAGTAGACCCTGAAAGGGCGTACTAGTACCGCTAGACACAAATGTTTTGAGACCGCATCCATGAGATTAGATTCTCTGTTTTGAAAGGTCAAGATTGGATTCATCAAAGAGAGCAGATGGTATTCCGATCCAAATACGGTCTCAGCGATTTCCGCGAGCGCCAGTACTCAGAAGGAAATGAACCATAATTTCTTGGATCTGAATAAAAAAATGACGAGTTTTTTTTTTTTTAAAGGCAAAGATCGGGTTCATCAAAGAGAGCAAAAGGCACTCCAATCTGAACACGGGCTCAGCGATTTCCGCAAGCACCAATGCTCAGAAAGGAGAAGACCAAAATTTCTCCAATCTGAACCCAAAATGACGAAAAAAAAATTTTTTTTGAATAGATTTTTTTTAATAAATCTTTTTTTTAATTAAAAATATTTTTTTAAATTTTTTTATTTATTTTTTTTTAAGATTTTTTTTTTTGAAATTTTTTTTTAATTTTTAATTTTTTATTTTAAAATTTTTTTTATTTTGAAAGTTTTTTTTATTTAAAAGACGAGAGAGTACACATATGCCTCCTAACCTGGTCTTATGAAATCTCGATTGATAGAATTGCCCCAAGGTAAGGGTAGGATTACTTAATGAACCCGTTTGAAGGACCCTTGCCTAGAACAGTCAAGCTGTCTCCACACTCTGGACAAGGCTTTTCTAGAATCAACCGTGATCAAAGAACGCAGTTGGTTTAACCTTAGTGCTCTATGTCTTTTTTTTATTTTTCTTATTTATTTGTTTTTTTTAAATCTTTAATGAACTCATCAAAGAGAAACATGGCCCTTTCCACAATTCGAACCGGCTCAACGATTTCCGCGTGCACAGAGACGAAACGGAAAGGAACAAAGTTTCTCAATTTTGAATCCAAAATGAAAAATCTGATTTTTTTTGTTGCTGTTTCTTTTACTTTTATTTTTTTTTAGATCTTTAATGAACTCATCGAAGAGAAACAATGGCCCTTTCCACAATTCGAACCGGCTCAACGATTCCCGCGAGCACAGAGACGAAACGGAAAGGATCAAAGTTTCCCAATTTTGAATCCAAAATGAGAAATGTTTTTTTTCCTTTCTAATTTCTAATGAACACATCAAAGAAAAACAAAGGTCATTTCCACAATTCAAACCGGCTCAACGATTTCCGCGAGCACAGAGACGAAACGGAAAGGATCAAAGTTTCTCAATTTTGAGTCCAAACAAAGAAATCTGATTTTTTGATATTTTTTTAAAGAGAAAGAGTGGAAATAAACTCAAAGAATTAGAAATTTCCAAAAAACCTCATCTCATTTTTTTTAGATGCAGAATCCAACATAGGCCACCAATTAGAAAGTAGCCAAGGAATCGAGAAAAGAAATATTAGCATAGAGCAAAAGATATGATATGCAAATATTTTATTTCTAGCATCGTGTTCTCAAATGAACAGGTCCCACCTGGTGTGCCAGCTTGATGGACAGCGCATTCTGCTCGGTTCTACCGAGGTCGGCGGACGTGGGAGTCCGTTTGGGTCCGACCCTTTCATAACCGGGGGGTAGAGGCGTGCATCAACATTTCTTTTGTGTGGGTGTGCCAGATTTTCTACTTTACTTGGAATTGCAAGTGGTGATCCGGAGATCGACCTTCGCAAGTAAAAAGTAAATCAACTTCTTTCAAGTTTTCCATTGCACATATATTTAAGAAAAAGAGACATTTTCTTGATTTGCCGTGAAAGACGATTTTTTGGCATTTATAGCCGATTTTGGCGTTTATAGCCGATTTTGGCATTTATAGCCGATTTTTGGCATTTATAGCCGATTTACAATTCTTATCAATAATGAAAGACGAGTTGTGATTTTTGTCTCTTCTGAAAAAATACAAACTACAATGAAAAGCAAGAAAAGGAGGATCTAACTTCTCAGGAGATTGTGGGGGACTCGTTCAGATTGACGATCGCAAGCCATATGTGGGCTTCACCATCATCCATGTAGATGAGAACAGAGGATGCTCTTGATTCGCTTGGCTTGGCTATAACCTCAGGTTTTTAGAGGACAAAGACCAAAAGGAGGTCCTATGTCCAATAAAAACCAAGTAGACGGGCTAAAAAGCCACGTCTAAGCCATTGAAGGCAGAAGGAGAAGGCAAGGACGTTGGGGGTACCCCCAAGAGACTTTTGTCACCTCGTAGCAGTGGTCGGTGTAGAACTCCAGCAGAGTTTTCTCTCTTTCTTTCTCTGGATTTCTGTGCTTTTTTATGATCTGGTATCTATCTTGTTTTTTTCGATCTAGATTCCTTTGGAGTGCTCTCCTATTTATAGGCTTTTTGGTAGCCATTTAGGAGGGTTTATGGGCTTTTATTGTCATTAAGCCGCATAATGGGACGAGTTACAAGATTTAATTCCTTTATTTTTTAACTCCTTTTTCCTGGCTTCTGATTGGCAGGAGGAGATTGAGGGCATTTAATCCCCTTTAGTCGCCATGATGGGAGGAGTTTCATGGGTTAAATTCCATGAATCAATTGACTTGTAACTCCCGGATGCTTGCTTCTGATTAGGCCGTCCAAAGAAATGGATTAATGACTGTAATAAAGCTAGTCAATTAATCGCATTAAGTGGTCGACGAGCAGTTGAAGAGTCGCGGGTCGTGCCGCGTCTTTTGGGATTCTTCTGGCGATGATCATCGATGGATCTTCATGTAGATCGACATCGGATGACCATTTGACTTCCGGTATTGGTTGCCAACAGCGGGTCGGTGCCATCTGTCCTATCGATTTCTCGATCGGTCGGGTAGAAAGCACACTTTTTGGTTGACCGATTGGCGATCAATGTTTGATTTTGATACTCTTGATGATTGACCCGTGATTTTGACGGATGTCAGAGGATTTGGTGTCTCAAAAGTATGAATTTTGGAAAATCCCAGGGGCTGGAGGCTTCGAGTTGTAAAAGAAGAACGGATCGGGAAATACGGAGGCTCCGGCCTCCAGGGTCCGTTCTGGCGATCCCTCGAGGCTCCAGGGTCACGGCAAAATGACGGAAAACGGGGCTTCCGGGGCCCTTCCGGCGATCCCGGGCTCCAGGGTCGTAGGCCCGGGGGGGTTTTCCCCCCTTTTGTCTCGTTTTGTATCCGTTTTTTATGTTTTTTTATTCTTTCTTCTTGTGTATTTTTTTCTTGAAATTTTTTATCATTTATTGGCCTGATTTCCCTGTAGAAAACCTGATGAGAATCCTTGCATTTTGGTTTGCAAAGTTTCCTAATTTTTCGGGAAAGCCGAAGACTTTGCCACGCAGAGCTGCCGATTTTCCGTGAGAACTGAAACTAGGTCAAACGATGTCGGAAAATAAGACCAACCATAGGCTTTTGTTTGAGTTTTGAAGCCGTTTGGGGTCCTATCACCAGTAAACTTGTTTTTATCGCGATGAAGATGTTGCGGCTTGATGTGTGGTCAGCCGATTTCTGATTGACTTAAAATTTGACAAGGAACCTATTGGAGTCATTTTAAGATGATCCATAGGCTCTGTCTTGGAAACCATGGTCCCGGAGAGCTTCGCCGCCGAGAGGCCTGATTTGGCTTATGAGCGTCAAAGTCTGGTCAAATGTTGTCGAAATGGCCTGAAATTTGATGTATAGCCCTTTGTGAACATTTTGAAGCCGTCCATGCGCTCTATCTGATGAGTGATGGACTCGGTGGTTCTCGTTGCCGAGAGGCTTGATTTAGCTGTTCGAGGGTTGATATAGGGTCAAATGTCGTTGGTTTGACTCGGAACTTGACGTGGAGCCTTTTGGATGTATTTTGAGACCATCCATCGGCTCTAATCGAAGATTCGGTGTCTCCGATGCTTTCGCCGCCGGAAGCTCATTTTCAGCTGCCGGAGAAACGAAGTTAGGCCAAATGATTTTGAAATGGCCCGAAACTTCTTGTGTACTCCTCTTTTGGCTGTCTTGACGGGTCTTGTAGTTTTTGTTTGATTCTGGCAAGATTTGGTTTTTGGAAGTAATATTGCCTATTTATGGCAGGCTGCAACTTTATGTAGCTTTCTGGATTTTGAAGAAGCAAAGTGACACATATTTTTGGTGTCAACATACAGGTCAATGAAACTGTGTGGGGAGATTTCCAGAACCATAGGATTAAGCTAATCGCAGCCATCAGATGAGGCTAAGCACTCTCACGTGCCATCCTCGTGCCATCCACGTGGCACCAATCTCACCCCGGCTACCAGGACAAAGGCCTCGGCCGAACTCAAGCAACCCCGGACCGCCAGCGCCGAACTCGGCTACCCTTGTGTCCATCCCGGCACCCATCTCGGCAGGAAACTCCACCTCGGCTGAAGAAGCCGGGACAGAAGCCGAAGCAAGAGAGAACCTTCACTTGCGCCCCTCATCCCCCACGTCATCAGGCACGTGGAGGGATAGGGGCACGAGCTAGTGGGACAGACGTGACATCCAGCCGCCCACAATCTTCGCCGGATCCCTGACAGGGAGGCATCCAGCGGCTAAGGCCACATCAGGGCAAGGCCCGAGGGCAGATCCGATGGTACCCCCACCGCCAAAGGCGTCCAACATGATCTGGCCCAACAAGACGTGCATTAAATACGACGTGGGCTGACCCGACGCGCATTTAATGCATAGTGGGCTGGATTGGACCGCAATTAATGCAATGTGGGCTGATCGTGACTTCCCAGTCGAATCACGGGACCCACACCACAATATCTCCCAAAGATACGTTCCAAACTCTATAAATAGAGGATCAAACCACCATCAAAGGTACGCACATTTTCATACACAGAGCCGTTACTCTGCCTCTCTTCTTCCTCTCCTTCCATTTTTCCAGTTCCCACACTGACTTTGGCATCGGAGAGCCTTGCGCCGCCCAGGCCAGGGTCCTTTGATCGTTTGCTATTCTCTTTCAGGCTTTCGGACGGCACCCAGACATTCCCAGTCATCATCATCCTCGGATAAGTCCTACAAGGCTCCCTCCTTATTGTGGGTCATTATTTTCTGCACCTACAATTGGCGCCGTCTGTGGGAAAGTAATATCCCAACCTTCCCAACCTTCTTACCCAACCTTCTTAACCTCAATCTTTCAGAAGCCATGCCTCCGAAAGCTAGGAAGGGCGTAGAGTCCTCGAGAGCAGCGCTCGAGCTGCCACCACCGTCAACGGACGTCCCTCCTCAAGGGCGCTCCCGCACGGTGCATGGCACGTTTGCTGGCGAGGGCCGCTTAGGCTCTCAGCTCTTTGTCGAGTTCCCCTTCCAAGAGGGACTCGAAGCCTCGATCTCAGCAGAAGAAGTCATGCCACCCAGACGCGATGAGCGTCGGCATGAGCGTCCTCGGAAGGACAAGGCCGTGGCCGTAGGAGAGACGCGCCACGTTCAACCTCCTGCCACTGGAGAGGTTCCCGAAGCCCAAACTGCTCTCCTCCAGAAGCAAGAGCAGCTGATTCGCGAGCTCCAGCAGCTCCAGCAGCAGCTGAGGGCAGCACAAAACTGCCTCCTTGAGGCAGGTCTCTGAGCCTCAAGGGAAGAAGATAGACGCCCCCAGCAGGGCAGCCCAGCCTCCCCGCGAGGACCTTAGAAATCATCTGGACTAGAAACGGAGCCAGATTCGTGACGAAGGCTCGAGCAACAGCCGGAGTCACCATAGTCGCGATGGCCGAGCTCATAGCCATCGCAGTCCGAACCACCCCAAGCGAAAGTCCAGAGTTCAGACTCCAGAGAAGGATGACGAGCAGGAGCGATTTGACAAACGTGTCAGGTTAGCTCTTCAGCACAACTTGGGCATGCGGGACCAGAAGCAGATCTGTGGTCACACTGATCTGGGGGGCTCGCCCTTCACAAAAGAAATCGAGCGCACCCCCTTGCCCAGAAAGTTCTCCGTCCCGCGGTTCGTCCCCTATGACGGACTGTCCGACCCATCCGCACACCTCCGAGACTTCTCCCAGAAGATGTCCATCTGGGGGAACGAGGGTCACCTAAACTGCAAAATCTTCTCCTCCAGTTTGGGCGACCTCCCCCTGAAGTGGTTCTGCTCTCTCCCGGAGCAGTCGGTTTCCAGTTGGAAGGAGCTCCAGCTCTCCTTCCTGAAGAAGTTCCAAGCCTACACCGTCGTCCCCAAGAAGGAAGGGGACCTCCTCGCCCTGAGGATGAAGCAGGGCGAAACCCTCGCCAAGTTCGCCCAGCGATTCTGGGCGGTCCACAGCCAGATCGAGGGCACGAGTGAAGGGATAGCAATCTACGCCCTCCAGCATGCCCTGGTCCCCGGCAACGACTTGCGGAAGGACTTGGCCGGGAACCCCCCAGAATCCATGCCAGAGTTGATGTCCTGGGTGAAGCGCTTCATCGCCCAGGAGGAAGACGAGATCCGAGCTAGGGATCAGGACGGGCATCCGGAGCCCGAGCAGAAGAGTAGCCAGCCTCGGCAGAGAGGCGGGAGGCCATCCCAGAAGCAGGAGACCAAGCAGGGCTGGGTCTCCAGTTCGGCGAAGCCTTCGCCGTCAAGGTCTGGGGGCATTTGGAAGCCCAGACCTCCCTCCAGCGCCAGTCAGAGCGTCAACGTCGTCTTCAAGGAGCCGATCTACCGCATCCTGACCAAGATCAGGTCCAAGCCGTTCTTCAAGTATCCTCAGCCCTTGAAGAATGAACCCACCGAAGGCCCCCGAAGCAAGCTCTACTGCTCCTTCCATAGGGGCAACGGGCACAAGACCGAAGACTGCAAGACTTTGCAGGGGTATCTGGAGAAGCTGGCCGAAGAGGGCCACATCCCAGAGTTTATCAAGGCAGGTGATGCCGGCGGCAGCGAGGGCCGAATTCACCAGAGCGCGGCCCAGGCTCCAGACAGCGAGGACTCAGAGAAGATCATCAACGTGATCCATCTGGCGTCCTCAGTTCCCGCTTCCTCGTCCCGGGGCAGCTCTCAGGCCCGTGCCGAAGCCAGGCGGGCTTCGCACGGAAAAGAAGTAATGAAAGCCGAACTCGCTCCGGCATCCAAGAAAGCCCGCCGCGACCGACCCGCCATCTCGTTCTCGGATCGAGATCTAGAGGGAATCCAAGTCCCTCACAACGACCCCCTGCTCCTCACCATGAAGCTGAGAGACTTCACCGTGAAGAGGATCCTCGTCGACTCCGGCAGCTCCTCCGAGGTCCTCTACTACGACTGCTTCAAGAGGTTGAAACTCTCCGAAGCAGACCTCACGGAGGTCCGAGCACCCTTGCTAGGGTTATCCGCTACGCCAGTCTATCCCAAGGGTAGGATCACCTTGGAAACCCGAGTTGGCGGAGCATCCGTGCTGGCCGACTTCCTGGTTGTGGACGCCCCTTCTCCCTACAATGTCATTCTGGGCAGAACGTGGCTCCACAAGTTAGAGGCAGTTCCTTCTTCCCTCCACCAGAAGCTGAAGTTCGTCATCGAGAACAAGGAGGGCAAGATGGAAGTAATCACAGTGGAAGGAGACCAGCAGTAGGCCAGGCAGTGCATGCTAGCCGCAAGTCCCAGCAGTGAAGGAGCCAGAACGTGTCAACCTGGCCGAGTTCGAGAAAGGCCTCGATGAGATCGGCCGGGACCCTGAGAAGAAGAGCATCGAGGACCTGGCCGAGGTCAGGCTAGACCCGGCAGACCCAGATAGGTTCTTCCTGATTGGCACCCCAGCTGCCAGACGAAGAAAGGGCCGAACTCTCTCGGTTCTTGATGCAGAATGTGGACGTCTTCGCTTGGAGCCCAAGCGAAATGCCTGGGTCGACCCTGAGGTCATGTGCCACAAGCTCAATGTCAACCCCGACCACAAGCCGGTAGTGCAGAGGGCCCGAAGGACCGGGTTGCAGCAGACAGATGCGGTCGTCGAAGAGATCGACAACCTGCTAAAAGCAGGAGCCATCCGGGAAGTCCAGTACCCGGTATGGCTGGCCAACACGGTGGTGGTCAAGAAGAAAACTGGGAAGTGGAGGGTGTGCGTGGACTTCACCGACTTGAACAGGGCTTGCCCTAAGGACAGTTTTCCCCTCCCAAAGATTGACCAACTGATCGACGCCACCGCTGGTCACGACCCGAATGAGCTTCCTTGACGCCTACCGAGGCTATCATCAGATCCCACTCTACGAGCCTGACGAGGAGAAGACATCATTCATCACCCCCCGCGGCACTTACTGCTATAAGGTGATGCCCTTCGGGCTGAAGAACGCGGGGGCGACCTATCAGCGCCTCGTCACAAAAATGTTCCAGGCCTAGCTCGGCCGATCGGTAGAGGTGTACATCGACGACATGGTCGTCAAGTCTGTGCGCTCCAGCGACCATCTGGCGGATCTCGGCCAAGTCTTCGACATCCTCCGCGCGTACAAGCTCAAGCTAAACGCTTCCAAGTGCGCCTTCGGCGTAGCTTCTGGAAAGTTCCTCGGCAGCTTGGTAACGCGGAGGGGGATAGAAGCCAATCCGGACCAGATCACTGCCATCCAGGGCAACCAGAGTCCCTCTACCACGAAGGAAGTTCAGAGGCTCACAGGAATGGCTGTCGCACTCAATCGCTTCATCAGCCGGTCATCAGATAAGTGCAGGCCTTTCTTTCAGCTTTCAAAGAAAAATTTGAAGTTCCAGTGGACCCCTGAGTGCGACCAGGCATTGGCCGCACTCAAAACTTATTTAATGTCACCACCATTACTCTCCACCCCAACTTTGGGGGAGACCCTGTATTTGTACCTTGCGGTCTCGGATCACGCAGTAAGCTCCGTCCTCATTCGGGAGGACGAGGGAGTTCAAAAGCCAATCTATTACACGAGCAAGACCCTGCTCGATGCCGAGACCAGGTACCTCCTATTGGAGAAGCTTGCGTTGGCTCTCGTCAGCGCCTCCCGCAAGCTCTCCCATTATTTCCAATCCCACACCATTGTGGTAATCACGGAGCATCCACTCCGTTCAGTGTTCAAGAAAGCTGACTTTCAAGGGCGCATATCAAAGTGGGCAGTTGAACTGGGGCAGTATGATATACAGTACCGTCCCCGAACTGCGATCAAAGCCCAGATTCTGGCGGACTTCATAGTGGAATTCGTCTCCCCCAACCCGGCTCCGACCCAGCTCGGCACGGCACTGGGGGGCACAGGGCACGAGCCAGTTGAAACAGAGGTCCAGCAGTCTCCCACCTCGGCATGGAAGATCTTTGTCGACGGGTCGTCCACCTCCAAGAGAGCTGGCGCCGGCATAGTTCTCCAATCGCCAGAGGGACTGGTCATAGAGCAGGCCTTCACCCTGGACTTCAAAGCGACAAATAATGAGGCAGAGTACGAAGCACTGATTGCAGGGTTGAACAGCGCCCAAATCCTCGGAGCCCAGCACCTGGAGATCTTCAGCGACTCTCAACTGGTAACTAGCCAGCTCGCTGGAGACTACCAGGCCAGGGACGACAGGATGGCGGCTTACTTAGCCCTTGCGAAAAAACTGCTCTTCCATTTTCAGAAAGCCGAGGTTAGGCAAATATCCCGAGATACTAACACGCATGCAGATGCGCTTGCAAACCTGGCCTCCGCTGTCGAAGCAGGAAAGAAGAGGACCATCGAGGTCGGGTCAGTATCAAGGTCAAGTCTAGAACTCCATTCATCTCGGCTTGTCCTCTGTGCTGACCTCGGCCCTAGCTGGATGGATCCAATCGTCGCCTACTTAAAGGACGACCAGCTCCCCGAGGACAAGACTAAAGCACACAAGGTCAGGCTCAAGGCAGCTCGGTTCTGGCTCTCTCCCGAAGGCAAACTCTACAGGAAGTCCTTCACAGGTCCATACCTCCGATGCGTCCACCCGACCAAGGTGGACGACTTCCTGTATGAGATCCACGAAGGAATCTGCGGCAGCCATATAGGAGGTCGGTCATTGGCCTACAGAGCAATCAGCCAGGGTTACTGGTGGCCCTACATGCAGAAAGACGCCCAGGTCTACGCCAGGAAATGCGAGAAATGCCAGAAGTTCTCCCACTCCCTCCATCAGCCAGCACAGGATCTGAGTCCCCTCTCCAGCCCATGGCCCTTCGCTCAATGGGGCCTGGACATTGTGGGGCCTCTTCACCGAGCTTCGGGGAACAAGAGATGGCTGATAGTGGCTACGGACTACTTCACAAAGTGGATAGAGGCTGAACCGTTGTCTTCCATCACGGACAGGGACTCCAACAACTTCATCTGGAAAAACATCCTTACGAGGTTCGGCATCCCCCGGACCCTGATTTCGGATAACGGGACTCAGTTCGATTCCAAGTCCTTCAGAGACTTCTGCCAAGAGCACGGCATCAGAAACCATTACTCCACCCCGGCATACACACAGAGTAATGGCCAGGCAGAAATCTCTAACAAAGTGATCCTGGACGGCCTGAAGAAGCGACTGGACAAGGCGAAGGGTAGATGGACAGAGGAGCTTCCGAGCGTGCTGTGGGCATACAGAACAACTCCAAGGAGGTCCACCTCGGCAACACCCTTCTCTCTGGCCTACGGGATGGAGGCGGTCATTCCCTTGGAAATCGGCCTTCCTACCCTGAGGACAGAGCTGGTCGACCAAGGCCGAAATGAGGCGAACCTGGCAATGGAACTGGAGCTGGCGGACGAGCGACGAGAAGCAGCAGCCCTGAGACTGACCGACTATCAGCAGCGGTTAGCAAGGGCATACAATCAAAATGTCAAAGAAAGAAGGTTCACCGCGGGAGAGCTCATTTTGAAGAAGACCCTGCCAGCTGACAAAGAACCAACGAGGGGAAGCTTGCCCCGAATTGGCAAGGCCCGTTCAGAGTAGTCTCACTGGCAGGAAAGTCAGCCTACAAGCTCGAAGACTTGGAAGGCAAGCCGCTGCCGAGACCGTGGAATGCATCCCACCTGAAGAAATTTTATTTCTAAAGATGTAATGAATCCCAGAATCAATAAAAGCAGCTTTTGCCTTGTCATCAATCTGTCGTCTCTCTCTCGTCGACTCCGGCAGCATAGGCTCTACGCCCTGGAAATGGCCTGGAGTTCCTACACTCAGCCTTTCCTAAAGCCCCCGTGTCTTGGACACACTTCGGGTACATACGCCCTGGAAATGGCCTGGAGTTCCTACACTCAGCCGTTTCCTAAAGTCCGGGTTCATAAACCCCTCACACCTCGGCGCAAGGCAGTTCGGCCAAGGTCAGATTCCTGAAATCCGGGTTCATACCCCCCTCAGAAGGCCATAGCCGCACTCACTCTCGCCTAGCGAGTCCAGCGGAACGATGGATCTACCTCGGCGCAAGGACAGCCATTTCGGCCAAAGCCAGCTATTTCGGCCAAAGCCAGTCTTCAAAAAAAAAAAAAGAGAGCTGTGCCATCACTCAAACACAGAAAAGCAGCACAAAAACGCAAGTGTTCCAGAACAGTGCAAGGAAAGTAAGAAAGAACTCAAGCATTGTACACAGTTTGGGTGATCACAGAACAACTCCTTTTTATTCATTGTAAACAGCTTCGTTACAAAAGTTACAGAACAGAAAGCAAAGTACAGAAAGGAGGATCACAGTCCTCTAAAAACAGAAAATAAAGAAAAGCTGGGAGACTCCGATCTTCACTCACTCCACGACGCCGGATCGTTGCCTGGAGGCTCTGAGTGATCCTGAATTTCACCGGGCTGTGCAATGCACTTTGGCTGGTCAGACCAAAAGCATCGCACAGCCCCTCCAGTTCGGAGGCCCTGGACCTCGCTGAGCTCTTCAACACCCTCCGGCCAATGAGACCAGCCAAGCTTGAAGAAACCCCAGGTCCAGCGGGGCCTCAATCCCGCATTCCCGTACTACGGGCGCACAGGACCGTGTCGGACGAGAATGCGCCACCGTCCCCCGGTTGCGTTGCAGCGCATCCTCACTCTGTCTGGCCGGGGACGGATGGCCATGAACCCGCGTTCAGAGAGCGCGTGGTCCACGGGGAGTTCCTTCAGAGAACGCGCAGACCACGACGGGCTTCCCCCCTTGGAGAAAGCCGTCCACAGGCGCAAGGGTTCCCCCCGGATCGAAGATTACAGAATGTCTGCCAGACATGGTTCCTACAGCTAAGTGAATTAAACTATCCTACTTCCGTTTCTTTTCTTCTCCCATGGCGAGCTTGCCATCCCTATTTATAGGAAGAAGAAGGGCTCGGTCTCCGAAAGAAATTATGAGGGCGAAGTCTCCCACGCGTTACTGGGGATGCACGGCTGTTGACCAGCGATCGCTATGGCGCCGCGTGGAGGCATCCGTCCGATTCCCTCGTCAGCCGTGCCATCGTGTTTGTTGCTATTATGGTCTCCAGAATACGGAGAATCGGCACTGACAGCTGTGAGGACGGTTTGACTCTTTCTACCTCAAGGGCCACGCCACACAGTAAAGGCATTCAATACCATTCAATGCACACCCAGAAATGAAAGAGAGACAGATGCAAAGAGAAAATGCACAAGTAAAGAAGTTTTTCATTAATAATGGAAAAGAATTACAAGGCTGAAAGAAAGGGGCGTTTACAAAAGAAAGACCAAGGACATGAGAAGAGATAGAGCTACTCCGGTCTCGGCGATTCGACCAGGTCAATCACCGTTCCCAAGGGGCCAGAGGCTTCAGCCGAGACAGGGGCCTCGCTTGGAGCGTCGCTGGCAGAAGGGGCTTCGACTGGTACCCTCAGCCGAACCAGGAGCAGAAGAGGTCTTACCCTGAGGCACGGCCAAAGCCTCGCTGTCGACTGGGGCATCGCTCGAGACCGGGGCGCAGGATGGATGAGTCGTCCGGAGCGGGAACGGCTGGAGGAGCTTTGACCGGGGTGCTTTCAGTTGCAGGTGCGGAGCTCGGCTCGGGATCCAGGTCCGAATACTTCGGCAGGTCCTGATAGACAGGGTGGTCTTCAGGGACCCCCGCACGCCTCAGCGCGGCCAGGCATCCTTCCTCGAACAGAATGGAGGTGATCCCCTCCACCTGTTTCTCGTACAGCTCGGTGGCACGGTCCACCCCGTCCTGGAAGGCGGATTGGGCCTCGGACAGAAGAGAGACCTTCTCCTTTTCCAGGTCGGCGTTCGCCTTCACCAACTTCTCTCTCTCAGCGCGCCCAGCCAGCACTTCCCCACGCAGCCTCATCCCCTCAGCAGTAGATTCAGCCTTCAATCTGGCCAGCTCAGACTCCAGCTCGGCGGTCTTCTTGTTCTTCATCCAAAGCTCGCCTTTCATATGGTTGGCCCTGGACGAAAGTTCGGCGTTCTCAGTCAGAACCGATGCCAACCGAGCAGACTCTCCGGCACTGGCCGCCTTGAGCTCTTCCATTCCCTTCCGCTGCTCATCCAGCTCCTTCTTCAGCTTCTCCCGCTCAGACTCCAGACGGGTCATCCTCGCAGCATTCCTATCCCTCCTTCCTAACACGGTTAGGAGCCTCTGCACGTTCTGCAAGGGAAAAGAGAAGAATCAAAACAGGAACAGCCAAGTTAGGCCACTTGAAAGAATACACAGGAAACACTTACCAGGAGGTCAGCCTGGATCGCTGTCATTATCAGACTCTCGTCATCAAACTTCTCATGATCCTCCATATCCCGAGGCAGAGTACAGGCCTTGGCAAGGGCCCCGATCACCTCGGCGTTCCCCAGCAGTCGGTCTCCGACGTTCAGGGGTTTGCCGGGCTGCGTCTCCATTCTCGGTTTCCACGGTGCTGGGGCAATTCGGGGCCCGGAGGCCGATCCGGACCCTTGCCCCGCCGAGATGAGAGGCTCGCGCGCTGGACCAACAGCCGACTTGCTGACCGGCGCACTCTTTTCGGCCGGCGCACTCTTTTCCTTCGGCGCGCTCTTCTCGCCCCCCTTTTCGGATGGAGCTTTAGCCCCAGGGGCTCGTTCAGGAGTTTTGCCCTTCGACTGCAGATCAGCCTTCGAGCTCTTCTCCCCCGCCTTGGACTTCTTCTTGGGCGGGGACCCCTCCTTCGAGCGGTCCGGCGAGCGTCGCCGAGCTCCACCGCTCGGAGCGGGGACAGGAGCAGAGAGAACACCAGCGCCCACCGAACCCGAAGCAGCGCGAGTACCGGTAGGCGATGGGGCCCCCAGAAGACGATGACCTCTGCCTAAACTTAGCAGCCAGGTCCTTGACAGCAGGCTCCCTCGAGCTTCCCTCCATGTCCTCTCCTCGATCAGAGAGATAAGCGTCCACTATCTGCGTCAAGTCCGGCAGCTCCGGATCAGAAGTAGACGCCTCAACACCAGACGCAGTTCGGTCGGCAACGGGATCGGTCAAGGGGACCCCGCTAAACACCGCAACTGATACGGTGGGACGGTCAGGGTGTGTCTCGTCTACCTCAGGTACTCCGGTCCTCTGGTAGTGGCCGCGATACCTCGGCGTATACCCGAGCAGCTTCCAAGCTGACCTGGTTTCGTGCCCCTTGTACCGTTCAACCTTGTTGATGTCGTCGGTATTCCTCCTCCAACCGTCGTTGACAGCTCGGCGTCGCCTTGCACCCGCCTCTGCTCAACAGACAAAAAAGAGTATCAGTTCGGCATCAATGAAGTAAGCAAAACAAAAAGGAGAAAAGCAGTAATGATTACTGGGACTTCCCCAGGGCGACGTGGGACCGACAGCCTCCTGCTTTCACCTGGGCCGAACTCCCAGTCCCCCGAGACACAGAAGAAATCTTCCTCAGCATTCTTACTTGAATCCTCCAAGGCTAGGACGAAGCCCCTTCGCTGAGGCTTCACACGGAGATAATATCTTCCCTCCCCAGCCTTGCAGATATCATATGTATCCTCGATGTCGTGAGGGCCTAGGTTGGTCCCCAAGATCTCGTTCAGCTTCGCTGTGCCCATGATGACCTTGTAGCCATTGGGCATCAACTGGCCCGGGGCGAGGGACCAAAGGCTAAGGCAGGCCCTAAGCAGGGGGTGCAGTGGAAACCTGACCCCACCCTCGATCACGGAGATCAGAGGGAACGACATCCAGCCGCCGTAGCAGTGATACAGGGCAGCGTCGGCAAGGTCTGCCGGTTTCAGGAGGACCCCCTCCGGAATGTTGAAGGCAGCTCTAAACTCGGCTAAGCCCTCATCGGAATCTACCCTAAATCTAGGGGTGCGCATGTCTAGAAGGGGTGACGACGAAGAAAAACCCTAGAAATCGAAAAACCCCAAGAAGAACCAGACAGAAGAACAAAGCAACTTACAGGGACGAAGAAGCAGATCGAGAGCAGATCCGGGCGCGTTCTACGGTCGTCTTCCTCGAACAGATCTCAGGCACCAGAGCAGAAATCGAAAGTAAAGGCGAAGGCGAAAGGAATCAGAAGCAAGAAAAGGAAGGGGACGACCCTATTTGTAGAAAGGGAACCCTCGTTTGGGTACCGCCTCCGAATTCGAAGAGACACTTCAAAGCCCGTGCCCATCCCATCAATAAGACAACGCAATCGGCGCAGAAGCTACGCGTGTAGCCGTCAACTCGGTTCCCAAGACGAGCAGGGCAGGGCATTTATTGCTTTAAAGAGTTGAAGCGACACCAGGCATAAAGAGTTGAAGCGACACCAGGTAATGATCACCGCATCCCAGACGGATTCTTCTAGCTTTCAACCCCTAAAGGCTAGCACACTTCAGAGGTCAAAAGCTAGGAGGCAATTGTGTGGGGAGATTTCCAGAACCACAGGATTAAGCTAATCGCAGCCATCAGATGAGGCTAAGCACTCTCACGTGCCATCCTCGTGCCATCCACGTGGCACCAATCTCACCCCGGCTACCAGGACAAAGGCCTCGGCCGAACTCAAGCAACCCCGGACCGCCAGCGCCGAACTCGGCTACCCTTGTGTCCATCCCGGCACCCATCTCGGCAGAAAACTCCACCTCGGCTGAAGAAGCCGGGACAGAAGTCGAAGCAAGAGAGAACCTTCACTTGCACCCCCCATCCCCCACGTCATCAGGCACGTGGAGGGATAGGGGCACGAGCTAGTGGGACAGACGTGACATCCAGCCGCCCACAATCTTCGCCGGATCCCTGACAGGGAGGTATCCAGCGGCTAAGGCCACATCAGGGCAAGGCCCGAGGGCAGATCCGATGGTACCCCCACCGCCAAAGGCGTCCAACATGATCTGGCCCAACAAGACGTGCATTAAATACGACGTGGGCTGACCCGATGCGCATTTAATGCATAGTGGGCTGGATTGGACCGCAATTAATGTAATGTGGGCTGATCGTGACTTCCCTGTCGAATCACGGGACCCACACCACAGTATCTCCCAAAGATACGTTCCAAACTCTATAAATAGAGGATCAAACCACCATCAAAGGTACGCACATTTTCATACACAGAGCCGTTACTCTGCCTCTCTTCTTCCTCTCCTTCCATTTTTCCAGTTCCCACACTGACTTTGGCATCGGAGAGCCTTGCGCCGCCCAGGCCAGGGTCCTTTGATCGTTTGCTATTCTCTTTCAGGCTTTCGGACGGCACCCAGACATTCCCAGTCATCATCATCATCGGATAAGTCCTATAAGGCTCCCTCCTTATTGTGGGTCATTATTTTCTGCACCTACAGAAACCATTGGCAGTACTGAATTATCCTCACAGCACAAGTTTAATACACCCTCATCCCATGTTTAATTCATGCTACCAAAACGCGAGGACCCATTTAGATGTTAATAAAGGAAATGCAACTAACTTGGTTTGCATATAAATGAGTGCTCATGTTAGTGCATAATTACTCGTAACCTGTATGTCACAGTTGTAATGTTCTTGACACTTGTAGCCATTTACGAGTACATAGAGTCACAGGTAATTATATTTATTCATGAACTGAGTGCAGAGTAACCTAGATTCATGGATCCAAATGGGGCCCAAGGAAAGCAAGATTCCCCTGAACCATGTACGGAGGGTCATTTCCATTGTGGAAGATAACTAATTGAAATAGGCTCTACATCGACTAATGAAAGCAGTTTACGGAAAAATAGGTTTGGACCATGCCTGCATCACTACCACATATACGCGATATACTGGCACTAGTGGAAAAGCTTTTTTGAAGTGCCAAGCTTATAGAGAATCTACATGGCTTTTAATCCCAATAAGTATAGTATCCTCACACTTTGAATATGTAGGACCAAAGATTTCTCATTCAACTACTAGACCTGATCAGCCCCATCATTCTGCTCCCATCCGAAACAAACAACAAAAAATAAAGAAGCAATCTCTTTTAAAAATTATGCATAAAATTATTTGGAATTTCATTATAAGACATGGGCACCCTTGCAAAGAATAGATTTCTTTGATAAGTCATGGGATTAATTACCTTCCCCATTTGAGTTTGATTCTGTTTCAAGTTTTTCCATTTCTTTATGCGAAAAAGGAATTTTTGAACAGTGAGTGTGTTGATAATAGTAGTAGCAACATGAGCAGTAGTATTAATCAATTGCCAACCTTAAGTATGGTTTCTTGCTTCCACATCTCAATCCCCATTGTAAAAGACCTAGAAGAAGTACCTTGTACGTTAAGAGACATAGTTCATTAAGGAAACGACAACATCTATCCAGAGAAACAACAACCAAGTAAAACAAAGTCTCCGTTGACATTTCAAATAACAGGTTGAGCAAATCTAGAGAATTCAAACAAATAGTAAACCTGTTGATTTAGCTATGACCTTAATCTCACAGTTATCATGGACAGATGCTAGATTCAATAATCACATGAAACAAAATTTGACAAGAGTTCAGGCATGCATGAAAATCTACTTGAACTTGAACCATACTTTACAATCAAAGCTGAAATTCAGCGTTCAAATAAGGTTTCCAAATCTGCACAAGCCACAAGTGCATAACTCACTTTTCAAGTTTCACATTGAAAAGACTTGGAATCAGAGTTTTCCTTCCTCAAAGAGGGAAAAAATATCATAATGGTAAACACTATAAACACACATGATCAAACCAAAACTACACTTCAACTAATTAAGACCGACAGATCGTCTAATCAGATACGAACTCCAAGCTCTAGAGTAAAAAACAAAGAGAGAAAGCACAATGTGCAGGGCCCGACACGTCTTTCGTCCTAGCACCATTGGGCAATGCAGATGGAAAATGATGCAACACAGAACCGTTCCTGAGCCTACTCTCAGTCGTCCCATTTGAAGAAACCACGAAACACAGCTTCCCGGCAGGCTTCGCAAAGACATACCTAAAGCATAAATTAAAATCATTTCTCCCAGTCAAACAAAAACAGCAATAACAAATAATATGAGCTTTTACAGCCATTATAAATGCAAAGAACCTAGAAAACCTCTCCAGTACAAATTCCTGATCTCTAATGCAAGTTTAGCAGATATGAGAGTGGAAAGTTGGTAATAATTTGAAAATAGTTTACTGCTGAATGTGATAAATTTTGTAGGTGGGTCCTGGGAACTACAATTGAGAAAAATGGGGGGCATGAGTTGGTTATAGCAGATGGGTTTTTAAGCTTTTTTCTTTCTTTTTTGGTTCTCCACTATAATGATTTAGTGCAAAAGAGTTCAGAACAAGAGCAACCCACAAAAACCCACATCAATTCATTTCAAATTGCAATCTGGGGCACATCCAAACGCGACTGAAATTCAAAGAAATTCAAAATTTCAAATCATAAAACAAGAAATGAAAGAGAATGAAAAAAACCAAACCAATCTCAATTCAATCAGGGGGGGACATCGATCATCCACTAGGGCAGCATCAGCTGCCTTGCGAACCAGCTTCGTGCTTCCGAGCCTCGGAGCTTCGAGGCCTGGACGACGTTGAAGTCCCTGTGCTGAGGCTCGGACTTTGGTTCAGGTGGGCACAGGGCGGAACAGAGGAGGAAACAAGAGAGAGGGAGAGGAACAGGAGAGGAAGAAGAGAGAGAGAATCGAGGGAGAGAGGGAGTGGTGTGCAGGTAGGCGCTGCAGCAAGCACAGGGGAGGAAGAAGAAGAGAGGAAAGGAGGGAGAAGAGCAGACAGAGAGGAAACAAAGAGACGAGGAACGAGGGACAGAGAGAGAGAGAACGGAGAAGAAAGAGAGAGGTGCGTGGTGTTGCGGAGTGCAGGAAGAGGGAGGGGTGTACCTGGTGTAGGTTAGGCGTCCGGCGGCACGATGAGGAAGATGAAGGCTCTGCGGGCGTCCGGGGGCTACTGAGCGCACTTGCAGTGCTGCTGTGGTCGTCTGGCAGAGGAAGATGAAGTGGGTCGTGCGCCTGGGAGAGGTCTGGAGAGGGAGGGAGAGATAGAAAGGGCTGAGAGGAGATGGGTTCTGGAGGGGGCGATTCACGCCTGGGAGAGGTCTAGAGAGTGAGGGGAGAGAAAGAAATGAGTAGAGGGAAAAGAGAGATTGGAGAGGGAAAAGGAGGACTGTGGAGGCGGGAGAGGGAAAAAATCAGTTTTACCGACGTTTATATAAACGTCAGTAAAAATAATTTTATTTTTCTTAACATTTATATTGATGCTCAAGGACTAAATGGTGGAATCTGAAAGGTGATAAGCAACTAGCTTTAAGGGAAAAAGCACTAGAGGAAGACGTTTGGCCGATAGATGAGAGTGCAAATAATATGTTGGATAAGGTAGCAGAGTGTATTAGGAGGTTAGGGAAATAAGTCTTAGGAGAAACCAAAAGGGGTGCTCCGGTACAGAAAGAGGCATGGTGGTGGAGCGAAGCCGTCCAAGACAAGATAAGAGTTAAAAGTCAGTGCTTAATTTAAAACTTGGCAAAAGGATCGAAATGAAGCGAACTTGGAGAGGTATAAAGAAGCAAAAAGAGAAACAAAAAAGGCAGTTAGTGAGGCCAAGGCAAAGGCATTTGAAGAGCTATATAGGCGACTTGACACTAAGGAAGGCGAAAGAGAGATATTCAAGCTTGCTAAAATCAGAGATCGGCGGACCAAGGACTTAAACCAAGTTAAATGCATTAGGGATGAGGATGAAAATGTATTAGTAAAGGAAGAGGAGATAAAGGAGCGTTGGAAGAGCTACTTCTACAAGTTATTTAACAAAAGCAGTAGTAATGACATACAATTGGGACTGCTTACCATTTCTAGAGAAGAAATGAATCATATATTCTATAGGAGAATCAGTAGGGAAGAAGTTAAAGAAATATTAAAAAGAATGAAGAATGGGAAAGCGGTTGGGCCAGATGGTATCTCTATTGAGGTCTGGAGGTGCTTGGGGGAGGATGGCATTAGTTGGTTGACAAAGCTTTTTAATGTAGTGTTAAAGAGCAAGAAGATGCCTAATGCATGGAGGAAAAGTATTCTTATACCCATATACAAGAAGAAATGAAATATTCAAAACTATGCGAACTTCCGCGGGATTAAATTTATGAGCCATACGATGAAATTATGGGAGAGAGTTATTGAAAGAAGACTAAGAAGAACAACAAACATTTTAGAGAATCAATTTGGTTTCATGCCTGGGAGATCAACCATGAAGGCTATCTTTCTCCTCATGAGGAGGTTAATTGAACAATATAGAGAAGGTCAGAGAGATTTACATATGGTGTTTATTGACTTGGAGAAGGCCTATGACCGGGTTCCTACGGAGATTCTTTGGAGAGTTCTGGAAAAGAAAAGAGTGTGTATCGCATATATTGAGGCGATAAAGGATATGTATGATAGAGTCGTGACATCTATAAGGACGACTAGCAGCGAAACTAAGGAGTTTCCTATAACGATTGGTTTACACCAAGGCTTAGCGTTAAGCCCGTACGTGTATGCCCTAGTTATGGATGAGATTACAAAACATATCCAGGATGAGGTGCCATGGTGTATGCTATTTGCAGATGACATTATTTTAATGGATAAGATGAGAGAAGGAGTGAATGCTAAACTAGAATTGTGGCGGAAAACATTAGAGACAAAAGGGTTTAGGCTAAGTCGATGCAAAACGGAATATATGGAATACAAGTTTAGTCAAAGTTGGACACCTGGTAACATAGAAGTAAGTTTGGGCACACAAAAGATTGTAGAGAAAGAAAACTTTAGTTACCTTGAATCTATGGTGCAACAGGATGGAGGGATTGATACTGATGTAAGTCACAGGATTCGGGATGGGTGGACCAAATGGAGGAGTGCTTCGGGGGTCTTGTGTGATCGGAATGTCCCCATCAAGGTTAAATGAAAGTATTATAAGGTGACGTACGACCAGCGTTGTTATATGAATCAGAGTTTTGGACAGTAAAGCATAATCATGTCAAGAAGATGGAAGTTGCGGAGATGAGAATGCTAAGATGGATGTGCGGAATCACAAGGAGAGATATGATTAGGAATGAGGAGATTAAAGGCAAAGTAAGAATAGCACCGATTGGAGATAAAATGAGAGAAAATCGACTGATATGGTTCGGCCATGTTAGAAGGTGTCTAACGGAGGTACCTGTTAAAAGGTGTGAAAGCATAGAGATTGCCAGGAGTAGGAGAGGGAGAGGGAGACCCAAAAGAAGTTGGAAAGAAACTATTAAATATGGCCTTACCTACATGGATCTAACGGAGGACATGACCCTAAACAGATTTCATTGGAGTCGTCAAATCCATATAGCCGACGCCACCTAGTGGGAAAATACTTGGTTTGGCTTTTGGTTTAACATTTACTGACGTTTAATATAAAACGTCAGTAATAAATTTTCCGATGCTAATTTTCGTCGGTAAAGGTCTCTATTTTTAATTTTCCTAAAAACAAAATTAAACTTTTCTGACGTTTACACTAAAAGTTCATTTTACCGACTTCATAAAATTCATTTATAATAAAATTCATCGATGATGTCATCGGGAGATGGTCCCACTGTAATATTGGCCATTTAAAAGAAATACGATTAATAATTAATATATAAGATTGTTTAATGACGTTTTAACCGAATAACCAACACCTATTGTAGGCTAAAGTATCAAATTCAAAAAGAATAAAATATATCTAAATTTATTTGAACATAATTCTTATATAATTTTTATGTGGGTTCTTAATAGCTTGGATAACTTCTCTTTAGTTATTATGTGGGCTCTCAAATTACTCTACTCCGAGATTAAAATTGACAAGTTAAAAAGATAAGGTTCATACTCATTGCCCAATTGAAAATCGGCGCGAACACTTCGATCAAGGGAAAGTAACTTGACGGAACTGACGGTTCGCAAATAGGACTCCCGGTTAGAGAATTAGAAGCGGAACATAGGATTTTCCAACGCTTAAGCTCGAAAACGGCCCCCCGGGGGCCCGGAACAGGTAACGGCCTCCGAAAAAATCAGAAACCGGCACGAGCACTTCGTTCGAGGGTAGAGTAACTTGTAGGAAATGACGGTTCGCAAATAGGACTCTCAGTTAGAGAATTAGAAGCGAAACATAGGATTTTCCAACACTTGGGCTCGAAAACGGCCCTCCGGGGGTCCGGAACAGGTAACGGCCCCCGAAAAATTCAGAAACCTATACGAGCACTCGCTCGAGGGTTAAGTAACTTGTAGGAACTGACGGTTTGCAGATAGGACTCCCGGTTAGAGAATTAGAAGCAAAAATATAGGATTTTCCAACACCTAGGCTCGAAGACGGCCCGCCGGGAGTCCGGAACAAGTAACGGCCCCCAGAAAAATCATAAACTGGCACGAGCACTTCGCTCGAGGGTAGAGTAACTTGTACGAACTGACGGTTCGTAAATTTTGGTTAATCGCCCCCAAATATGTAATGTAAGACAATCAAAATATCAAAAAAACATAGAAAGTATTCCATTGATTGAATCTATTAACCAAAATTTTCTTCTCCACTTGAATGGGATGATGAAGCCAAATTTTACTCCAGCCAATGTTATCCCACCATATGATTGTTAATATGATCGTCGATGTATAAAATATATAAATATTTGGTAATTTTTTATTTATGTGCTACATGCACAATTCTTACCGTTGCGTCTATTAGCTTTAAATATAAATAAATGCCAACCTTAGCCAAATCTCACTTTGAATGAAGATGGCCAACTTTCCAGAGTTTCATCAAAATGAAAGTAGATTTTTATGATATGTTTCAAAAGAAACTATATTTGA
Organism: Litsea cubeba; assembly: GCA_012931725.1. NCBI lineage: Eukaryota > Viridiplantae > Streptophyta > Magnoliopsida > Laurales > Lauraceae > Litsea > Litsea cubeba. Next base: position 44,743,752 of record CM022954.1, read on the forward strand.
TAGATCTTAAGGCCCAAAACATATTAAGTTCAATTAAATTTTGGCTTAAAAAATATATTAAATTAAACAGTTGAGATTTTACACCGGTGGAGATTATGGATGGGATAAAATAAAAAATAAAAATAAAAAATACTTTTACCGACTTTTTTTCGTCGATAAAATATAAAAGAAAAATAAATAAAAATTGAAAATAGTTTTACCGACGTTTTTTTTTCTCGTCAGTAAAATAATATAAAAAATAAAAAAACATTTTTTATTAAAACGTCTGTAAAATTCGAATATTTACCGACATAATTATATACATCGTTAAAGAGTAATCTTTACCAACGAATTTATAAAAACGTCACTAAAAAATGTCTCTAAAAGTGCAACTTCTTGTAGTGTGTTTAGACTTTTCACTTATTTTTATAATTTCTTGCTTCATAAATATATTGTTAGTGTTTCATTTCATCTTTTTCTTTATTTATTATATCAACAATGTAGGTTGAAGGTGAATTAACTAATATTTCCATTGCTCTAAATTTAACAACTATGATCATCAAATTATTATAACAATTCGGCCACATGTTGTCGATATTGTGTAGCTCCTATCTAGTCATCCACTATAGATATAGGTAATTGTGATGGCCCCCACAAGGTCAGCTTGATCATTTCTCATTTGTTTTCTATATTTAATTATGATGATGAAGGGCACCTAGGCTGCTATTCAATTAAAAAAATAAAAATTAAAAAATATTTTTACCGACGTTTTTTTTCATCGGTAAAATAAGTAAAATAAAAATAAAAAACACTTTTGCCGACTTTTTTTTCGTCGCTGAAATAAAATGGAAAATAAAAAAAAAATATTTTTACAGACATTTTTTTTGTCAATAAAATAAATAAGATTAAAATAAAAAATACTTTTGCCGACGTCTTTTTTCGTCGGTAAAATAAAAATAAAAATAAATAAAAAATATTTTTACCGACATTTTTTTCGTCGGTAAAATAAATAAGATAAAAATAAAAAACACTTTTGCCGAAGTTTTTTTTTGTAGGTAAAATAATAAGTAAATAATAAAAAATAGTTTTACCAACATTTTTTTTCGTCGGTAAAATGAATAAGATAAAAATAAAAAATAATTTTGTCGCCCATTTAATAGGAAGATGAAATGGCATGATGGAGTGTTTATTGGTGACGAAATATTTTCGTCTTCCATAACTTATCCTTATTAGTGATGAATGACGTTCGTCGCAAAAACAAATTATATTTTGTGACAAAAATGTTCGTCTCCAATGAGTTAAAATAATTCACCCCACAACTTATTCTTCCGAGACAAAAATATATTTGTCGCCCATTTAACATGAAGATGAAACGGTATCATGGAGTGTTTATTGGAGACGAAATATTTTCGTCTTCCATAACTTATCTTTATTGGTGATGAATTACGTTAGTCTTAAAAACAAATTAGATTTTGTGACAAAAATGTTCGTCTCCAATGAGCTCAAATAATTCGCCCCACAACTTATTCTTCCAAGACAAAAATATATTTGTCACTTATTTAACAGGAAGATGAACGGCATGATGGAGTGTTTATTGGTGACGAAATATTTTCATCTTCCATAACTTATCCTTATTGATAACGAATTACGATCGTCGCAAACAAAAATTATATTTTGTGACAAAAATGTTCGTCTCCAATGAGCTTAAATAATTCACCCCACAACTTATTCTTCTGAGACAAAAATATATTTGTCGCCCAATATTTAACAAGAAGATGAATGGCAGATGGAGTGTTTATTGGTGACGAAATATTTTCGTCTTCCATAACTTATCCTTATTAGTGACAAATTACGTTCGTCGCAATAAAAAATTATATCTTATGACAAAAATGTTCGTCTCCAATGAGCTAAAATAATTCGCGCCAACACAAATGAAATCGGCACCTTATTTTGGTGACGAAATATTTTCATCTTCCATAACTTATCATTATTAGTGATGAATTACGTTTGTCGCAAGAAAAAATTATATTCTGTGACAAAAATGTTTGTCTCTAAAGAACTAAAATAATTTGCCCCACAACTTATTTTTCCGTGACAAAAATATATCTGTCGCCCATTTAACAGAAAGATGAAACGGCATGATGGAGTGTTTATTGGTAACGAAATATTTTTTATCTTCCATAACTTATCCTTCTTGGTGACGAATTACGTTCGTCGCAAAAATAAATTATATTTTGTGACAAAAATGTTCGTCTCCAATGAGCTAAAATAATTTGCGCCACTGCAAATGAAATTGGCGCCTTATTTTGGTGATGAAATTTTTTCGTCTTCGATAACTTATCCTTATTAGTGACGAATTACGTTCATCGCAAAAATAAATTATATTTTGTAATAAAAATGTTCGTCTCCAATGAGCTAAAATAATCCGCGCCAATGCAAATGAAATTGGCGCCTTATTTTGGTGACGAAATATGTTCGTCTTCCATAAACTTATCCTTATTGGTGACGAATTATGTTCGTCGTAAAAAAAATTATATTTTGTGACAAAAATGTTCATCTCCAATTATCTAAAATAATTTACGCCAACGCGAATGAAGTTGATGCCTTATTTTTGCAAACGAAATTTTGTTTTCGTCTCCTGTACTTTTGAAAAAAATTAAAACAAACGACAAAATTTATATTTCGTCCTCTTTGGGTGTTCTTTTAAGACAAAAATAAATTTCATCATCAAATTTCGTCACAACAGCGTAGATTTCTTTTAGTGATTTTCTTCTACTTAGAAATCCCACCATTTTCGTTGGGAAGTTCTCTACAAGAGGGTCATAGCGTGGATGAAGCAAGAGGCATAAGAGATCAGATCTGTGAAAAAAGTTTTCATAGAGATTAATTTTTGAAGTTCTCAATTTGAACACAACCAAGATCCAAAGGTATAGATATACAACCTATTTATTTTAGTAGATCTTTTATGCTTGTTGGTTTTCTTGATCTGTTTTCTTGATGGATCTTTGATCTTAATGCATGATATTAGGGTTTTAGATCTTGAAAATAGATTTTTGGCCTTATGGGTATTTGATCCCTGCTTTAAGTGGGTCAAAAGTTTAGAATTCCTATCCATGAGGCCCACCTACTTCTAACAATTATGTCATGAGAATATTGGATTTTTCTAATTTTTTTTAATTCAAACATGAGGAACAAAGATGAAATTGTGGTGTTCTAATTCTCTCACACTCCAAAACACATACTGTAACATTAAAAGATATCCAAGAAATATGCAACTAAAAAACTGAGCCCATAAACTAAACTAGAAGCTACAATACCGTTGGTAGATCAATTGTAAGGCATTTTAGCCTCACAATATTGACTAGAGATTGATCCCTCGTCCTCCAAGTTGGAGGAGTATCACTACTTGCACTGCTGCATCAATCTTGAAGGGAAAAAAAAAAAACATTCCAATCAGCTTTAACGGTTATATCAAGCTAATTTCCACAATGAGATGGAACCTTGAGATCGGTCTAAGGACCGGTCCCAAGAATCCCTCCAAGTAGACTTTTTATTCCACAATCTGAAGAGGTATCTCCATATCCCTCGGTATAAGAGATATCTACAACAATAGGTGTTTTATTTGCCTGACTTAACTACCCCTCCCAAGTTCAAGCTAAATACGAACATAGAACTGATAGTAGTGCGCTTTTCTGGTAAGCATGCAATTTCATTTCGATTAGTCCAATCCAGTTTCCTCAATGCTCATTATATACTCAATCTCCTCCAGAACTTTTTTCATTGAAGGCCTGTTCTGTCTCCTCTCCTCCAAGCAACCCAATGCCAAAAACCCCAATGCCTTCATGGTGTCAAGTGCAACCTGGCTCGCGCCCTCTGTAAGTGCTGGGTCAACCGTTTCCATCAGCTTCTCCTCCTCCACCTTCTGCTGGACGTACACTGCTAGGTTCACATTATCTGCTCCTCTATTGAAATCAATTGCCTTCTTTGAAGTTAGCAGCTCCAAAAGAACTACCCCAAAGCTATAAACATCACTCTTATCGGTCAGTTGGTAATTACGATAGTATTCAGGGTCTAAGTAGCCAAGAGTCCCCTGGGCACATGTGGATATGTGGCTGAGGTCAGTCTCTGCTAGCCGCGAGAGCCCAAAATCAGACACCTTGGCATTAAGCTTTTCATCGAGGAGGATGTTGCTTGACTTCACATCACGGTGATAGATGGGAGGAACTGCGGAGGAATGGAGGTATGCAAGACCCTCTGCGGTTTGGTGGGCAACGGTGAGGCGTCGTCGCCAAGTGAGTGACCCTGGTTCGCTGATATGGCAGAGGCCATGAAGGTGTTCAAAGAGGGTGCCGTTGGGGATGTACTCATAGACCATGAGAGGCTGTTCAAGCTCGACGCAGCAGCCTAGGAGTCGAACAAGGCTGCGGTGGTTGACTTGGGCGAGAATTCGGACCTCATTGAGGACTTGGTCTGTGGACTTGGTGTTGCCAAGCTTGGCACACTTGACGGCGACGAAAGTACTATCATCAAGTGTGCCCTTGTATACCTCTCCAAAGCCACCGGAGCCTAGTAGGCGGTCGCGGGAGAAGTTGTTGGTGGCTTTCTTGATCTCCTTGCCTGTGAAGTTCTTCGTTGACCTGCCACCACTGTGGGCATTGAGGATCTCTTCCCGCTCCTTGGTGAGTCGCTCTTGCGCCTCTTTAATGCGGCGGTTTCGCTTGTAGATGAAAATGCCAACGATGGTACCCAGCAGTGCAGCAGCTAGGCCTGATGTTAAGCCTGTTCAATGTTCACAATGGTCATGGAGAAAATGACATCTTTATCAAATTATAGAGACGATCCCATTTGCGGTCAGTATGTCGATGATAGCCGCTATCCATTTAACTCAACCTATTTGGAGCCTACCTTTGGGTGGCAGGGCGGCGCTACATGTATGTGAGGGGGGTCATTGAAAAATTATTAAAAAAAAAAAAAATCTTTAATGGACTGAACTTATAAAAGATTTTGACCCCACTCAATGCCTAAGTTAATGGGCCATTTATCTACAAAAAAAAGAAAAAGAACTTATGGAAAATAAATATTTTGTTGATCCTACTGACTCAAATAACGGCCCCAGAAAAATCATAAACTGCCAACCCGCATGCGTCACATGAACCACTCTATGTAGGTACTTACATAGGCACAAATCTTACTCCATAGCCAAAACAAGGTGCCCCACGCACCCCACATGGATTAATCACATGTTGGAAACTGAAAACAAAACACCATAAATTTTACACGTGACCAATCCGATAGTGCAAATCCCTCTAATTGATGTAAAACTCGGGCTAATGAATGTACATAAAGAGGCATGTGTTATATGAACGAGTTGACTCAAACAAAGGTGGATACACATGTTAAATCAGGTGCTATCATTTGCACCATATTGACACAGCACATGATCATTTCTCAGTTCCCTCAATGAATTTCTTAACTAGTCACTGGGTCCTCATTGGATGGAGATAAAAAAAAAATGCGCTTAGAAAACTAGGGCTCATTTGGACGAAGAGAAGATGATAAGTGGGGATTCCTCATTTGTCACTTCCTCATCCAAAAGACTCATTAGAAGATTAGGTGAAAGGAAGCTTATTGTAAATTCTTACCTGCAATAAGAGGAGCCCTGTTTGTCGAACCATCACAACCGCCTGGTGTTTGGCACTCTGTCACGAATGCAATGAGGGAGAGGACTGTTAGTTGACCACAACAAAACCTTTCTAATGGTTAGATCTTTATAGGACCAGGAACAATGGTCTCACATGCCATCACCGTCCAATATGTATTTATGGGTGGCGTGCCCAATAATGAATAAGCTATTGGGTGTCTGATGTATCTGGACAGAACTCCAGATCATTTGAGGGCAGCCACAATTGGGATGAGATTTGTAGCCATTACGTAGGAGGCAAGAATATATAGCTTAGATTTCACATAATTGAATACTCTATTTTATCTTAAACTTTATTTAGTGAGCACAAAATGAGAATCAAGTGAAAAGTGGGGATTTCTCCACCACTAGCTAGGAATTGAAATATAAATAGATAAGTACAGTCAAAATAAAATAGTAGAACTTAAGATAAAATAATTAAACCTGATTATAGGCTTAGTATGTTTTTGTAAACACTAGATTTGGGCCTACTTGGGCAGAAACAAGAGGCCTAAATTGGGCTTGGTTTTAATTTGGGCTATTGACAGGTCTAAACAACCAATATCTGTTTGCCCCATATGGCTGATATAGACCCAATATGAGCATAAACAGGCTGATACAAACCATTTGTTAACTTTGACACAGACATGGTCAATTTACAATCCATGGGACTCGGACATATCAATTTTTCGAAAAGGCCGATGTGCACCAGATACATTGACCACACCAAGTCTTTTTTCGGAACAGGCAGGCCACCCCTAAGCATGGAATGGACTCTAATTCTATGGTAAAAGTGGTAATATTTGTCTTGGGAGTTTTAGCCACGGAGACAATTAGATGAGTGAAAATTTTACATGATCAGTGGAAGGGTTTCTAGAAGTGAGACGAGTGCTTCAATAGCAAAGATTTTTTAACAAAAGATTATTTTATACAACATATTATTAAATAACTAATATAAAGATTTTTGCAAGAAAGTGAGATATTGTAAAATACTTACAAAGTATTCAAATACCACTTTTTTAGTAGATTATATTTTAAAATAATAGATAATATAGTAAATTCTCTTAAAATATCTCGTTCCCAAACACTCCCTGAGTTGGACTGGGGATTGTAAATGTGAGATACTAGATCACAGCTTGTGGGGACCCGATAAGAAAAGGCTGGGCGAACCCTAAAAATTGTGGTTCTTAAACCTATGGTCCAGCTGATTTTGATCATATAAAAGTTGTTGGACTTTTTCTATATATATGTATTATATGTATGTTATTTTTCCATTATGGAGTGATGGTCAAACTCGTTCGTCCAATTCGTGTAGTTCAAACTTTATTTTTTATTAATCACCAGGGTCAAGTGGCATCTTAGTGGGGTCTATTACTACATTTACATGATCAAGTGGCAACTTTATTTTTTTAATATTTTTCCATTAACAAAAGGAAATGTATTGACAGTTTTATCTATAGACTAAAGATAAAACCCCTATAAACGTGTTGATGGTTTTATCTTTTTAAAAGAAGAGCTGACTCCAACTATGCTTTCAGGACTTTCCTAATTTGAAATGGGGAGTGCTATTGGCACTCCAAATTTTTCTCTCCCCACAGCACTAGAAGACAAAAAAAAAAAAATTCTTCCTAAACTGCCCCTCCCATCCTCCGTCCTCCCTCCTCCTCCTCCTCCTCCTCATCTTCCCTTCCTCTCCCACCCTCCACCCTCTTCCCTCATCTCCCCCGGATCACCCCCCCCCCCCCCCAGTCTCCGGCGGGGAGGGAGCCCCGACCGGTCCTCTGTTAGGTTTAAAAGTCAAAAGACTTGACATACATGACAGAGTGCCAATTCTGCCCAAATGGCAGAATGGTGCCTCGCTCTAGCGAGACACAAGCTCGCTATAGCGAGCTATGATGGGAAAGGCCATTATGATCCGGACTCCATGAAAGAGTTTGGGGCTGATTTCTCTTCTGATTGGAGTTTAATTAGAAGACTAAGGCACGAACTTAGGCCTATTTATTGGGTGTTTCTCTCAACCCAAAGAAGACACACAAGAAGTTAATTCTCTCTTGATCTGAGTAGAGATATCCTAAGAGAGATTTCATTGTTTCTCTAGAGCCATTGAGAGATTGTTCTAAAGGACTGCTCTAGAATGTTTTGCTGCTTCTACTCTCTTGTAGAAAATTGATCATCTTGGTGGACAATGTGCGAGGAGATCAAGTAATGAGAAAGGTGCACGGTGGAAGTCGTATTAGTGGATTCTGTGCAAGAACAACTACAGTCCTGAGGTCGAGGTACAGACTGAGGTACAGGAGCTTGTGAGTATATCTTGTAAACTGTTCGCGAACTCTTGATTTCTGGTTCGTGGTTTTTCTCTCGGAAAGGGTTTCCACGGTAAAATTTGTGTCTGCCTTCTTGTGGTGTGTGATTGGTAGATTTATTTGCTAGTTCTATCTGATTGGTTTATTTCCGCTGCATTGATTGGTTAAATTAGAACTAGTAATTCATTCTATTGGGTCCTAAAAAACCTTCATCCTCCCCCTCTCCCTCTTTCTTCATCCCTCCCCTTCCATTTACTTTCCCTCTTCTCCCTCTCTCCTTCCCTCTCCTTCCCTCCCCTCCCCCTCCCCCTCCCAGTCACCGGCGGGAGGCGGATCGGGCTGCTGCAGGCGGACAGGAGTAAGGAGACCAGCCAGCAGGCCGGGGCTCCCTCCCCACCGGAGACTTGGGGGGGAGGGGGGGGATGAGGGAAGAGGGTGGAGGATGGGAGAGGAAGGAAAGAGGAGGAGGGAGGAGGAGGAGAGGGGAGGGGTAGTTTAGGAAAATCTTTTTTTTTTTTTTTTTTGCGGTGGGAAGAGAGATTTTTGTGGTGCCAATAGAGCCCCCCATTTAAAACAGCTTCTTCTACCGCAAGAAAACGGGCCAGGCTGGTTGGGCCAGAAATGAAAGAATGAGGATCCTGAAAGGATGGAATTACTTAAACTTTTTGTGGGGGAAAAATCAGAAAACCATATGATCATAGGAGGCACTATATCGAGTATTAGATTTACTTAAATCTTAGGTACTAGATAAATGAGTGTCAAATTTGGTGAATGAAAATCCAAATGGTCAGGTTAGAATTGATCGTAGAAGGGTCCTGGCCTAGCTGTCCGTGAAGATTCACCAATATAAAAAATGGTATCACCTCTGGCTCATACAAAGCCATTCACACATCTACCCTACCCATGATTTTCACTTTGACACGGATGCAACTATTATCATTCTTGTCTTGAAACATATAAACTTTTTGACCAATTGTGAACCAAACTCCAAGGGCACGTTAGCATTGCACAAAATTGATTTTGGGCAATTTCTTACGCCCTTTCCAGACAAATACCATTTCACCCAATCCACATTTGTCAAGCAGGGTGAGCCTCAATATAGAACCCACAAAAGGCACAGTATAAGAAAATAGGAGGGATTCTCTCCTGTGGGCGTGTGCTTAAGTCACCATGTGCAAAACTAAATTGCTCCCTCTAAGGAAAGGGGGTGCCCTGCATTAAAGGTGCAAATGGAGTTTCATGAATAGCAATAATTTAGCAAAAAACAGATAATAAATCATACAAGTCGAGTTGTAAATGGGTCGGTTCCGATCTGGGTCCATAGTGGACCCGGAACCAGAACCATTAGGGGCTGTTTGGGAGCTTTACTAAATGGAGTTGTGTGAAGTAAAGATTATTTTGAAGAAAGAACAAAATATAAGTGGGTTATAATGGTATTTTAGCTTTAGTTGTTGATTATGGAATCTTTTTGACCTTTTGTATTGATTGTTTATTAAGGAAAAGGTGGAACCGGATTCGGACCCAGAACCGTTTCGGAACCGGATTATTGGCTTCAGAACCAGAACCCAAACCGTATATGGGACGGGTCCTGATTCGGTCCGGGTCTAGGTAGAGAATGATATTAAAAGAAAATGATTTTTAGGAGAGATTTTCGAAAAATGAGATAGTATGTTGGGTCTCGGGTCCACGGGTCCGAACCAAGGTAGAACCGAACCCAAACCCATTTACATATCGGGGCCTGAATATGGACTCAGACTCCGTTTTTAATGGTTCAAGACCTACGGGTAATCAAAGAATCGGAGACCTATTTATATCCCTACATACAGGAGAGTTTGTGAGGTCACAATATCACACTTGCAAGAGTACTCAAAGATCTAATCTCCTTCAAAAATTTAAAATTTTAGCAGAAAACAAAAATGATCTTAAAATGAAAAACTGAAAAGTTTTTATATGGATCTTATATTTTGTGAGTCTTAGATTAGATTTTTAAAGTACCGATCTCTGTCAAAAAGAATGGACCCCACAAACTCTTTGCAGAGCTTTAGAAAAGAAAAAGGAATTTTTTTTTTTTTGTACGGTCACCCAAATTCATCAATAACTCTCCCTTGTTACCAAACTAGACAAATTTACCTACACGTTCTCTGTACCGTCCATATCTCTGCACAACCAAAGGTCACCTTTTTTTTTTTGCTATATCACAACAAATTTTGCGATATCGCAATTTATATTGCGATATCGCAAATTATTCACTTGCGAGCAACTCAAAAAACCATTTCCATCCTTTTATCCCTCCCTGCTTTGACTTTTCTTCATTTTCGCCTACTATAACTCGCTCCCTCAGCCGATTTCACTCTCCTCCTCCCTCACCAACCTATTTGCAAATACTCAAGCCCCCAGCATCCGTTCGACATTGACGAATCAACATGGTCTCCACGGCCTCCATCGACAAGGGGTTTTGGCCTCCATTCTTTCATAATCTGGGCGTTCCTGAGCTTGGTGTTGTTATAGTCGCCCCTAGTAGAACCTGGTAATCCTTCTTCCCTCTCTGTTTTAGCGAATTTATTCTAGGACCCACCACAGGTGGGATCAACAAGACATCCCACATTATTTTTTGCAACTGGACGTCCAATTCGAAACCTGAAGTGGTAATTCATGATATGAGAACAACATGATTTTTTTAATATATCAGCAACCGAATGTTCAAACGTAATTGGAATTCGGTAGACTGTCAGAAAATAGAAGGCTGAATGCCCACATTTCAACATGGATGTTCATAAAAAAGTGAGGCTCTACAAGTCCCCCATAAGGTCAGTACTAATATTTATACAAAATATTTCAAATATTTCTGCATGCGGGATTCCTTAGTACCCTAAACTACCTTCAAAAGACACAAGAAGAAAAAAAAATAACACAATAAAAAGGAAGGAGAAACATACAGGGTGGGAAACAGTGAATGAATACTGCTGATAGATTCGACAATGGTAGCGAAGAAAGATATGACAGGAGACTCAATACTATGTATGGAAAAAAAAGGGATTCACTTGCAGGATTCACTTGCAAAGAAAGAAAGCAACAAACCCAAGCAAAAGACTAAAGCTAAAGAACAGAATGAAATTATAAACAGAGATGCATTAGTTGACTTTTAACGTAAAACTTTATACGATATCACAATATAAATTGAGATATTACGAGTGAATAATTTGCGATATCGCAAAAATTTTTGTGATATCGCAAATGAAAAGGTGACTTTTGGTTGTGTAGAAAAACGTGTAGGTAAAATTATTTAGTTTGATAACAAATGGGAGTTATCGATGAGTTTAGGGCACCGTACCAAAAAAACACCAAAGAAAAAATAAAACAAAACAAAAGGGGATTTTCTAAAAAAAAAAAACCCTTCAAAACTCAATCAACTCACTTTCAGCACACGTCCCAACGATCGGATCCCACCGCAACTCGGAAATGCAGAAGCACCTCCGAACCCCATCCGCCGTTGGATCCACCCTGCACGTCGCGTTCGTACCCGCCTCACAATCTGCCTGTACCCGACAGACAGGCTCCCTCGGCGACGTCCACTGTATCTCCACCCCCGCCTCCGGCCACCGCCCCACCGGCAGCGACCGATCCAGATTCACAAAGCTCCTATACCCGTTACACCCCGGACCGGAAACCCGCACCCAATACGGATAAGTCGTTTCGACACAGCAGATCTCGGTCCGCCGACATGGCTCCGCCTCGGTCATCTGGTTGATGTAGGCGTGGCATATGCTGGTAGCAGAGCAGTTTAAGGGGGAGGCGAGGATGCGGTCGGTGCAGTTGAGGAGGAGGATGGTGTTGTTGTCGGTGAGGCTGAAGGGGAGGGAGTTGTTGAGCTGGATGCCTTGGGAGGGTTGGTCTGTGGTGATGCAGGAGTTGGGGAGGAAGGAGGCGGGGCGGATTATGAGGCGTTGAGTCTGGGGGTGGATGGAGGAGATGGGGTAGGAGTTGTTGATGGTGTCGAATTGGAGGGTGTTGGATGATGGGTCGCATCGGATCTTGTAGGAAGGGTCGCCGCAGGTGGTGGAGGTGGAGAGAGGGTAGGGGACTGGGGTGGTGCCGCAATTAAGGCAGCGGAGGGAGGTGGCGGAGCTGGAGAATGATGGGAGGAGTGTGGTGGTCATGACGAGGAGGGAGAGATGGTGGATGAGGCTGGCCATCTTGGAGAGAGAGAGAGAGAGATTTAGATTCATGGGTGGTTATTGAAAGTGGATCACGTAGGCTCAAACAAAATCTGTCCGCATCCATTCGAGGCTTTCACTAGAGTGGAATTCCACGGCTAGTGATAAAAATCTGGCTGGGTGGGCGGGCGTCCCGTGCCGGCATGGCCAAGAAAGAAGAAAAATAGTGTTTGGGCCGTTGACCAGGTCAACGGGCCTGCCCAGCCCGGCTTCCCTTTCTGGGCTGTGCTAGGCCAGGCACAGCATGGCACAATTCATATATATAAATCTAATTTTTTTTTATAATAATAAAATTTTAAGTTTTAAATAATTAAACATCTATTACTCGTTTCTAAATTAGAATCAATGTTTATACATTTCTTTTAATAGTTTCGACTTTATTACAAGTTAAGAACGCCTAAAAGTCCATAATTTCTCTTTCAATTTATATAAAAGAAATTAAATTTCTTTTTAAAAAAATAGAAGAGACATGTGGGCCGCCCGTGGGCGGCACGGCCAAGCATGGAACGGAAAAAATCGTGCCTTGGGCTATGTCGGGCTGAGCCCCAGCAGCCTACACACGAGTACAGCCCAACCTAGGAATGGCAAGGCCCAGTTTTCATGCCTATCAATAGCCAAGCCGATTAAACTAAATCTGTTCGGATAAAATCCAAGTCATTTAAAATAAATTTTGTACCATTCCGGCCATGGGAAGTCAACATTAAGTTTTACATATATAAGAGATGGGCCCATCATAAGATTAGTTGTTAAATAAAAATACTATAATTAACACAAACTTGTGAATTTTTATTAATCATGATTTTTTATGAGATGGTTGAATTTATGGCGTGGCCAACCCATACAAGGTAAGATTTTGAAATTCTTTATTTACTAGTAGGGCAATTAAGGGTAAATTAGCGAGAAATCCCTGAGTAACGTGTTATAAAGTCTATAGTACACAGCAATAATGTTTAAGGTCTAGAGTCCCTTGCGCATGGGATTAATTGAGGCGGTGGTCCCTAAGCATGTCACATCAAATTTTTTATGACTCATTGGCCCTTTTAACCATTTAAATGAGTGTCATGCAATTTAAACCTGGGTTTTAGCTCAAGCTCATTGTCTTTTCCGGATTATTTTCCAATTTAAATGTAGTAAGATGAGTTTTCGATCAAATTTTAAATTTTAAATTGGTGGGAACGACAATTGATGGAATTTTGCCTAGTGTGGCTTGCTTGGTGCTGCTTTTTTTGTGTGATCTTCCCTTCTTTGGGTGCTTTTGGTTGTCTACATACAGATACAACTCAGATAAATTGATATCAAACTCATCCCAGTCCAAAGGAAAGTCAAATAAAATCATAACAAATTTATTTAAATTCACCTCAAACACAGATAATTTCATATTAGATTCAGATAAATTTTTATCAAAGCTACATAAGTTCAAACCAAACCAAATCTAGTCAGATAATCTCATATCGAATAGACATAACTTGTTTTTAAACTAGTTATGATTTCAAACACAGATAAATTCATATAAACTCACGCCAAAGTCAGATAAATTCACAGTAAACTCAAATAATTTCACTTCAATCCAGTTTAATTCGTATCACACCTAGATTAATTCAAAGCAAATACAAATAAATTTATATCAAAATTAGATAAATTCATACCAAACACGGATAACATCATGCCAAAGTCAGATAACATCATGCCAAAGTCAGATAACACATACAAAACTTAGATAGACACTACACCATTTCAGGGCTTTTACAGCTTCTCATTTACGGCTTGCATTTACGGCGTGCATTGAATGCAAGCCGTAAATGATATAATAGTATGGCGCGCATGAAATGCAAGCCGCAAAAAGGCTTTTTCTTCTCTTTATTAAGGCGTGCATTTTGCGCGCCGTGAGATCATATCAATTACGGCGTGCATTTAGGACGCCGTAAATTATTGAGCATTTGCGGCCCACATTCGCAAGCCGTAAAAATATTAGGGTATTACAGCCCACATATTGCACACTGTAAAAGGTCAAGCGCACTACTAAAAAAATGGCTTGTTGTGTCCGTTTTTAAATGACACAACAAGTCTGATGTGTCAGGTTTTTTAGATTGGCAAAGCAACATAAGTAGCGGTGACACAACCGATTTTAGTAAAACCGACACAACAGAGTATGCTACTTGTGTCGGTTTGTAAGTATAAACTGACACAACAGATATACTACTTGTGTCGGTTTTTAACATTTCATATCTACAAATTTGCTTTGGAAAAGCACAAACCGACACAAGAAATAGAACTGTTGTGTCGGTTCTTCTTTAAACTGCACAAAATTGGATCCCCTCTTGTGTCACTTTTAGTAGATCACCTATTTCGAAAAAAGAATGTACATATATATATAGAATAACAATTGACCTGTATAGAAGCATTGCCATCCACAACAATCTCAAAAATAATTTCATTTAACAATGTACATATATATATATATGAGAACAACAATTGACCTGTATAGAAGCATTGCTCATCCACAACAATCTCAAAAACAATTTCATTTCATTACTAAATAATTTCATTATCCAACTATCCAAAATATAACCTCAAACATTTACAAAACCCATGCACAAAATAAAACCTAATTAGCCTGCTAGTCTAACACCATTCTTGAAAATGATTTCACATCTAGCTTTTATCCATTCATCTACAAAAGCCACAAAATAATTTCACGTCATAGCCGCGCGCGTTCTATTAAGTTCAATCTACAAAAAAAGACAAAACAAAACAAAATAAATAGTTAGGATTCAATATATCGTAAAACGATAAAATTCATTATATAGTACAAAATGCAAATACGCTACATGTTCACATGGCATAACCTCAAATATGTGTTTTTTTAGTCAGGGTAAGCAAAAAAAACAATTAAAACCAACAAAATCTAAAAAACATGTCATCCATTGATGAGTACAGGTGATCTATGAAGTTGAGTCAATACTGCTGGGTCTAGTCATGAATGCACTCTACTACTTTTGGTACTATGAAGCCATTTATTTGGTGCTTTCTAGAAAGATGCAATATAAAAAAATTGCTGGAATGGCAAAAGAATTATTGTTGATTGGCATTTTTTGTCTTCCCTAAAAGAAAGATAAAAAAATGACAAGATAATTGCTAATCAACCAAAACACAAGGTTAGCCAATCATTGAGCTGGGTCAGTTAAAAATGCAGCCATCTCAAAAAGTTTATGCACAGCACCAGCACTAAGGTCTCCCACATGGACAAGCGTAACATGGGCGTGGTCAGGCTGTGCCAGTCTTTGTCTAGGCATGGTCCACTTATCATGCCTTATATTCTGGCCCGAATCCAGTCCCAGCCCAAACAACCCACCTAATCCAGGCTGGCCCAGACCGAGCCCCATTCTCACTGCCCAGACCCACTGCACCCAGTCCCACTTCCCAGCCCAACTGTGACTACCCAGGTCGTGCCAGTGCACCTCACTACACTACGCAATACACCCTGCTCACCTACATCATCAAGAACGAAAACCCATTGGCTACACCCCATAGTTACAGCCATGTTTCCAACATAAAGCATGAGAGCTCAACAAAAGAAGCTTGAATTGAAGAAGGATTTACGAACTGAAAACACAAATTTAGAACATGAGCTACAGGAGAAGCACCTGATAGATCCATCAACAGTATCCAAACTGGATCCATCTGCACCATAACTAGGCTCTGTTTGTAGTAGAGAGTTGTCCAATGGCAATGCTTTTGGTGCTTCATTCTCTACGTAAGTGCATAGCGACAAATGTTATATAAGAATTAAGAAATATGGCAATCTGAGTGCATCCAAGCCCAGACTAATCCAAAACCAAATGAAACTAACTTTTTTTTTACCTTGTAACTTTTCCTTTTTAAAACTGACCAACTACGGCCCACTATCATATTGATTAATGTAAAAAAAATCTACAACAAAATGAAAATCAAGGTGTTCTACAAGTAAAAAAATTTAATGGATCCTACTCCAACTAAATTGAAACTTTACCATGGTGACTCAGTATAATACCTATTTGAAAATCTAAATAATATATTTTACATGGAAACTTTGTGACACATGTCCTCGAATCTACATTGTGGGACCCACATAGAGATAGTTCTGACCATTCAAGGTTAATTTCATTTCCATTTCATTTCCATTTCATTTCCATGTCCTCTGCTTACAATCAGTCCACTAGCATGTGTTCATTTATTTTTCTGCAACAAACATTGATAGGGACTCAAAAGTAAAGGTTTGTAAAAGTGCAGTCAACTGTCATAAATTTTACATCTACATTATTAGGTGGACATCTACATTATTAGGTGGATCAGTAAATGAGGTAATAAAATCTCCAGCTGCTTCCATAACTCTTCATCACATTGGTATCACTCTTGAGTTGAAAAGTGCAGTCAAACAGGTTTACTTAAAAGAGGACAAGTAGAGGCAGTAAAATCTCAACAGGTTGGGGGACTGTGCTGGGAGGCAGTGCTAGGCAAGGGAGGCATTGATGGGCGGGAGGGGTTAGACTGGCGAAGGGGCATGGGGGGATCCCTGGGCGGGCTGTAGTGCAGGGCGGGCGGAACCGCGGAAGGCTGGACTGGGATTCCAGAGGGCAAGGACGGCAGAGGGCTGGGCTGGTATTCCGGAGGCCATGGCGGGCGGACGGCTGGGCTGGTTTTCTGGGTGGCCGGATGTCCGCCGGGAAGATGGGAGATGGTGGAGGCGAGAGCGGGAGAGGCGAGGGACATACCTGTCTCAGCCGCTGGACATGAGAGGTGGTCGAGGAAGAGTCGATGCTAGATACTTGTTTGGCTAATAAGGGTTTTTTAATGTATAAGTCTTTATTAAATACTAAAATTTCATAACTTTTAGCGGTGGCACCTATGACCCCCCTAAAAATAAGTTTTATCATCGCCCAATTTAGCCCCCCCCCCCCGCTAAGAATATAATTTTGCCCTCCAAAATATCGGCCGCCACTAAAAGTCAGACGCTAAAGGCTTGAAACTTCCCCACCAAGAAGTGGCGCCATTAGATTGGGGTTTATACCAGCGACCACTGTTAAGGCCCCCACTGAAAGTCAATGAGGGGTCAACGCTGGCCCTCGCTATAAGTTATCTATAGCGACGATTTTTTCCGACCCCAAAGGTCCTCTTCTTCTGTATCCATGGCTTAGACAGAGCTTTTTAGCCCGTCTACTTAGATTTTTATTGGATATAGGATCTCCTCTTGATCCTTATTCTATAACAATATGAGGTTCAAGCTGAGCCAAGAGAATCAAAAGCATCATTCGTTATCATCTGAAGGATGACAACGAAGCCCAAACATGATTTGCAACCGTCAATCTGAACGAGTCCCTGCAATCTCCTGTGAAGTCAGATTCCCTTTTATTTCTTCTCATTGAATTTTGTATTTTTTAAAAGAGACACAAAAAAACATAAGTCTTGTCTTTTCTTTTGATGAGATTTGTAAATCGCCTTTCACGGCAAAAACACAAAGTCGTCTTTCACGGTAAAAACATCACCTTTCACAGCAAACAAATGAAAAAGTCTTTCACGGCATCCAAATTCAAATTATGTATCTTTTCTTAACACATGTGCAATGAAAGCTAGAAAAAGAGTTAATTTTCTTTTTTTACATAAGAAGGTAGATCTACGGACCACCGCTTATTATTTTCAAGTAGAGTAGAAAATTTGCATAACCGTACACAAAAAAATTAATGTTCGCATGTCTCATGTTACGAAAGGGTTGGACCCCACGGATTCTCACATCCACTGACCCCGGTAGTCCCACGAACAATTTGCGAGCTATCAGAGTGTAGGTCAGGGTAATTGAGTTTTCAATATGGTTCATTGATCTAGGAGGTTCTGTTTAAGTTCATTTTAATCCAGGATTCGAAATTAGATCAAAATCACAATTTGGTGTATCAGGTATATATATATGGGCAGGCGCCCAGGGGGTGGAGCCTATCCTCGCAGTTCATATTTTTCAGACTTTTCGATCTCTTTTCGGAATTCCGATGGGCTTTAAGGCTATGTTTTGGTCCGATGAATTGTTTTAATGTTCTGGGATGGTCTGCTAAAGTCAATTTTGAATCGAAATTCAAAATGTAATTGAAAATCACAATTCGATATTTAAAACAGAGATAGGCGCCTAGGGTGTGGAGCCTATCCTAACAGTTCGTGTTTTTTATGACTTTTGGGATAATTCACTTATATTCTGGATTCCAATGGGCTCCAACTGATGAATTTTAATGTTTCAGGTTGTTTTAAGTCTCTGATGTTCAAAGGTCAAAGTGATTCGGATCCGGACTTTGAAACAAAGTTGAGAATTCGCGTTTCAGTGCAAATGAAGGGATAGGCACCAAGGGAGTGGCACCCAAGTGAGTTTTTTGTGACTTTCAAGTATTCCATATATGACTTAATTACTGGTCTTCTTTTTTCCGGTGATTGTTTTAGGTTCTGGTCTTATTTAATAAGTTATATGGTGTTTAATTATTGGTCTTCAGTTGAATTGATAATTACGGTAGAGCCTACGTTGTTGTTTGTTGGTTTTTAAGGTTTTTGGGTATTTTAGGGTTATTTTTAGATTAAATCTTTATAGGATTGGATGTATTTTGGTAGGAAGTGTATTTTTGTACTCAATTGGGATTGGCTTGAATGTCAATTAATTAGGCTAAGTTGTTAATTAGGCTTTTTCTGAAAATGGGCATGCTAGGCGCCCAGGGGGTGGTGCCCGGGTGAATTTGACAGGCTGGGCACCCAGAGGGTGGCGCCCAAGCTAACTGTCTTGAGGTTTTTCATCGGTTTTGTGGTTCTAAGGTCAATTCAAGATTGGATTTATATGGGACTTGGTGTGTTTTGATGGGAAATGTCTCTTCGTCTTCAATTAGGATTGAATTAGATCTTAATTAATTGAGTTTAATTTTCAATTGAGGGTTTTTCAGGGAATGGGAAGGCTAGGCGCCCAGGGGGTGGTGTCTAAGTGGATATGATACCATGGGTGCCCAAATGGATCTGCTTTAGGGTTTGGGTCGGTTTTGTGTTTTTTTGTAGTTAGTTTAAGTCCGAATTGATTAAGGTTTTAGGTCTTTTAAGTTAAAAGTGTTTCACTATATTAATTGGGATTAGATTAAGGTCTAAATTAATTGGTTTTACTTTTTAATTCAAGGCTTTTAAGGAATGAGTGGGCAGGGCGCCCAAGCTGACTGTTTTAGGGTTTTTAGGTTTTTAGGGTTTCTTTTGGTTATTTTTGGTCCGAATTAATTAAGGCTCTAAGTATTTTAAGTTAAAAGTGTTTTACTGTATTAATTGGTGTGAGATTAGGGTCTTGATTAATCAAATTTAATTCTTAATCAAGGTCTTTTATATGAATGAGCAAGCTAGGCTCCAAAGGGGAGAGCCTATTTTGACAGTTTGGGTTCCCTAATTAATTTTAGTGATTTATTAATCCAATTTTTAGTCCAAATTAATTAAGACTCTCTGTTTTTAATGATTTAGTGATTTTAATGTTACTTAATTTTAATGTTTTAATTTATTTCTAATTAATCTTAGGAATTGAGTCGGATCTCAATTAATTAGGTTTGATTTTTAATTAAGGGTTTTCAGTGGATATGCAGGCTTGGCGCCCACGGGGTGACACCCGGGTGAATTTGATAGGATGGGCACCCAGACTGACTGTTTTAGGGTTTTGGTTGGTTTTGTGTTTTTTAGGTTAATTTAAGATTTAATTGTTATGGGAATTGATGTATTTTGATGGAAAATATCCTTTTGTGTTCAATTGGTGGAATTAGATCTTAATTAATTGGATTTAATCTTTAATTAAGGTTTCCAAAGGAATTGGTAGGCTAGGCGCCCAAGGGGTGGTGCCTAAGTGGATTAGACAGGCTCGGCGCCCAGGGGGTGGCACCCAGGCTGACTGTCTTGAGGTTTGGGTCAGTTCGGTGATCCTTAGGTTAATTCACGATTGAGTTTTTATGGGAATTGATGTATTTTGATGCGAAATGCTTCTTCGTATTCAATTGGGGACGAATTAGATCTTAATTAAGTAAGTTAGATCTTTAATTGAGGTTTTCAAGGAATGGACAGCCTAGGCACCCAAGGGGTGGGGCCTAAGTGGATTTCACAGGCTAGGTGACCAGAGGGTGGGCACCCAGGCTGACTGTCTTGAGGTTTGGGTCAGTGTTGTGTTTTTTAAGTTGATTTGAGTCCGAATTGATTAAGTTTTCAGGTCTTTTAAGTTAAAAGTGTTTTATTGTATTAGTTGGAATTAGATTAAAGTCTTAATTAGTTTCAATTGGAGTTTCACAGAAATTGAACAGGCTGGGTGCCCAAAGGGTAGTGCCCAGGTGAACTTGACAGGCTGGGCCCCAGGGGGTGGCGCCCAAACTATCAGTTTTAAGGTTTTGAGGCTTTTAGAGTTTTTTTAGTTGTTTTTAGTCTGAATTAATAAAGGTTTTAAGATCCTTTGAATGAAAGGTGTTTAGTGTATTAATCGGTGTAGGATTAGGGTCTTAATTAATCAGATTTAATCCTTAATTAGGGGCTTTTAGTGAATGAGCAAGCTAGGCTCTAAGTGGGAGGAGACTATCCTAACAATTTGGGTTCTCTAATTAATTTTAGTGATTTCTTAATCCGATCTCCGCTTAAATTAATTAAGATTCTTTGTTTTAGTGTTTTTAATGATTTGATGATTTTTAGGTTAATTAATTATAATGTTTTACTTAATTTTAGGGTTTTAACTTACTTAGGCATGAAACTCGATAACCTAGACTATCTGCATATTATTTTTTAATTTTTTTGGATGTCTTTTGATTTGTTTGATGTTTCTTCCCTAAGTTACTAAAGAGTAAGGAAAGATAAGAAGTGATTTTATGTTTTATGATTTTTTTTTTGGATTTTTTTATGACTTTATGATTTGAATGATCCTACGATATGATGTATGATAGAAATGATAATTCGAAGTTCAGAACACTTCAAACAACCATACATATTATTGTTATGCAATTTGAAGGTTTTTTAGGACCCACTAGAATGAATTACTAGTTCTAATTTAACCAATCAATGCAGCGGAAATAAACCAATCAAACAATATAGAACTAGCTATCTACCAATCACACACCACAAGAAGGCAGACACAAATTTTACCGTGGAAACCCTTTTCCGGGAGTAAAACCACGAACCAGAAATCAAGAGTTCACGAACAGTTTACAAGATATACTCACAAGCTCCTGTACCTCAGTCTGTACCTCGACCTCAGGACTGTAGTTGTTCTTGCACATAATCCACTAACATGACTTCCACCGTGCACCGTTCTCTTTACTTGATCTCCTCGCACCTTGTCCACCAAGATGATCAATCTTCTACAAGAGAGTAGAAGCAACAAAACCTTCTAGAGCAGTCCTTCAGAACAATCTCTCAATGGCTCTAGAGAAACAAGAGAATCTCTCTTAGGGTATTCTAATCTCAGATCAAGAGAGATAATTAACTTCTTGTGTATCTTGTGTGTCTCCTTTGGGTTGAGAGAATCACCCAATTTATAGGCCCAAATTCGTGCATAAGTATTCTACTTAGACTCCAATCAGAATAGCACTTAGCATCAAACTCTTTCATGGAGTTTGGTTCGGACTGGGCATTCCCGTCCAAGCTTGCTCTAGCGAGCTTGTTTCTCGCTAGAGCGAGACACCATTCTGCCATTGGGCAGAATTGGCTCTTGCCAATAATATTCTAACAATCTCCCCCTTTTGGCAATTCTTGGACAAAATCCCTAGAAAAAATACAATTTGATCTACCCAAAATTAAAACCCAAAATGCATTGAATTTAAAAAAAAATTCAGTACTGTAGAATCTTGTATTGCCTTTGCTTGCTTGAACGTTCAGATCTTGAATTGTCTTGCCTTGTAAAGCTCTCCCTAGCTCCATTCTTAGCTCCATTCTTCCCCCCCTTATTTTTGTCCATAATTGACAAACAAATATTATCATGCAGCTTCTGTCAACCTGGATGCAGTAGCTCCCCCTCAATATTGACTCCCCCTCAGAAAGATCTTCGTATCAGCACTGGGGTGGGAGCTTGATCTTGCAGATCAGGGGTGATGAAGCTTAGGCACACCCACTTGTAAATTTAAATATTTCAGCAAAGTGTGTACCAATACAGAAGAGAGGTCTTCTTTCTTGACCCAGACAGCTTTGGTATTCTTCTTTTTCAGCTCAGCCTTCTGTGTTTTCCATTGCTTTTGATTCGGTAAACTTCGCAGCTTATTGCAATGGGGTCGAATGTGCCCTTTAATTCCACAATGATGACAAGTGGGTGTTCGTTCAGGACGTAACACATTCTGCTTTTTTGGAGCTTTCTTTGCAATACTAACAACCGGATTAGTAATAACTGAATTTTTAACAAAATAATTTTTACCTTTGGCATTTGAAGTGGATGCTCCATCAGCGTAGCCAATACCATGCTTATCAGTGTTTGCCTTTTGACTGCACAGGATGTCATCTAATTTTCTCGATCCAGTGTTCATCCTATTCAATGAAGCTTTAGTAGTGTCTAACTCAGATAGAACCATCTTGAGTCTTCCATTCATATCAGAATTCTCTGCTTTCAAAGTCTTCATATCAGAATCAAGTAAGTCACACTTTTGTGATTCTGCAGTCAATCTGTCAGCCAACTTGTTATTTTCATCCTTCGGTTTTTGTAGTTTTTCAAGTGAATCTGCAAGTTCAACTTTCAAAGAGGAATTCTGCTCTTCAGACATTTGCCAATTAATAGCAACTTTTTCATTCACTTTAACCATCTTCATGGTTTTCTTGAAAAGTATTTCATATTCAGCTTTCCAATCTGGTTCTTCCTCTGACTCAGTATCTTGATCAGTCTCAGCTTCAGAAGAAACATGGGAAGCAACAGAACTAGAAGTTGCCATAAAAGCAATAAACTTCCCCTTGCCAGTGTCAGACTCGGAATTTTCATTATTCTCATCAGAAGTGTCATCTTCCCAAGTAGTATTCAAGGCCTTCTTTTGAGATTTTTTATTTCCGCAATCATTAGCAATGTGTCCATAGCCTTGACACTCATAACATTGAATCCCTTTAAAAGATTTCTTCTTTCTAGAATTTTTAGGGATCTTCACATCGGTTTTTTTTGTCCCTTCATAAAAAGCTTAAATTGCTTCATGAATTGTACAGCAACTTGGGGATCAATGTCCTCGAAATCTGAATCTGAATCTGAATCACTTGCAGCTTTCTTATATGATTCCTTGGACGCTTTCTTGAATGATTCTTTCAATGCTTTCAAAGCAATACCTTGAGATTTTGTCATCCCATTATACCTAAGGTTTGCTTCAAAAGTTTGTAGGTTGCCAACCAACTCATCAACTTTGAGTGTATTCAGATTTTTATTTTCCTCTATGGCCACAACCTTTCCATCAAACCTTTCTGGGAGAGACCTCAAAATCTTTTTAACAATTCTGTTTTCAGGAATTGGTTCTCCCAAAGTAAAGGTATCATTCACAATTGCATTCAGCTTCGAATTGAAATCATCAAAAGTTTCATCATCTTCCATCTTTATGGTTTCGAAGGCTGTATATAATTTCTGAAATTTCGACTGTTTGACAGTGTTAGTTCCTTCATGTACAGTCTGTAGAATATCCCAAGCTTCTTTTGCAGTAGTGCATGTAGAAATTCTACGAAACTCTGACATATTAACTCCATTATAAATAGCATTCAAAGCCCTAGAGTTACAAGTGGCAGCCAACTCTTCTTCCTTAGTCCACTGATCTTCAGGTTTGGGACTAGATTAGCAGTAATAGTGGGCAAGGAATAGCCATTCTCAACAGATTTCCAAACTTTCAGATCTATGGCTCTCAAAAAGACAATCATCCTGGCTTTCCAATAAGCATAATTACTACCATCCAACAGAGGAGGCTTATTGGTTGAAGTGCCTTCGCGGTAAATATCCATTCTAGCAATTATAGATCAACACAATAGAATAGTGTAACCCGCTCTGATACCACGTGAAGGTTTTTTAGGACCCATTAGAATGAATTACTAGTTCTAATTTAACCAATCAATGCAGCGGAAATAAACCAATCAAACAATATAGAACTAGCTATCTACCAATCACACACCACAAGAAGGCAGACACAAATTTTACCGTGGAAACCCTTTCCGTGAGTAAAACCACGAACCAGAAATCAAGAGTTCACGAACAGTTTACAAGATATACTCACAAGCTCCTGTACCTCAGTCTGTACCTCGACCTCAGGACTGTAGTTGTTCTTGCACAGAATCCACTAACACGGCTTCCACCGTGCACCGTTCTCCTTACTTGATCTCCTCGCACCTTGTCCACCAAGATGATCAATCTTCTACAAGAGAGTAGAAGCAACAAAACCTTCTAGAGCAGTCCTTCAGAACAATCTCTCAATGGCACTAGAGAAACAAGAGAATCTCTCTTAGGGTATTCTAATCTCATATCGAGAGAGATAATTAACTTCTTGTGTATCTTGTGTGTCTCCTTTGGGTTGAGAGAATCACCCAATTTATAGGCCCAAATTCGTGCATAAGTATTCTACTTAGACTCCAATCAGAATAGCACTTAGCATCAAACTCTTTCATAGAGTTTGGTTCGGACTGGGCATTCCCGTCCAAGCTCGCTCTAGCGAGCTTGTGTCTCACTAGAGCGAGACACCATTCTGCCATTTGGCAGAATTGGCTCTTGCCAATAATATTCTAACACAATTCCTAAATGAATCAAATGCAGAAGATTGAAAATTGCGCGCGAAAGTGGAGAAGTCCACTTGGGTGCCACCCCAGTGGCACGTACCCTGCTCAGTCAGGGTTTTCAACAAACCGAAATGAATGCACGATATTCTTAAGATTTTTGGCACAATTCTCGATATTCAACGACTGATGCAGATGCCCTAATGTGAACCACTAATTATGCAATCAACACATCTATAAGAAAGCGATGCAGAAATGGAGATCTAATGCCCAAATCCTTGTCTCGGAAGGGTAAGCGACCAAGGCGCCCAGAGGGTGGCGCCCAGCCTGTCTGTTGGGAGCTCTTTATGATCGACCCGATTTAAATGATGAGGATAATGATGCGAGATCTGCACAAGTTATGCAATCATAATTACGAAATTAATGCAAATCTACATTACTTGCATGAACCTAAGCGTGTTCCTAACATTTGAAGTTGGGTCCCTATATTGAGTTTGGTGCCGGAATGTTTTTAGGCCAATTCAGTGGAATTGGAGGGTGGGCCTGCGAGTAGGGATGGCATTGGGTCAGGTTAAAACAGACGACCCACCCTGACTCACTCTTAATTATCAGGGGTAGTTTCACTAGTGGACCTCTCAGGTTCAAGGCAAGCATGCGTTTTCAAACTTTGACCCATGCCGAGTTCGGGCTGAGTCCAAGTATTAGGCCCGTCGACCCACCTCGCTCTTTCTTTCTTTCTTTCTTTCTTTTGGGTAAGAAGAGAAATCCATCAACACCAACCTCCTAAAGTGTACATATTCCTTTTGAGTATCTCATGTTGCAACTTGCCAAGCTATGACACCATGCCTCCTCTCCTAAACTATCGGTGGCAATGTGCCTAAATTTGGCCCAGGCTTGGCTGCGCTCAACTCAATTATAATGAGTCTGGACACAAATATTTGCCCAAAGGGACTATCCTACCAAGTAGGACTGAGCCTGATATTTCTGTCCTTCAACTGAATTAGGTTCGAATATAGGCCTGGTTCAGTGATTACTGTGGACCAAGTGTTCATGTTTAGAGCCTCGAATCGGGGCCCGGTTCAGTGAAACATATTTCACCAAAAGGAATGATGAATGTGAGTCACCTCATAAGCCTTTTGATTTAAAAGAAATAATATTTCTACATGATATTTTTATAATTGAGCATCAAAAGGGGGTTACATTGAGCCAGAGTAGTCAAATCCCAAGTTTGACCTGAAACTGGCTTGGATAAAAATAACCTTTTTACCAAAACCACTACCAAACCTGACCTAAATACAGGCAAATCAGAGTGGATCACACATCTAACAGGACCCACTGTCATCCCTGATCAACATTGAAACAGGCCCATGAGCCTAAACCCAACACACTGTAGGCCAACAATGAGATGCTGTCGGGCCAGGTATCGAGCATTTTATGCAGATAAAGGTCCAGATGAACACTTCCGGTTATATCCATAACTGGTGGTATCCAAGGTTGGGCCCAGAATGAGAATGGGTTCGAATTGCATCAAGTCACCTATCCTAGTATCTCCTAAAATGAGGGTCCCTGGATAGGCTGGCTCTGAAATTATTGAACATAATACGTATTAGTATTTCTTCGATCTAGAGCCATGAAATGGATGCTTCGTAGGTAATAATATGTTTTTACTTTAATGGTCAGTTTGATAGAGATTTCATGGCTCGGACAGAGCAAGCCTGGCCTAATGTTGCCCAAGCCAGGGGTATTTAGTTACAAGGCCTTGTTACATGGCCCAATTCCAACCTACAGACCTGAAAAATAGGCTCAGCCAGTTTGCAAAATATATACACCCTTTTTCAGCTTGTGTTAAGTTCATTGGGCTAGGACATCAATGCCTTGAAGCAGATGAGGCCCAGTCCTAGCCTATTCAATAGGTGGCCCAGAAAACTATGCCTTGGTACAACCCTAGTCGATGGTTTGGTTAGGGACCTTACTTGGAACCCAACAGACCCAATATATTTAACAGAAAAGGAACATAATATTTTGCAGATGTACTGGGCCTTACCTAAATCCATGCCTAAATATTAGTCCTGATCACTGAATGGGTTGGGCTTTGCATGCTTTGACCCAGCCTTGACCATGTGTAGCCCTCCTAATCTGCATTCACCTTCAAATTGGTCATATCGTCCCTTTTTTTTTGGGTTCTTTTACTAAAATTAATTAATAATTATATTATTCTTTGAGATGGTTTTTTTTTTTAATTATAATAATTCATTTTTCTTCTTCAATTTGGATTTTAGATTGAAATTATCCATGCTGATGACCATATAACTTTCCAACCTTCTAACTTTTGTTGAGCTGTGTGGGGCCCACATTTGCTTGATCGAAACCACTCATATTACATGTTCTCTAATGGCTTATATACTAGTCCAAACTTCACTTGGAGGCTTGAGCGGTATACAATGTTAGATTGAACAAGCATAAACATGTGATCAAAAGTTAACATCTCATGTTTTACACATTGTTTAATCCAACAGTGTTTTTACTCCTGCTAAGGTGAAGATTGGGAGTGTACATATTCATGGGAGGATAGGTTTGATCAATGAAAAAGATGGATCACAAATGGGGTCAACAAAAAGACATCATCATGGAAAAGTGGTCTTGATACAGTGATCAGGGTGAGATAATTTCTCATTTATAGAAGCTTCAGTCAGAACAAGACATTGATCCCATTTGAAAGTTAAGTCTTTTCATCTGTTCAAAGTGAACATTCAAAAAAAAACAAAAAAGGGAAAAGACATTGATTGACATTTACAGTACCAAAAAAACACGACCTTTGAACACTTGCTAGGGACCGCAACTTATAACTAGGAAATAAATATCCATTCATATTCTGGTTCTTGTTTCATAACTGGAGCCGCCACCCTTTTGAAGGGAAATGTTTTTTCTATCCTGTTGTGGGTCCACCGAGATGCATACAAATCACGAGTGTAGGGGAATTAAAAGGTTAAGTCTAACCTAAGTGTGCACTAAGTGATGTGGATCATATGATCATTATAACCCTATATTTATCTAAACTCATTTACTAGTCATTAGACGACCGATAAAATTTTTCGTGTTTTTATGACATGATCTATTGAAGCTTAAGCAAAATTAGAATGAATGTCCAATCGGATTTAGTTTCAAATCAAAGTGGATATCAAGTGTGAAAGAGAATGATTGCTCATCAAGGGGGGCCTTGTGGGTCCAACAAAGAGGACCCTTTTCATTCCACAAATTAACTTGCATGTCCATGTAATTTAGTTTTGGATGGAGAAAGACATGAATAGCACATCAATTTGCTGTTGTTATACAATGGAAGCTAATTTTATGGATATGTTTCCATCGATTGGAAAGTAGAGATGAAGTTTCATAGGCTTACATAGAATTGACTTGTGATCTAATATCTTTATTATCATGTAGTCTTATTCCATCTACTGATACAAGCATGTTTTGAATTGTTCAACATAGAACATACATCATCTTTTATAATCTAATTAGTAAGAACAATTATCTGATGGGACAAAAGTCAGCAATTGGTTAGAGATTTCTTCCATCCATTGTACTAGGCATCATCAGGATTCCTTTTCATAATGATCAGTGTTGCTTTTGTTGTTCTGCTATGCTCAGGGTTGCTTTTTTATGTTATGCCCATCAACCACACGGGCCCCATCTTAGATCATCATCAATAATAGGTTGATATTATGACATTATCTGATCTTAACTGTTGATTTTAGCAATCTGGGTCATGACAGGTGGGACTTACTTGCAGGGTGGATTGTATGGGGCTGCAAATGTGCTGGGCTGAGCCAGCTAAAATGTTCATCCCGGTCTACCTTATTTAGTTATCACACCAAATGTGCCCGGCTGATTACTAATTAAATTTTTATATTCAAGTGTCACCTTCAAAACCTACATGAAAATTTTGGGCCCATCCCCAAAACTCACATGAAAATCTTGGGTCATAAAATCCGACTACCTATTTGGTTCCCCCCCCCCCCCAAAAAAAATGAAAATCTTGAGTCTGCCGCTGATGGGGCTCGGATCATTTTCACCTGCGCACGATGCACATATGCACCATAAGTTAGGACCATCTAATATGAACTTCATAGGTGTGCACCACCCATGTATTGGATGTTCCAGATGCACGGTGCTAATATGCACTGTGGGCAAGTGAATAAATTCCGGCGGGGGCCATTGTTTATCTTAAATTTTAAAATCTATTATTAGGGCTGAAATCCCAAGCTATGATTCTATTACAACCATATTATGGATCAAATCTGAATGGGCTCCTATTGAAATAGGATACACAAAAATAATGAGAAAGGCTTGTGAAGCAAGTTCATGACTGAATGTATGGTTGAGATTTGATACACATAGACTGCTAGAAATATAATAGTGTGTTAAAATCAATTGAACTCAATAGAAATATAATTGGTAGATTTGGAAATATAATAAGCCATAAATGACACTTTAAGGCCCCACAAAAATCTTGATCATATCTTCTCCAGAAGAGTTATTATGGGGCCTTATATTTTGGGGAGAAAAAAAAAGGGATGGCTGTTGGCAAGTTTGCTTTTTTAAAACTTTAAATGATGTCAGCTGTTATTATGGGGCCTTTTTTTTTTAGGTTTATTTTTTTAGGGCCTAAAATAATAGCTTTATTGACTTTATGGTAAAGCTGGCCTTCTCACCCGCAGTAGGCAACAATATAAGCCTAAATTGCCCTTATCTCTCTTCTCTTCGCTCCTGTGACTAGTGTGAGTGACAATACCCAAACTAGTTACCAGATTATCTCGAGTCCATTTAATTCTATCTTTTATTAATATTGACTTTGGAGTATTTTTCATCATAGCACCTGGGGCATAAACTTATATTCAGTGAGTGTGTGACCAAGGCATCCTTAGCTGAAGTATAATGCACACTAATTATCATATTAGCAATATTCTTTACTTTATCATGGAAAAAGAATTTGCCAAACAGAAACTTCTAATTTTTTGGAGCTTGTCAACAATTTTTTTTTTGTGAGATTTATACTATACTGTTTATATTAAAAAGAAGTAAAAGCTTGTCAATAAAGCAAGTGGCACTTTTTCAAAAAAAAAAAAAAAATATATATATATTGATGATGCTAAAGAATGTACACATTTTTCAGTGACATTTGTTATTAACCTTACAAGGAAGGTTTGGAAATTCCTATATTTTCACAGGAAAAGGGGGCAAAAAAGGTGAGAGGCCAAAGGGCTGTGAAGGGCAGAGGGCATGGTGCGAAGGGCTAAGGGAAAAGATCAAGTTTTCCCACTGGTGGTTGAATTTTCATGCCCTAATTATCCATTAAAGGAGTTAAAAGTAATTGCAATTTGTAGATATCCATCATTGCTCTCTCACTTTCACCCCCTTTGAATAATGTTGCAAAATAGTGGTGACACCTGGCCAAAACCTCCAACCAACGCCCGAACCTTGCCCAGTAATTGAGGGTTTCTCTTTATTTTCAATTTTAAGTCAAGTTCGAATTAACATTTCTGACCCAATTAATAAATAAATTAGACTTCAGTCGAGTTCATCTGCCTACACAGAAATATCAAACAAATAAATACTCAAAGTCGCGATGTATCATATTTCTTGCATGGAAAGAATTTTCTGTGTGCTTAATCATTGCGTTTATCAATCAAATTGGAGATGTCAACCCAATCCTGAACTATCATCAGCAGTCAGATCAAATAGTAAGTATAATGTGAAATAACTTCAAGTGGATAATAAGAACATTACTCAATTTAAAATCGAAAGCTTTCTTAGTCAAGATGTTATTGTCAATCCATATTACGAATCATTAGTTCAGGCCGGCGAGTCTATTGCAACCTTGCCATATTATAAATTAAGTAGAAGGTAGTGAATATTCCCTGTCAAACATAGGACCAAGCCGCCGGCACCTCAAAAATATTATGCTCCCTTGCAACTGGTTTTCTTTAATCAAACTGATTGATCTACATTTTATGATTGGACCGTCCACACACTTCTGTCCACCTCTCTCTCTCTCTCTCTCTCTCTCTCTCTCCCTCCTTTAACATCTCTATCTTATCTATACATATATTTCTTAGGTGTCAACCAACCATTAGTGGACCATGGGTTGATTATAAATCTTCTATCGTACTTTCTAAGTTAAATTAGGGTCTGGTGACGTCCAAACAAACGACTTGTTCTTATCATATCTGTAACAACTACTTAGAAGTTAAGAACATTCAAACCAGGAAAGTGCCCATTACACTAATCAATCTACACAACATTCAAACCAGGAAAGTGTCCATTACACGAATCAATCTACAAACAACAACACCCTTTAAGAAATCAAAGGAAAGAGTTGGAATCCAAACTATTAATTGTAGACCTCTTAAGGCCATGCAACTTGAAATATTTAAATCACACATGCCATAACTGTACAATTACAAAAACAAAGAAAATATGCACTGGGTATGGCCCCTTTGGTAGCCCACACACTTATTCTTGCTACATCTTAAACCAAAACACAGCTAAGAAGACTCTTCTACATCTTTGCATTAGCCACTATATATGTGATACCATATTAATACCACACCTAAACCAAACCATGAACATGTAATTTTTTTTCTTCATCTTTTTTGCGATCCAATCGATTGAGTCACAACACCTTTTCCATTGTCTTTCATGGGGTAGATTGCGAATTTCGATCCAAAATCACCTTTGTGACCATTACTGGAGACGGCGAGAGACGGAGCGGCGAAGAGGCGATTGAGTGGCAGTGGAAGTAAGGACCTGGGTGTTTGAGGATGGAGCAGCCATGGAAGATGAAGATGAAAAGACACGCTCTGGCCGGAAGATGTCCGACGTCTGGAACCGGCCTGAGTCGCCAGGGAGCCTCATATAAGCCGCTGAGGGCGACTCGCAGAACCAAGACCCTGCCATTTGGGCTTGGCCACTGGTCCTGTATTGGACTATGGCCCTATAGACATATGGTATTAGACCTTCCATGAATATGTGTGAGAGGGAGAGGGAGAGGGAGAGGGAGTTGAATGGATTGGGGAGGGGGAGGGTTAGGCAAAGGGCTTATAAAGAGAGGGGTGAGAGGGGGTGATGACGTGGAGTGGAGGTGTGGAATCAAATATTTCCACGCCAAGCCACCCAATTGGCAAGGAGACCTCAACACAATCCACACATTCAAAACACAAGGGCCTTGGAAGATGGATGAAAGCTATTGCCAACCCAAACACATCTATTTCCATCTCACCAATTCTCACTTTTATATATATATATCTTCAGCAATTTGAATTTTTTGGGTTGGTATATCTTACACTGTTTTTATAACACCCTGTTGGTTAATTGTCATTTTCCTGCTTCATGTAAGCATACCCACTTCCCTTTTCTATTGAGGGAAGAAAAGTATTAATGGTGCACAAACAAACCAGGGGCTGAAATGGGGTGGCCTTTGGATTGGATTTTGGCTCAATTTTTTGACTCTAGCATTTCAAGCGACTACTATCCCTTGTTTGGCTCATAGTAAATGCACAGAATTTGGGACATTTTCCAGTGTGAAGATCAGGACAAGATGTCTTGGTAGTGGGGAAAATCTTTGTTTGTGGAGTACTTATTAAGTACTAATTATGCAGTTGATGCTCCTAAAATTGAAGAGATTTTGAGAAATTAATTATTGTGTTTATCCATTGGAGTCTTTCAACCTGTTTAATAGGTGTGGGCCTAATATTAAATATCCCACCATGTACAATGGATAAGCACTGGCCTAAATTTCATTTTTAAAAAGTGATTTTCATGTGTTAAAAATAATGATCCATATTACAATTATGGTATATTTAGTGGGATAAATTTTACAAAAATCTAGTCCAATACTTATACATTAAATTTCTTATTATGTGATGTGATTGAGTTGGATCAAGGGAAGCCCGGCCCCAAACCTCTCCAACTGATGGTCAATTTTCATATTGTCTTAAGCATCATCATCATAAAGATCTTTTTTACGAGGTTGATGGTGATGGTGATGATGATGATGGGGATTAAGATCTTTAAATGGGGCCACTCATTCGTTGGCTGAGCTTACTTTTTTTATGGGGTTATCTCAATTTTGGGATACAGATTACCTGGTTTGGGTGCCGTATTGGAGTCCATTTTTGTAAGCTATTTTCTTTCCTTGCTTAACGAAATCTTTTATTTATAAAATAAATATCTTATACCTTTCAAAAAAAAATCTTTTATTTATAAAATAAAATAGATAAAAACATAGGAATGAACGGTGAAGACCTGATTATGTTTACATTCTTCTTGCAATTGTATGGACATTTTGTTGTGCGGCCCATTTGAGTGACATAGATCTATCTACACTTGTTCGAAACCTGATGTGCACATGGATCATTGCATCAGTGTCAAGAATTAATCTCCTTCTTGTCATTCTCTTTTATCTGGAAAATAGTCCAGGAGGAGATTTCAATAGATCTAAGAATCTTTTGATATCTACTAGAATCTCTGAATATCTTGAAATCTCTAAAATTTCTGGTAAAGGTCTTTTCTTTTTTTCTCTTTTTGGTAGAACTGGTAAAGGTCTTGTTTGGGAAGCTATCTGGAGCCAAAAAAGTTCCTTGACTGTAGGAATTCAACTATTGTTTCAGTTTTTTTTTTTTTTTTTTTTATTTTTTATGTTTGAACAAAATGTATTTTATAATATTATACTTAACTTGAAAAATGGGCATTTGGAGAATGGTTCCAACTTGGATTGGACCCAACCTAGCTTGTTATTGATCAAATCCAAAGATTATCTGAACCTTACTATTAATTAACTCGAAATGGGTTCTTAACTTAATCCAAAATTTTCTAGTTCTAACTTCCCAACAAATCTTAAGAGGACGTTTGGTTATAGGAACTTTGATTCCTAGGAGGAGTTTAAAAGCAGATTTTAGTCATTCAAATTCTCCAAGTTTCAGCAAATATGAATTCTCCAAATTCTCACTAAAACCTTTGTCACAAGGCTCTGCCCAGCTCCGAGCTTGACCTTTGTCACAGGGCTCTGCTCAGCTCCGAGCTTGAGCTTGATTATAAACAAGTGTTTTTCTTTAGCTGAGTCAAGTTAAACTTAAGCTTGATTTGAACTCTTTCCCTATCATTATTATGTAATAGATGTATATTATATAATTACCATATAAGGGCCCCATTTAAATATAATGCCAAACATATAGATCCAGTAGAAAATATAAATAACAGTATATATAATTATGTAGGAAAGTATTTGGGTACATCCGGTTTGAATGGGACTTGATGAGGCCCACCTCCTCTATAGTTACCGATTCTGAGGTTTAGCACCCATCCGAATGGACTGAATCATTTGATGAATGGTCAAATCTGCAGTTAAACTTGTGGTCAACGGATGAAGAGGTTACGAGCACACTCAAGCCGACCTGGCTTGACTTGTTGATATCCTTAATCCCACTGATTTGGGTTCAGCTTAGTGTGGAATAAAGGATATCTTCCTTTCATCATCGTCATCATAATCATATTCGTATCATCATTTTAATCTTATCCCATCAATTTAGAACAGATTAATGTATTTAACTCAAATAAACATAATTCTCTCAATTTTATGCTCGCAAATCAGTCAGGTGATCGTATTTGTCACCATCATCATTGTCTATTTAACCTAAATCCAATCTATTTGAGACTGCCTTTGCGAGGTTGACTAATCCACACAGTTTTACATCATTATTATTGTTATAATGTTATTATAAGTAATACGATTACTATAATTATTGTTATTAATTTCTTTAAACAGAGACACAGTTTAGGAGTAGTTATCACACGTTTTGGATAAATACTAAAATATGATAGGTAGATGGTGGCTCTTCCTCCCTTTTTATTATTATCACAGATTACAAGTACTTGTCACTTGACATGCACGAAACAATAATGCTGTAATCAGAAAATCTGCATTAAGCAATGAGATTTTTTTATTATGTTGAGATTTTTCTGGTATTTGGGGATTTTGAAATGGTCAGGAGAACAGATAAGATCATCAAAATCCATGTAATTGTGGAGCAAGAGTGATATTATTCTATGATTTAAGAAATGTGCCCCAGCCTCATTTCGGTCAATCGATCTAGACCGTTGAATTCCCACCCTGGGAGGAACTATGGTTGTGATTGTCCAATTTCGACCATGGTTTAATCACAAGGGGGGCCTTTCAAATCATTAATCTAGATACTAAATCATGGATCCCACTTAGGATTTCCCCCACGGTGACCGTAAGTGAATCAATCACGGTCCGCCACGTCACCGTGGGCAGCTTCTGTCTGGATGCATGACAGGCTGCCCACGGTGACGTAGCGGACCTTGATTGGTCCATATATGATCACCGTGGGGAAAATTCTCATAAAATTCTCATAGGATCCGACTCTAAGAGCAAGCATGGGATATCCGATTTCGAATCTTTAACAACCATGACGAATATGGTGGAAAAGTAAAAATAAAAAAATATTGGATTAGATGTCACCACCAATAGGTTATTTAAGTCGACTTCACTGGGTAAAAATAGTCAATGGGCAAGCTAAGTTCAATGCACAATCTAATACTAATGTAAATCAGTTAAGACATAAGACTTTTTGGATTGCTACTTGTACGTACGTCACTTGTCGTAGTCGTAGCAGTGAGATGAAAACATGAACACAAAAACATATATATGTATTATTATGTAAATTACTGCGGGTCTATTTGATTCTTGTAATTAAATTCACAAAAGTCATGTAATTTCTATTTCTATAAGTGGTTAGAATCAAAGAAACAAATTTGAATATATAAAAGTACTGCAGCCAATCAATAAATATCTCTTTCAAAAGAAAATGAACTAAAGGAGCTAGTTTTCTGCATTATAATGCATATGAATTGAATACATAAGATGCATAAATGAATGAACCAACCATCACCCAAGTATTTCATTTTCCATCTTTTTCTCCTTTTAATTTCGTAGAAGGAAAAGTTATTTTTCATTTTTGGAGGTTTATCATTGCTCTTCATTTTTAACCACTTAGTATGAATCTCATGTATTCAAATCTCTCTTCTTTCATAATTCTTTCTTGAAGCCCTTTTTACCATGAATTTCTATGCATGCAAGTTAATCTTGAATCATCCTTCATGTCTAATTTGTACGTTGTATTAACTTTTACTTGTGATGTTCTCTCTGGACTTGACCTTTTCCATTAAACAAGATATATAAGAAAAATGGAAACCATCTTGCTTTTCCCATTACATCAAACAAGCCTAACTTTTTTCTTTATAGGAAATAATTCACTTTACATATTTTAGCATTACACAAATAAGTCCTTAAGATTTAATTAATCGTTTCTACGTTGTCCAATTTTTTCAATGAAGGTGTTCAGAAAAATGGGATAAACTGCCGTTTTCAAAGTGATATTCTTTGAGAATGATCTCTTGCACACTGTTCACACCCAATATTAAGTTTGAAGTTGGTGTGAGGCCTACATTGATGCATGGGAATCATAGGGGTAGAGGATGGAAAGATATTATTGACATATGAGGTTGGGCAAAAACCTAATTCCATCACAACATCCTTGCCTCTTTTTTATTATTATTATTTTTTTTTTTAGAAGAAGAAGAAGAGCAGTAGTTTTAGCCCTTTTATCATTTAGGGTACATTTGTATAGCACGTTTTCTAAAAAAACAAAGTGAAGATTGTGGAAATGAAATTTTATTATGCAGTAAAATAGATGTTTGATGCAGCACAAAAAAAGATTAAGTTTCCTGCAATTTTTTCAGAAAATAAATTACACGGTGGTTGGAATTTTTTTTTCTTCTTACGGCAAGTACACAAACATGTCCTAAAAGGATTGGTAATTTTGAATTTTCAATTCAACCGGCCATGAGTAGCAGAACTTGAGAGTCTAGTTGAAATGAATGTTACTTCATAGAGAGTTGCATTAGTGAGACCAAGGAAACTGATGGAACACATATCATCGGCTTAAATGGCCAAGAAATGGACACTTTGCGCATTCTTTATAGTTCACCGATCTCTTTAAATCACAAGTTGTCATATGTGTTGTGTGTGTTTCACTTGCACTATCAGAGCTTTTAACAGGAGAAATGATGAAGAAGGAAAAATAGGATAATCAGGTAATTAGGTTTTCATTATAAAAAAAGCCAAGAACTAAGCCTAGCAAATTGGATCCATTTATAATATATGGGCCAAAACTAATGTTTCTAGTCCTTCTAGGGGCAGCTCTCCTAAGTTGAAGCTTATGAAAAGGTAAGCTGAAGTAAGCTAAATTACGTGGTGGGATTTAAGGGGGGGTCATGTGTTTGGTCCATTTGGATAGACTAAGAATGGGACCTAGAAGTGTTAGCTTACAAAATCTTATCATAAGCTTAAGCTTAGGAGAGCCTTGCCCATGTTTATAACATTAAATAGTTACAAGGTTAGTACACAAGTGTAAGAGAAAGCCCACACCGTGGGAAGGAGAGCCCAACAAGTGGGAAGGATAGACCACACGCGTGGGAAGAGTGGCATACCCAAGGATCAGTCCTGAGAACCCAGGTGACATGTGGGGTAGCCAACCAACTAACTGAACATCTCCTTGTTGTCAAAAAGCTATATGGTTGAGGTTCGAGTGAGGACATCTCTCCTTAGAGATATTGTGCAGACCCCCCTACTTGTAAATTTCCTTTCGTTAACCAATCCTACCAAAACCTCGAGGCTTCCCCACAAGTTGAACCCGGTTGGTGTAGATTTCACCCAACACTCCCTCTCAGGTGGAATCCGGTCAACACACTCTTTACGACACACACATTTCAGTGTTAGAATCGTTCCTCATGAAATTCGAACCCATTGCCAATTAATTAACTCTAATACCATATTAAATTTTCTTTCACTAAAACCAAATTTACTAAAACAAGGCATTAGCAGAGGCAGCCAAAATACTTTTAAACACACTCCCACGGGTGGAACGCAATCCCCGCACATCTCACTAAAGACCCATGACTAATCCAACCTCACACTGAACCCTCCATAAAATTATTAAACTTGAGGGTCGTAGATCACAGGAAATGAAGTTGCAATTTTTCACACATTTAGACTTCATCCTTTTGATCCCCCATGATTGCTCTAGTAGGATCTCTTCTCGTAGACCTCCCCGCAGACTTGTGGGGGCCACTTGGGGCCACACCATATGAGAGGTTCATTTGCATGGACAGATATTAGGCTGATCCCTAATTTACTATTCCTTTACTCTCTCTTTTTATATGGTCGTGCAAATTGTGCGTACCATGAGGTGGGTGTCTTTGTCATGGGGAAAAGACTGATCGTTTTACGATTGTCTGTTTGGGAGGTGATCTCATCAAATGGTGTTGAGAACACAAATGCCCACTCGAAGAATGCCAATTTATGTAGGGTAGTGGTGTGGAATTTTGAGGTACTGCATTATAGCACTAGAAATAGAGTAATTGAGAAGAGAATAGTACAAATTCAAATAACCCAAACTAATCCTTATTTCTAACAAAGTATCCTTTTATCTCTCACAACTATTCCTATAATCTCTCGCAGGATGCCAACTGATGAGGTTCTATGAAGTTTCACCTCATCTAGTCACCTACTCCCTTCACTGCATCAATAAGATGGAATTCTAAAACCATGGAGAATATGAAAATTCAAAATTATTGACTTAAACTTTCCTTTTGTTTTTCTTAATAACTATACAATTCTTTAAGAAATAGTCTGCTTTCATTTTCTAGAACCACCACAATTCTCTATTCTATGTTATAGTGATGACCCTCTTTGCCTAGGGGCACCTGGACTGGAAACATCCAAAGGAAAAGGGGTCAAAAACCAATTAAAACAGCTAAGAACCTTTCCCATCAGAACCAACTAAGAATCTTTTCCTTGTCCAATTTCAAACTAAGCTTATCTTCTTGAGAGATTTTGAACTTCCAACCATTGAAGTCTTGGCATTTTGGAACTGTTGAGAAAGAAAGAGAGAAGCCGTGTGCTCGAATGAACGTTGACATTGTTAGAGGCTTCTTTCCCCCTTTCATTTAAATACTAAATTCCATGTACCTGCCCCTGTCAACATATTGTAAAATGACATCATCTGCTGGGCAATCCATCATCCCATGAAACCATGGATTCTAGACCAGTTTGAGACTTAGTGAACCACTTTTACAGGTTGGTTCAACCTCAGTGGTCAAACTTCAATTGGATGGTTGAGATTAAGGATGGTGACAGGTCAAGTAAATCCATATCCACCTGGACCGACACCCCTTTGCACATGATTTGTCTCATAACATATTTGGGATATGTGATGAGGATGAATTGAGTCAAGTTTAAAACTGGGGTTGGATATGATGTTCTTTTTTTCCACCGGATCAGAACTTCGCAATTAAACGTGCTTGAGTGAGAGTAGCGCTAGAAAGGGTTGGATATGATGTTATTATCATAGTTGGGCTCAATTATTGGAAAGACTTAAATGTAGGGATTGCAAACTTGTTGGATTCAAGGCAGAACCCAGTGGAAAGACATACATGTAGGGATTACTTTTTTTGGGTAGAAATTTAATTACTTAAAAGAAAGGGATGTTTCTATAAATTTCCTAACTATTGTTTCCCTGTCGTTGTTGCTGCTGTTGTTTCAGAGGCAGACTATGTGCGGTTTTGTAAGGATTAGGTGAGATAGTGTTATCATCTAAATAGTGCAAAACGTTGTGCTTGAAATCAATGCAACCAAAGGAACACAACAAATGAGATTCAGGTGTTATTTTAATGTTGCTTAAGCTAGTTTGTTTCCTTATTTTATAGAGTATTGGCAGGACTCAGATGCTCATGGGACAAAATCTATTTTGTTGGGTGTAAGATAATGTTTCTAATGAATTAAAAATGTTTTATGAAGGCCAATATCACAATCAAATCAATGCAATCAATGAATCCTTTGAATGGGTGGTCGGTGTTAGGCTTATTGTTATTATTGGATCCACCAACATGACTCAACATGTTTAGGCTCAAACCAAACCCAACAAATTTATTGGGTTGAAACTGTCAACAAAAAATTAACCTGATGATCAAAAGGTCAGCCCAAACCCTACTACTAACAAGCCAAGCTTGAGTTGGGTCCTCAGGCCATAGTGCAACTGGTGGAGTTGGCTAGTTGAATAGTAAGAATGGGTTCAACCCAAACTCTACCAATTTATTATTAATGAGGTTGAAAATATCAACCCAAGCACAACCCAGAAATTAAAAAAAAAAAAAAGTCAACCTGAAACTAAGTATTGAACCAGAGTTGCACCGCTAACTAAGGCTGTACTTTTAGGTCTATTGCTAGGGCTCAGGTATGGTTTTGGCTCGATAAGTAAATGGGCTGGCCCTATATAAGCACAAAGACCTGAATTCTACATTAATCATGGAACATGGTAAAGTGAAAAGAGAGGTGCAATGTCCAATGTCTTCCAACGCAAATGTATCTAACCTTAACCTTCTTCTCTCCAATAATTCCAAAGTTAGTGCACTACAAACCTCAACAGATATACCAAACCCGGAAGGGGCATGGAAATCATGTGGTGTTTAAATATGAGTTGACCCAATCAAAGGACAAAACTGGATATACCTTGACCTAAACATCTTATCTTATTTCTTAGACAAGAGATTAGTTCTAGAAATTTAGAATTAGTACTTTCAAGTCTTTTAATGTAACTTGTCAGCTGTGCTTTTTCTATGCCCATTTCCATGGAGCTGCATGTACTGTGCATAAGTGGTCCAGACACAAGTGATGTTTCTGTTTTTTTTTTTTTTTTTTTAATGCATCAGGTTAAAAAAAATGATTAATTCCCATTTTGTTTAGGAAGTTAACCGCGATTCTTCTACTACTGAACAATCCAATGGTAAACACCATTCTGATGAAAATGATTTCTGGGAGCCTGCCAATTCATGCAGGTATAGTTGGATAGACACTTAAATTTGGTGAGATTTCAACATCAAGCAGTGAGATGGGTGCCACAGAAATTCCTACTTTTAGGAGCGATTGGCTGATCAGGACACAAATCATCCATTGGGATTGGTCCACAGAGTTGTAGATCATCAACCAGCATACTGGCCAGTCCCTTCATCAAGTGGGACCAGTTTGATAGACAGTTTGTGCACTGAAATGTAGACCACTATCCAAGTTTCTGTAAGCTGTGACTTTAAACCCACCTTTGATCAATCCAGTTTTGAGGCTAGATCTTCTATGAAATGAGCGCACCGTGAAAAATTAACAGTTTTAATGCATAGTTAGAATCAGTCAACCTCAGAGCAGATGGGGTTGGTTTTGACACTCTTCCTGTTCTGAA
Source organism: Litsea cubeba (assembly GCA_012931725.1). NCBI lineage: Eukaryota > Viridiplantae > Streptophyta > Magnoliopsida > Laurales > Lauraceae > Litsea > Litsea cubeba. The sequence continues at coordinate 44,785,009 of CM022954.1, forward strand.
CTTTAGATAGTATAAAGTTTACTGCCACACCACCAAAACTAGTAAGTATTAGTGGTGGCTGGTGCTTTCAGAGCCTGATGGGTGTAAATATCATTTCCCACCTAGAATGTTTCATTTTCTTAAGAACCATGCATTATTTTTTTTTCTCTCTCTCAATCTAAAATGTGTCACCAGTGATTTTTCAATCAACCTAATATATCATAATTTTAATTGATCTTAGTCGAGTAATTATGAAACAGTCAGATCTAATAATTTATTGATTTTTAAGCTCAAGCTTCAACTCTGTCATTTAGTATTGATCCTGTATTATCTATTCAGTGACCCTACATCATTTAGTATTGATCCTGTATTATCTACTCAGTGACCTTACATCTCAAATTCATTATTAATTTATTTATTTTTTAGAACTCAACTCTAGGCTGTAATTTAGTCAACTATAACATGCCATCAACGTTGAATTAATAGGCAACTGACAGGTGTAAACTGATCAAATCCCTTTACTCTTCAGTAACAAAAATCTAATTAATATAGAGAAGTGATCAAATTCCCATTGGAGAAGCATTAGAAATCAATTTTTTTGAATCAAGTGATACTTCTGACATGGTAATCTCACATGATATCCTGGGGTAATGACTGCACAGACCAGGGAGATTCACCAATTGATTAGATGACATTGTAATCTCACAATCTTGGGGCGAACAACCGCACTTCAATCGAACAGTGCATATCACTCGGACTGGGCAGTATTTAGGGAAGAAATTGTTCTACAGTGATCTACCTTGACAAAAGTGTGTGCCACCTAGATTTACTCAAGTCACTTTTATGAAGAGTGCTAAATACAGATCCCTTGCTTCAGAGTTAAACAAGGGATAGCCATGGTAGAAAGCAGCAGAAAACAACATCTAACAGAAACAAATTATGAGACAAGGAAAGCTAATGTGTAGTGCTCTTCTTTTCCTCTTTTTTTCTACTTATTCCCAGCTTTCAAGGGGAGAGTGAGTAGTCTGTATGACTGTGATAAACATGGAAGACAGGTCAGGTTGCGTCACCATAGGCCATGTCAATTAGTTGAGCTTGAAGCTTTGAACTCAGGCATGGGCCCAACCTATAACTGAGCCTGACTACCTATGTGAATAAAATGTATCAAAGAAGAGTACTGGTATGTGCCTATTATCCTGAAGATAGCAGAGGCAAGAGCTTGTTATAGAAAGATGAACTAGGTGTGGACACACCAGACTCAAGGTCTGAAGTGTTAATGGTGCTGCTACTCTATTCGAGTTTTTAAGAGGAGAAACTAATATTTCCCAATGGTCACATAACAGGAAAAAATAACATCAAACAGAATCAAATCATGAGAAAAGGAACGCTAATGTGTAGTGTGCTTTTTTTCCTCTTTTTTCTACTTATTCAAAGATTTCAAGGGGGGAGTGAGTAGTCGGTAGGACTGTGATACACATGGAAGACAGGTCAGGTTGCATCACCATATGCCTTGTCAATTAGTTGAGCTTGAACTCAGGCATGGGGTCAACCTATAACTGAGCCTGGCTACCTATGTGAATAAAATGTATCCAAGAAGAGTAATGGCATGTGCCAATTATCCTGAAGATAGTAGGCAAGAGGTTGTTATGGAAAGACGAACTATTTTTGAACATACACACCAGACTCAAGGTCTGAAGTTTTGATGGTGCTGCTATTCTATTCAAGTTTTTAAGAGGAGAAACTAATATTTCACAATAGTCACAGGAGATTTTTTATCCTTAAGCACCCATGCAATCATTTTAGACATAGGGGAATCACCCACTTGAGAAATCGTATGAAACTCTTCTCCCTTGCATGTGACATGATGAGTTTTGAGTTAATATCCTCTTCAAAACTCAATTTCTGATTTTGAGTTACAGTTTTGCTCATTTTCTAGTAAAATGAATTGACAATTCTCTAAATATCTATACCAGATATTTAGAATGACAATGAGATTATTTCATTAGAAGAACTTAGTTCTTCACTGGAGAAACTTAAGTTTAATTGATTCAGGCTTCCATTTTATGAAAAAAAAACACTCTGTTGTTCATTTTAAAGTGGTTTTACACCTAATGTCATAGAAGGAACCTAGTTAACAGAGAACTTAGCTCTCATTTTAAAAGAACATTTCAATCCTTTATAAGAAAAACTCAAGTCCTGGAATGTGATTTATTTGTTTATTTTTATTTTTATTTTATTTATTAAATTTTTTAATATCGGAGGTTGTCCCAACCCTTTGGGCCTGATGAATCCATTCGGGCCCAGGGGGAGCCGGGTAAATCCCCTGGAATGTGAAATTTGAGAAAGAAACAAGAGAAAGGCTGTGAAAGAGTCTTAAACAAGTTGAAGAATCTTGAGTTGGTCTTCCAGTGGAAGGAGACGCTCAATTCTCAGAATGTCAAGGTTTTTGTTTTTTTTTTTTTTTTTTTTACCAACAATACATTTGATTCAACTGACTTCCAATGAAAAGAAAGGCACCAATTTGCAGATGGGGAAGATGTGTTCATTGTGTGAGAAGCTTCTGCCACCTGAGTGTGCACGTTTTATTCCAGAAGTTCCAGAATGTAGGACAAAATTAGAATGCTCAAAGTTCTGAAGATTTTTGTCAACTCTCAATCCAAGTTGAAGTTAATGAGACTAAATAACAGATGATGGCTTCAAGATCGTCATAAAGGACACTATAGTTACCAAATTTTGAGCTAATCTGGATCAACAGTGACAACACCCATTCAAGTATAGATGCTGGACTGAGCCTCGTCTACTAGCGTGAAAAGGGAGCAGGAATAACACATATGTCCTAAAGTGTGAGCCCATCGTTCAGTTGGTCTGGTACTCAAAATACCATCTTACAATATAAAATATTCTCAAACCATTAGGACCTACAAATGTTATAGGAGATGCAAATGGGTTTCCTTCTTGTACAAGCATACTTCCATATGAAGTACAATGTCTGAAACTTTGAATCATATCAATGGATGCTCTCGGTAGAAGAATATAATGTGGTTGCAGCCCATGTCTTACATGATTTCAAGGTAAAGGAGAAAGTAGGAGTCATCCCTATTTCAGCCATGTTGTGACAGACAACCAAGGATAATGACTTCCCCTAGTGACGCCCAAGTCTCAAAATGATAAAAAGGACGTTGGCTTTTCAAGAATCCATCAATATAAATCCACGCCAGCTTCACCATCTCCCAAGCTCATACACCAGTATCATGGGGATCTACAAGTGACCCCTGCCATCAGAGAGACTACAAAGGAAGCCTCGTACTCACATGAGGAAGAAACAACATGGTCAAGAAAGCAGCAAACATAATTCTAAGCCAGTCAGCTCCTGAAGTACTAAAAATCAAAGGAACACTGAAGCACAAAGCTCAATTCTTCCAACAGAATGACACCTTTGAGATATTTTCATTTGTGTTTTGTCTATGAAGAGTCTTAGGCTGTCCAGAGACTAGTGTACCAAAGCAGAGTCATACATCGACTTATGAACTCAATACACCAGAATAAGTACATCACTCACAGAATCAGCATGCTCCAAAGAAAAGAATGATCAAAATTGCACCAAAATTTCAGTCCAGGTGGCAAATCAAATAGGGTAATTCCATTCTAAACAAAGGAAAATGACTCGTAAACTCCCAAAACTTATAAAAGGCATGAGTTTCAAAAACTTTATTTTCTGCAAAACACATTTTAGTTCACTAACGCAAATTTCCTTTCCTGCAAACACATCAAAGTTTTTTTCTTTTTTTCTTTTCTTTTCTTTTTTGTGGGGGTTGGGGGGAATGATAACTAAATTTTATTAAGAAAGGTTTAACAATATAAGATAAATATACTGATAAGAATCATAAGATGCCAAACCAAACCACCAAACATAAAACAAGCCCAAAGAAAACCTTAACTAGAGGAAAGAGAAATCCATCTTGATCAATCAACAAGCTCTAACAAAAGACTCCACATCCTTGGCGAAGCTCCCAAACCAAACCACCAAACAATACCAAGCACAGAGAAAACCTAAACTAGTGGAAAGAGAGATCCATCCTGATTAATCAACGAATTCTAATGAAAGACTCCTTCCTTGGATAGATGATCCACCATCGACTAGTCGAAATTAGAGACTACATTTTGAAAGAATAATTTGACTGTAATCTCTTAGGTTATTGCATTAAGAATAGCCAATGGCTATGTACAAGAGTACAACCAAAGATATCGACCCAGACTAGGAAACATAATCAGCAATACTTATCCCATCACAAGTCTATCCTAAAGTAAATACAATGATTACAGATAAAACCAATGACCCAATTACAAATAAACCCAACCATTTTTCAATATTCTCAACAGTCCCCGTCAAGCTGATACATATATACTATGTAATAGCTTGGACTAAACCATATTCCGCTTTCCTCTGCAACTAGTTTGGTGATGAACTTTGTCTGCTTGACTTTCAACACTTTGGATTGATCTTCAATCTGTCTTTGCAACTTGACTAACGAAGGAGATGAAGACTTCATGTGTTCCCCAAACTACACACTCAGCAATTAATCTGACCCATGGTTGCTGCACAGCATAGCTGATGGGCTTGAATGCTACACAGCATTCTCAAACGAACTAGGGGTGAACACTCACACAAAATGATTACTTGGATTCACACTTCCAAGTAATTGTGGATCTTCATAAAGTTTTCTCCCCACTTGAATAATTTTTCCAAAGAGAAACAACCTAATACCTGATACTGTAGATTCTAATCTTAAACAATATTCCACTTCACCACTCTAAATTGTTCACAAGAAATACCACCTTTTTTTCTCAATTGATGATGTCTTGCTGATACTTCCATTATGCTTTCTCGGTAGCCACTGTTTGTTTGTGGGTCCATCTCTGTCGCTTCCTGCTCATTTGAGTATGTTGGAGCAGGTAGCCCACTAGGTCAGATCTGTTGTGATCACTCCCAGAATCATATGAATCATACAACTTGATGAACAAGATGAGAATGAGAGACTTGATGAATAAGCGAACGCGGCAATCTTGATGACATGGCATGGACTATGACACACATGTCGACCATGTGTCTGCTAACATGGTGGATGACATGGGCCACATGGCTACTGACATTGCGACTTCTTTTCCATTTTTTTTTTCTTTCCTTTGAAGAACTCACACAAAACGACAACTTGAAACCTCGCCAAAGTGACTGCTAAGTATTCAGAAATTACTGACCTCAACTTAGACCAATTCCATATGGTGGTATGAATAACAACTCAACTCCAAACAGTGCAAAAGACCACAACAACTTTTTTATTATTTATCCTTACTGTTGGAACAGCTTTTGAAGAAGAAGATGAGAATGCCTTTGGCCCAAACTGCTTGGCTGCTGCTTTACTAAATAGTTAATGGGTCAGGTCGTGGCCTGAATATGGGTCAATAGACCTAAATGATCACCAGAAGCACAGGTCAAAGAAGGGCACTAAACTTGGTGGTCTTGGTGGTATCATGGTGCACCATAAATCTCTTTTTCCTTGCCTTTGTGCACTAAGGAGTAAATGACGACAGTAATAGATGAGGTCTTGGGCATGGAAGATGATGACAAGGGTTCCATTTAAAAGAAGAGGTCTTGCTTCCATCAAAGCATATGACATGGCTTACCGATATGAAACACCTAAGATCTTCTGCAATGCTTCTCTCTTTTTCTGTTTTCACGCAGAAACCAATCAACAGGTTGGCCCCATCAGATGTACTAGAAGCTGATTTGTCCTCTGCTTGAACCACGTGACGGCCCGACATCGATCTTTGGTGGTTCAAAGGCTGGGTCTGAGTCTACTCGTCTGCTTCTTGGAAACTGAAAGGATCTTTTTGATCTCCTATCAACACGTGAGGTCAGCAGCAACTGCCCCTCTTTTCTCAGCAACAGTCAGCAGCAGCGCCTTCTTCTTCTTTCTTCCTTTCTTTTTTTATTATTTATGCTTCTTCCTTGGCTTTCCAAACCCGAAACATCGAGAGAGATGGATCTCTCTCTCCCATTGTACACAAGGGTCTTACTAAGGTGAAACCGAATCAGATCGAGGACTTCGGTCCTCGACTTCATACTGAATCCACGGTCCGATTGTTGAAACTCAAAAGTCCCTTCCACTTGGGCCAAAAGAAGAACCTTCATCTGAATAGAAACTTTGATTAATCAAAGGAATCTCTTCGCGGACAGAAGGAGTTGTTACACTTCTTCAATGAACCTGTTGATGGCAGAAGATCACGAACCACGGCCTTCAGATCTCCGATCTTTTAAGGAATCACACTCACGGATTGGTTTTTTTCCATGCATGACAACACTAACAAAAGAACCAGGAATCCTCCAAAGGAACCGGCTCTGATACCAAGTTGAAATTAGGGAATACATTTTGATAGAATAATTTGACTGACTGTAATCTCATAGGTTATTGCATTAAGAATAGCCAATGGCTATATCTAAGAGTACAACCAAAGATATCAATGCAAACAAGAAAACATAAACAGCAATACTTATCCCATCACACGTCTATCCTAAAGTAAATCCAATAATTACGAACAAACCCAATGACCAAATTACAAATAAACCCAACCATTTTTCAATATTCTCAACACTACTTAGCACTCTGCACTCCTCTTCACATGAGAGAAAAATGCCTCCAATTTCCAAAGCTTTACCTATATCAATTCCTTCCTCTACCACATCAGTCAGAGCCTAAGGGGCCATGCATGCATCCGAAGCCCATCTGATAGCATAGAGAGACTCCCTTCCACTGATGAGGTACTTTGAGATCCAAGCGACAAGCTTTGGATAGACCTGTTCCCATAGATTCCATTTCTGCCTTATTAACATAACAAGAACCAACCGAGCCGGAGAATGCAATGATGCCCTTGCGCATTGTCCCGAATAGTCACTCCCGAAACCGCAAAGTCCAAATTGCCAATCATACTTTCATTGAAATTAGAGCTTATAAAAGCCGGACAAAGGCAGGCTCTAACTGGAATACATTGAGTTTTAAACACCAACAAAAATGCTCATGCCAGCTTCTCAAGATAGTAGCTATAGGGATATGATGAAAAAGGGGAATGGTTGACACCCAAGCGGCAACAAAAACCCGTAACCGTCTCTATCAGTATCAGTATCAGCATCTGCATGGAATGAGAAATCCCTTTTAAGCACCTTGAGTTTCCATCCTTCCATAGAACCCAAATTGTAACACAGTCGAGTTTAGTATCTAATTAACCCTAATTAGATGCTTAATGTAATGTTTTGGATGTTAATGTGGTTGGATAGGTAGATTAGTTGGGTTTTGACCATAACTAGGTAGTTCGAGGACCTTTTTGTAATTTTGGGTTTATGGATAGCGGTGTGTGTTTTCAGTTTTGGCGTGATTTTGGGTGCATTGGGTAGAGCATATTGTCATCTTCGATTTTCGTGTCTTACCCATGCAGCATCTTGATCAATCAATCTCCACTACAGACCATCTTGAATTGTAAACCCTCATGATTCCAGAGAGAGAATATGTTTCTTTACTCTTGCATTGAAGTTCAGGGTGCAGGTAGAAATGAAGACTTTTTATTTTATATATCCACTCATCCATCTAAAAACTAATAGTCATCCTACGTAGAATTAGAATAATACCCACAGGCACACTCACATCCACTGACGAAAGTCACATTACCATCTTCATGTGACCCACCAGTGAGCTACATGTAGGACAGGTAAATGATGATAGAGGTATCAACAATCAAGTGATCTGGATAGGATTAATCTAATAGTAATCAAAGAAAGAGATTAGAGAGAGATTGAGAAGAGTAAAAGGAAAAGGAAAGTTTAGGTTGGGAGCCAATGAAAAAATTATGACTCAAGAAATAAGCTTTCACTGATAAGTCTTAGTGAACAATCACAAAAATGCACTTATAATCACTTAAAATATCCTCTAAAGCATTTATCTTCCAGTGCTTCATCTCTTTAATGTATATCAATCTACCTCGTTGGACGTTTGGCTATGACTTGTAATTATTGATATCTTAGTGATCAAAAAAATTATTGATATCTTGTACGTTTTTCAGTTTAATAATAAGGTTAATGTTACTTATTAGAAGGAAAGAATTAGTATGAGAGGAAAAGAGAGATTTAAATGCCTACGAATAAAAGAACCGTCTCTCATATTTGTTTCTAACTACACCAAACAAGTGCAGGCTTAAAATATGGAGGAACACCTGCCCACGAAAATCCATGGATTCTAGCTAAGGAACTCAAAACATCAGTGTTGATTTCCATAGGAAGAAAAGAAAGAAACAGCTAGAAATATCACATGACCAAGAGCAGGGGCAGACCCACGTTATGTCAAATGGGCGTGGTCGCACTAGGTAAAATTTGAGATTTCTTTAGGAGGGCCATGGGCCACACCCCACTTCAAAACCAATCCGCCCCATGCCATATGACGTTGCCCCAAGCCCCCATCCCCAGGTCTCTCTATTCCTCTCCACCCCAAATCCCCAAATCGCAAGACCGTCCTTTGGGGTTTTTAGCTGTGACAGTGCAAGAGAGAGCGAGAGATAAAACCCGAAGGTTGTAAAGAGCAAAATGAGAGGAAGAAGTTTGGAGGAAAAGTTGATTCCTCAATTGAGGATCGACTCACCATTTTATAATCATATTAACCCTAATTACATGCTATCAATCAGCAGGATTACAATCAGAATATAAAGAATAAAGAATATAAATCTCTATACATGGAAGAAAATCTATGAGATAAGATGTATGACAAGCTGTACAAGACTCAATACAGTCCCACACGTGGGATATCCTTCTTGGGCCTAGATGGGCCTTAGTTATCTTCTACACTCCCCCTCAAATTGATGTGGTAAGGCAGAAAACATCAATTTGCTAGTGAGATCATGATGACGCGTTTTGGGAAGAGCTTTTGTGAAGATATCCGCCAACTGGTTAAGAGTAGAGACATGAGGCAAAGTGATCTTCTCCGTAACAACATGCTGACGGATGAAGTGGCAATCAATCTCAATGTGCTTCGTTCTTTCATGAAAGACCGGATTGTTTGCAATTCTCGTAGCACTGGTGTTGTCCCCATGAAGAGGTGTAGATCTACCAATGATGACACCGAATTCACAGAGAAGACGGCGTAGCCAGATGATTTCAGCACTTGCAGATGACATGGCCCGATATTCAGCCTCAGCAGAAGATTTAGAGACAGTGGTTTGCTTCTTACATTTCCACGAAATCAAGGAGTCCCCAAGAAACATACACCAGCCAGTGGTAGAGCGCCGAGAATCTGGGCAACCAGCCCAGTCAGCATCCGAATAAGCTGATAAGTGCAGAGAAGCGCCCGAAGAGTAGAAGAGACCATGGTTAAGGGTGCCTTTGACATAGCGGAGTATGCGCAAGGCAGCAGCAAGGTGAGGTTTGTGAGGATTGCTCACAAACTGGCTAATCGTATGAACGGCATGAGAAATATCTGGTCGGGTCATAGTTAAGTAGAGTAAACTACCTACTATTCGCCGAAAAACAGAAGGATCATCTAGGGGCTGGCCATCATCCCTACGGATCTTGCTGTTCAATTCCATAGGAGTATCAAAAGTGTGAGCATCATCAAGTTGTGCCGAAGTGATTAAATCTTTAGCATATTTCCGCTGATGAATCCGAATGCCAGATTTGCTACGTATGAACTCCAGCCCTAGAAAGTAGGTGAGAGGACCAAGATCCTTCATTCTGAAGTGGCGAGTGAGATGACGTTTGAGATCCGTAATACCGGCACTATCATTGCCACTGATAATCATATCATCAACATAGACTAAGAGAAATGTGTAGCCTTTTGATGTCCATCGGAGGAAGAGGGAACTATCAGAGTGACTCTGGCGAAATCCAGCTTGAAGGATAGCGGCCCGAAATTTATCAAACCAAGCCCTGGGAGCCTGCTTAAGTCCATAAAGAGCTTTCCTCAATTTACAAACATGGTGTGGAGGACAAGCATAACCCGGAGGTGGTTTTAAATAAACAGTTTCATGTAAGTCGCCATGAAGAAAGGCGTTTTTGACATCCATTTGCCATAGGGGCCAGTTACGGGCTGCAGCTACACGAAGGAGGGTGCGAACAGTGGTCATTTTAGCCACTGGTGCAAATGTCTCCTCATAGTCAATGCCATACTCCTGCTTGTAACCCTGTGCCACCAATCTGGCTTTGTAGCGGTCAAGACTCCCATCAGAGTTAACCTTTATAGAGTAGATCCATTTACTGCCAATCACAGAGGTGCCTTCAGGAGTCGGTACCAAGTCCCATGTGTTGTTTGCTTCAAGAGCAAGCAACTCCTCAGTCATAGCATCCTGCCAATATGCAATCTTCGAAGCCTGTGAATAAGAGGTGGGAATAGGAGCACTATCCAAAGAAGTGAAAAGAGCAGGGAAGCCATATCTGTCAGGAGCAACAGAAGGACGACTAGAGCGTCGCAAGGGTATAACACTATCGGTGGAGGAAGTATTAATACCTGAGGGTGTAGGAGGCAGTATTGGGAGATGATCAGGAGAAGGAGGCCCCACAGGAGGAACCTTGTTACGCCGGACATAGACCTTGGTAATAGGTGGTGGTGGAGAAGTAGGTGCAGGAAATTGTGGCAGATAAGAGACAGCAACAGGATGTGTATCCAAACGCAAAGAGAAGAAAGGAATGTGTTCTAAGAAGATTACATTACGAGATATTCGCATGCGTTTCTCAGATTGGTCATAGCATAGAAATCCCTTGTGTTCAGTACTGTACCCTAGAAAGAGACATTTGGCAGCTTGAGGTGACAGCTTAGTGCGTTCTGTAGGTGGAAGATGGACAAAGCATAAACAACCAAAAACACGCAAGTGAGAATATGAAGGAGTATTACCAAAGAGAGCTTCATATGGAGTAGTCTTTCCTAGAACGGAGCTAGGATGACGATTGAGGAGATATACAGCAGTCTGTGCAGCATCACACCAAAAGGTGGGAGGAACTAAAGATGCAAGGAGGAGAGAACGAACAGTTTCAAGAATATGTCTGTTCTTCCTCTCCGCAACACCATTTTGCTGTGGAGTATGTGGGCAAGATTTTTGGTGAAGAATTCCTTTATCAGAAAGGAAGGCAGAAAATTCATGGGATATGTATTCTCCACCAGAGTCAGACCTAAGAGTTTTTATTTCTTTCTGAAATTGAGTTTGAACCATTTTGTAAAACTTTTGGAAGAAAGAAAAAACTTCAGATTTGAAGCGCATGAAATAAATCCAAGTGAAACGAGAATGATCATCAATGAATGTCACAATAATACTTAAAGCCTGTCCGACTCAAGGTGGGTGCAATTCCCCAAACATCAGTGTGAATAACATCAAAAGATGATAACGCACGAGAACTATGAATAGAAAAAGGCAAGATATGACTCTTACTCAAACAACACGTTTCACACTTAGATTGAATGAAAGAGGACATCACTTTATTATTAAAAGTGGGTTCTAAAAAACCATTTTTAAATAGGGAAAGTAAATACGCATTGTTCACATGACCAAGACGACTATGCCACACAGTCCACAATTTATCTAACTGAGGAGAAGAAGAAGAAAAAAGAGAATGATGTCCAATGTCCAGCAGAAATAGTCGACCGTGTTTACTCCCTGTTGCGATCACCTTCCCAGTTTGCCGCCCCTGTATGACACAACCAGTGGAAGAAAGATAATATGGTACCCATCATCAATAAGTTGTCCTACAGAAAGTAAATTGGCTGATAATTTGGGAACAAAGTAGACATTGGGAAGGTGGAGAGACTGGCCAGAGACACCAGAATAAAATAATGGTACCAATTCCAGAGATGATTAATTGGTCTCCATTAGCAGTGGTGATTTTTTCTTTTCCAAGGTAAGGGTGAGAGGCTGTAAAGCTACTTTCTACAGAAGTCATGTGGTTCGATGCTCCTGAATCTAGAAACCATGTGGATGGGGTGATGGATGAAGACAGAGATATTGAAGAATGAAAAGCTGGAAATGCTAAGAGGAGAGTGAGATTGATAACGATCACCATTATCATCATAATTGTCCATAGTAGAAAAGAGGCAGGAACAATACTAATAGCAGCAAAAGACAGCAACAGCAGCAGCAAATATGTGGCGGCAGCAAAGAGGGCTAACAGTAGCAGCAGCAACAGTAGAACTTGTGACAGTTGCACAATCCGAGGTGGGCCCCAGTTCTTGATCAGACGGTCAGATCAATAGATAGCTGCATGGAGAGAGATCAGAAATGTTTCCTTTGTTCAGATCCTTGAATCTAATGCCTGAGAGGAGGTCCAATCTGATGTTGAGATGAGATCTGATGCCTTGAACCAATGGAGGAAAGGAAACAGAGATTATGGTCTCTGTTGTAGCACGACAGAGATATGGTCCAAAACTCAGTGGTAATATTTGTTAAGTGGATGCTGGTAGCCAGAGAGTGAGGAAGGTGCAAACAGTAATGCACAGTAGCAGCAACAGAGTACAGGGAAGCCCTATCGTCCCTATCTTCAGTGGGTGAATCCACATGTGGGCCCCACAGGGTGATCGAATCACAGATCAGGTTTGATCGCTGTAAAGTGGATCAAATATACTTCCTTCAGGTCCAAATCTGATGAGATTTGGAAAAAGATCCACAAATCTGGACGGTGATGATGGAAACTGTCTGAGAAAACCGTCAGATGAAGAAGAAGTTGGAAACTATCTCAAAGGTGATGGAAAAATTCCTGAAAAATCACTATAATTCCCAGAAAAATGAAGTCGACCAACACTAGGTGGACTGTTGGTGCTGTCTAGATCATCGTCTGTGGGCAGCAGTGAAGCAGTGAAGCAGTTTACTCAATACCGCACGACACGTCCAGCTTCGTCAGTTGGTCGATTTGAACAGAGATCCTATTGGAGGATCAGTGAGCAGATCAGAGGTGGAGGATAGAAGGGCAAGCTATTTTCGCAACTCCAGGCCAAAGTTTCACTCAAATCGGATCAAAATCCACAAATTTGAACGGCTGTGATGGAAACTGCCGGACAAAACTGAAATATCACAAAATGAGGTGGATATCCTACTTCTGATGATCCAAAAATCTTGAAAAAATCTCCATAAATAATAGAATAACCAGACGAACAATATAGGCTGCTTCCGCTGCGATGATGATGATGATCAAAGGTGGGCCACCTCTGATCAGGGATGATCAGACACTATCAGAGAGAAGTTTTCACTTCAGGAAGAAGAATGATCAATGATAGAAGACAATAGAAGAGGGATTGATCATAACCATAGCTCTGATACCATGTAAAGAGCAAATGAGAGGAAGAAGTTTGGAGGAAAAGTTGATTCCTCAATTGAGGATCGACTCACCATTTTATAATCATATTAACCCTAATTACATGCTATCAATCAGCAGGATTACAATCAGAATATAAAGAATAAAGAATATAAATCTCTATACATGGAAGAAAAATCTATGAGATAAGATGTATGACAAGCTGTACAAGACTCAATACAGTCCCACACGTGGGATATCCTTCTTGGGCCTAGATGGGCCTTAGTTATCTTCTACACTCCCCCTCAAATTGATGTGGTAAGGCAGAAAACATCAATTTGCTAGTGAGATCATGATGACGCGTTTTGGGAAGAGCTTTTGTGAAGATATCCGCCAACTGGTTAAGAGTAGAGACATGAGGCAAAGTGATCTTCTCCGTAACAACATGCTGACGGATGAAAGTGGCAATCAATCTCAATGTGCTTCGTTCTTTCATGAAAGACCGGATTGTTTGCAATTCTCGTAGCACTGGTGTTGTCCCCATGAAGAGGTGTAGATCTACCAATGATGACACCGAATTCACAGAGAAGACGGCGTAGCCAGATGATTTCAGCACTTGCAGATGACATGGCCCGATATTCAGCCTCAGCAGAAGATTTAGAGACAGTGGTTTTGCTTCTTACATTTCCACGAAATCAAGGAGTCCCCAAGAAACATACACCAGCCAGTGGTAGAGCGCCGAGAATCTGGGCAACCAGCCCAGTCAGCATCCGAATAAGCTGATAAGTGCAGAGAAGCGCCCGAAGAGTAGAAGAGACCATGGTTAAGGGTGCCTTTGACATAGCGGAGTATGCGCAAGGCAGCAGCAAGGTGAGGTTTGTGAGGATTGCTCACAAACTGGCTAATCGTATGAACGGCATGAGAAATATCTGGTCGGGTCATAGTTAAGTAGAGTAAACTACCTACTATTCGCCGAAAAACAGAAGGATCATCTAGGGGCTGGCCATCATCCCTACGGATCTTGCTGTTCAATTCCATAGGAGTATCAAAAGTGTGAGCATCATCAAGTTGTGCCGAAGTGATTAAATCTTTAGCATATTTCCGCTGATGAATCCGAATGCCAGATTGCTACGTATGAACTCCAGCCCTAGAAAGTAGGTGAGAGGACCAAGATCCTTCATTCTGAAGTGGCGAGTGAGATGACGTTTGAGATCCGTAATACCGGCACTATCATTGCCACTGATAATCATATCATCAACATAGACTAAGAGAAATGTGTAGCCTTTTGATGTCCATCGGAGGAAGAGGGAACTATCAGAGTGACTCTGGCGAAATCCAGCTTGAAGGATAGCGGCCCGAAATTTATCAAACCAAGCCCTGGGAGCCTGCTTAAGTCCATAAAGAGCTTTCCTCAATTTACAAACATGGTTGTGGAGGACAAGCATAACCGGAGGTGGTTTTAAATAAACAGTTTCATGTAAGTCGCCATGAAGAAAGGCGTTTTTGACATCCATTTGCCATAGGGGCCAGTTACGGGCTGCAGCTTACACGAAGGAGGGTGCGAACAGTGGTCATTTTAGCCACTGGTGCAAATGTCTCCTCATAGTCAATGCCATACTCCTGCTTGTAACCCTGTGCCACCAATCTGGCTTTGTAGCGGTCAAGACTCCCATCAGAGTTAACCTTATAGAGTAGATCCATTTACTGCCAATCCACAGAGGTGCCTTCAGGAGTCGGTACCAAGTCCCATGTGTTGTTTGCTTCAAGAGCAAGCAACTCCTCAGTCATAGCATCCTGCCAATATGCAATCTTCGAAGCCTGTGAATAAGAGGTGGGAATAGGAGCACTATCCAAAGAAGTGAAAAGAGCAGGGAAGCCATATCTGTCAGGAGCAACAGAAGGACGACTAGAGCGTCGCAAGGGTATAACACTATCGGTGGAGGAAGTATTAATACCTGAGGGTGTAGGAGGCAGTATTGGGAGATGATCAGGAGAAGGAGGCCCCACAGGAGGAACCTTGTTACGCCGGACATAGACCTTGGTAATAGGTTGGTGGTGGAGAAGTAGGTGCAGGAAATTGTGGCAGATAAGAGACAGCAACAGGATGTGTATCCAAACGCAAAGAGAAGAAAGGAATGTGTTCTAAGAAGATTACATTACGAGATATTCGCATGCGTTTCTCAGATTGGTCATAGCATAGAAATCCCTTGTGTTCAGTACTGTACCCTAGAAAGAGACATTTGGCAGCTTGAGGTGACAGCTTAGTGCGTTCTGTAGGTGGAAGATGGACAAAGCATAAACAACCAAAAACACGCAAGTGAGAATATGAAGGAGTATTACCAAAGAGAGCTTCATATGGAGTAGTCTTTCCTAGAACGGAGCTAGGATGACGATTGAGGAGATATACAGCAGTCTGTGCAGCATCACACCAAAAGGTGGGAGGAACTAAAGATGCAAGGAGGAGAGAACGAACAGTTTCAAGAATATGTCTGTTCTTCCTCTCCGCAACACCATTTTGCTGTGGAGTATGTGGGCAAGATTTTTGGTGAAGAATTCCTTTATCAGAAAGGAAGGCAGAAAATTCATGGGATATGTATTCTCCACCAGAGTCAGACCTAAGAGTTTTTATTTCTTTCTGAAATTGAGTTTGAACCATTTTGTAAAACTTTTGGAAGAAAGAAAAAACTTCAGATTTGAAGCGCATGAAATAAATCCAAGTGAAACGAGAATGATCATCAATGAATGTCACATAATACTTAAAGCCTGTCCGACTCAAGGTGGGTGCAATTCCCCAAACATCAGTGTGAATAACATCAAAAGATGATAACGCACGAGAACTATGAATAGAAAAAGGCAAGATATGACTCTTACTCAAACAACACGTTTCACACTTAGATTGAATGAAAGAGGACATCACTTTATTATTAAAAGTGGGTTCTAAAAAACCATTTTTAAATAGGGAAAGTAAATACGCATTGTTCACATGACCAAGACGACTATGCCACACAGTCCACAATTTATCTAACTGAGGAGAAGAAGAAGAAAAAAGAGAATGATGTCCAATGTCCAGCAGAAATAGTCGACCGTGTTTACTCCCTGTTGCGATCACCTTCCCAGTTTGCCGCCCCTGTATGACACAACCAGTGGAAGAAAAGATAATATGGTACCCCATCATCAATAAGTTGTCCTACAGAAAGTAAATTGGCTGTAATTTGGGAACAAAGTAGACATTGGGAAGGTGGAGAGACTGGCCAGAGACACCAGATAAAATAATGGTACCAATTCCAGAGATGATTAATGGTCTCCATTAGCAGTGGTGATTTTTTCTTTTCCAAGGTAAGGGTGAGAGGCTGTTAAAGCTACTTTCTACAGAAGTCATGTGGTTCGATGCTCCTGAATCTAGAAACCATGTGGATGGGGTGATGGATGAAGACAGAGATATTGAAGAATGAAAAGCTGGAAATGCTAGAGGAGAGTGAGATTGATACCGATCACCATTATCATCATAATTGTCCATAGTAGAAAAGAGGCAGGAACAATACTAATAGCAGCAAAGACAGCAACAGCAGCAGCAAATATGTGGCGGCAACAAAGAGGGCTAACAGTAGCAGCAGCAACAGTAGAACTTGTGACAGTTGCACAATCCGAGGTGGGCCCCAGTTCTTGATCAGACGGTCAGATCAATAGATAGCTGCATGGAGAGAGATCAGAAATGTTTTCTTTGTTCAGATCCTTGAATCTAATGCCTGAGAGGAGGTCCAATCTGATGTTGAGATGAGATCTGATGCCTTGAACCAATGGAGGAAAGGAAACAGAGATTATGGTCTCTGTTGTAG
This sequence comes from Litsea cubeba, assembly GCA_012931725.1. Lineage (NCBI taxonomy): Eukaryota > Viridiplantae > Streptophyta > Magnoliopsida > Laurales > Lauraceae > Litsea > Litsea cubeba. Next base: position 44,802,130 of record CM022954.1, read on the forward strand.
CACGACAGAGATATGGTCCAAAACTCAGTGGTAATATTTGTTAAGTGGATGCTGGTAGCCAGAGAGTGAGGAAGGTGCAAACAGTAATGCACAGTAGCAGCAACAGAGTACAGGGAAGCCCTATCGTCCCTATCTTCAGTGGGTGAATCCACATGTGGGCCCCACAGGGTGATCGAATCACAGATCAGGTTTGATCGCTGTAAAGTGGATCAAATATACTTCCTTCAGGTCCAAATCTGATGAGATTTGGAAAAAGATCCACAAATCTGGACGGTGATGATGGAAACTGTCTGAGAAAAACCGTCAGATGAAGAAGAAGTTGGAAACTATCTCAAAGGTGATGGAAAAATTCCTGAAAAATCACTATAATTCCCAGAAAAATGAGTCGACCAACACTAGGTGGACTGTTGGTGCTGTCTAGATCATCGTCTGTGGGCAGCAGTGAAGCAGTGAAGCAGTTTACTCAATACCGCACGACACGTCCAGCTTCGTCAGTTGGTCGATTTGAACAGAGATCCTATTGGAGGATCAGTGAGCAGATCAGAGGTGGAGGATAGAAGGGCAAGCTATTTTCGCAACTCCAGGCCAAAGTTTCACTCAAATCGGATCAAAATCCACAAATTTGAACGGCTGTGATGGAAACTGCCGGACAAAACTGAAATATCACAAAATGAGGTGGATATCCTACTTCTGATGATCCAAAAATCTTGAAAAAATCTCCATAAATAATAGAATAACCAGACGAACAATATAGGCTGCTTCCGCTGCGATGATGATGATGATCAAAGGTGGGCCACCTCTGATCAGGGATGATCAGACACTATCAGAGAGAAGTTTTCACTTCAGGAAGAAGAATGATCAATGATAGAAGACAATAGAAGAGGGATTGATCATAACCATAGCTCTGATACCATGTAAAGAGCAAAATGAGAGGAAGAAGTTTGGAGGAAAAGTTGATTCCTCAATTGAGGATCGACTCACCATTTTATAATCATATTAACCCTAATTACATGCTATCAATCAGCAGGATTACAATCAGAATATAAAGAATAAAGAATATAAATCTCTATACATGGAAGAAAATCTATGAGATAAGATGTATGACAAGCTGTACAAGACTCAATACAGTCCCACACGTGGGATATCCTTCTTGGGCCTAGATGGGCCTTAGTTATCTTCTACAAAGGTATCATATTTTCACTTCGTTATCAATATTTCTAAGGTTTTGTTGTATTCTTCCTCCACCCATCTAGGGTTCCATGTAGAAGAAAGAGGATCCGATGTAGCCTTGTAGATTTTTGTACAATTCTAGGTTTCTTTTCCTGTCATCTATAGATCCATGGTTGAGAAACGATAGTCCTATGTTCGACAAATTCTTTGAAGAAATCCTAGGGCCCTAGGTTTTGGCATGTCTTTTACTATTCTTAAGTTGGTGTCTGGAGAAAAGGATGGAGAGATAGTTGACTATTGGGAAAACATGAATTAGATAAGTATTCAATAGATCCGTGCTGGTGGAGAGTTATTTTGAAGTCTGAGGGTGTCGATCTCTTTGAAGTGCATAAACTTCATTTCTGACTAAAATTTGATGGAAATCATCTTAATTGGACAATTTATAGCCCTTGATTTTATGTGTCAAAATTAGACAATTTCTAGCCTTTTGATGAACTGCGAGCCTTTTGTATTTGCATGATCAATCTAAAGTGAGTATAGGTTTGATGATTGTTAAATTGGGGTAAGTACCAAATTCTAATTCAAGAGAAGTAGTTTATTTTTTTTTTTTTTCTCATTAATATGGTCTACTTATATTACCCCAAATCGCATTTGAATAATATCAGAAGAATGATTGATGTACTTTTCCATTAGACGATTTGGAAAAAGAAATCATTTTAATGGGATAATCCTCTGACTTTTATGAACCAAAAACCAATATTAGTTATTGCAAACCAATAGTGATTTGTAGCAGACGAGGCAGAAATTACTCTGTAACTTAAAGCTAAACATTTAGAACTATTTTTTCTAGACCTAATCGAACTAGCTCTTATTAAATTACACATGTTTCCATGTTCTTTTCCTGTTTTCCATCCCCCAATCATCGCTCTTTCCATATCCTCGGTATGCATTTTTCATGTCAATAGAAGAAGACATCTAAAGATAAATCCCTCTCTTTCTCTGTGCTATTTCAGCTAAGAGTGGGAGAGGACAGTGATCTGGAGGCAGCAGTGTACACGGGGGAGCAGTTCCACTGCTGCCTGTTGATCTAAAGTTGATCTTCTAACGGTTCTGCAATTTGTATTGGTGGGCCTAATCTCTCTCTTCGGCAGCGCAGCATAAGTATCCTGCCTCTTTCTTTGTTGATTTTTTTAATTTGTATGTTACATTCGATGTGAGTTTCTGTTGTGAATAACATTTCTTGGTACTATGTAAATACTAATTTGAATAATGTTTCCAATTAAGCTATGTGTTCCAAGTTCCAACTAAGATATGCGTATTTTAGGCCAAATTGATTTTGATGAAGTTTTCTTTATCTTTCAATCAGATATGGAAAAATATTTCAAAAGAGACTCAACTCCTAACCTACTGTCTCCAACTTTTTTTTATGAGAGAAATGTGTGTGAGTTGGTGTAGTTAAATATTGTGTGTCTATTTAAATGCAATAGATTTTCTCTTTTGCTATTGTTAATGTGAAAAAAGTCTAGCAAAAGTTTAGCACCACCCAAATGAAAATCATGGGTCTGCCACTGACCAAGAGAACTGTATACCAAGATTATTTTTTTATCGTTCAGGATCATATTTAGAACATGAAAAATAGAACCATAAAAATGGTAAATGGACAAAAGAAATTGAAAAGAGTAGAAAATGCACACCTAAAACAAAGTGTTGCACATGATATGAGAAAGAAAACCATTTAGATAAAGCATGTGCTGGTTTCTTGGTGAGCAATCAGCTCTTGCATCAAATCAAGCTCCCGCATTATAACTATCAGATGATTCCCCATTGTAGTGCATACCTCTTCTTTAATGCGTAAGATTTCTTCTCTACTTCCACTTGCTCTACAAAGATGATCCAACACAAATTCACCAAAAATCCATGCACGAACAAGAACCATCCTTGAAATGGTGAAAGCGACTCCGATCCCGCACAACAATTTCACACTTGTAGATCTTAGATAGTAGCTTTGTAGCTGCATGGCAATCTGTACAAACCCGAAGATTCTTTGTGATCCGAATGGTTGCATTCATCTCACTACTGATTAGACCAAAAGCAATTGCCAGCTTCTCACTGTGATGAAAAATTGCTGTCTCTTTTTCTTCCTCATCCATATCAAGCAATACCTGACCTTTGTTGGGTTTATAACCTGCACTTTTAAGCACTTCATTCATCTCATCCAACTTGGCATATATTTCTTCACTCTGTGGATGCAGGTTATCTCCAGCAATGAACTCATGAACAGTACCTCCCAAATCTATGAAGCTGCACCCTGGTGTCTTAGTAACCCCACGTTCTCTCATCACTCTCCTCAGGTTTGCAACATCTACCCACCTTCCTTCAGCGGCATATACATTCGAAAGGAGGACATAGCGGCCACTGTGATTTGGTTCCAACTCAAGCAGCTGCTTTCCAATCTGCTCCCCCAACTGGGCATTACCATGAATTCTGCAAGCATTAAGAAGGGCTCCCCAAACAGCGGGATTTGGTTCCATGGGCATGCTTTCAATCACTGCCTTCGCTTTGTCTAATAACCCAGCTCGGCCATAAAGATCAACCATGCAACAGTAGTGCTGAATATTTGGTTTTAATCCATAGGTGCTTGTCATGGAATTAAAATAGGTGACTCCATCATCAACCAACCGAGAATGGCTACATGCATTCAAAACACCAACAAAAGTCACATGATTCGGTCTCACTCCATGCACCTCCATCTGAGAAAAGAGATGCAGTGCATCCTTACCACGACCATTAACAGCAAGCCCACCAATCATCGCAGTCCAAGCCAGCACATTCCTCTCCCTCATCTCATCAAAAATCTCGAGCGCCTTCTCGACCCACCCACACTTCAAATACATGTCTAGCAGTGCAGTACCTATTTGAACAGTGATTTCAACATTCTTCCTCCTTACATATCCCTCAACCCACTTGCCTTGCTCCATTGCCCCAAGATGAGCACAGGTGGATATGACATTCACCAACACGCTCTCATTGGGCTCCACTTTCTCAGCCAACATCTTCCTAAACAATTCCAAAGCCTCCTTGAAACAACTATTCTGAACATTCCCATCGATCATCGCGCTCCAAGAAATAGCATTTCTCTCTGGCATTTCATCAAAAACCCTGTGTGCAGCCTCAAAACGACCACATCTCAAATACCCACCAACCATTATATTCCATGTAGCATTGTCGGGGCTTAAAATCCCATTAAAAGCAATCTCTGCAGAGTCAACAGAACCGCAAGAGAAATACATATGAACCAGCGAATTAAGAACAGACACATGAGAAAACCAACCAAACTTATAAACATGGGAGTGAATGGCTTTGCCCAAAAAAAGAGAAGGGATTTCCGAACACGCCTTAAGAAGAAGGGGAATGGTATGAATGTCGGGAGAAAGAAGGGGTGACTCAAGAATTTGGCTGTAGAACAGCAATGCATCAATAGGATTACCACTGGACACGAATGCACGGATAAGGGTGTTGACGATGAAGGGGTCTGGTTTGGGAATTTGCGCAAACAGGCGGCAGGCATAGGGGAGGGATCCGTGGGGAGAAAGGGCACTGAAGGAGAGGATGCGGGACGCGACAAAGTTGTCAGCAAAGATGCCCGTGGTGATCGTTTGGGCGTGGATCTGTTGGAGATGTTTCATGGACTTGCAGGAGGAGAGTTGATGGAGGAGTGGGTATTTCGAGAGCAGTTGGGGGTTTGGAATCCAAAGAGGAGTTTGTTTGTTTGGGTGGGAAGGAGAGACATGGATTTGAGGGGACAGGTTAAGAAGAAGGGAAGAGGACATGGCCGTTGGGAAAAAAACGTTTCTCAACTTCCAACCGAATTTTGAATTCCCAGAGGGAAGGAAACAACACTCATGAGTGTGTATATACGGGGAATGTCCCTCATCTTTTCATCAAGGGCCTGTACTTTTTTTATCCCACGAAAAGTGTATTTTGTACATCACCTTATGTATTTAAAAATTACATTTTATATTTAAAAATTTTCAAAAGGAGAAATGTCCCCCACTCTATGGTGAGGGAAAGATGCATATGAATATTCCCCGTATATATATATATATATCAAATTCAAGCGTTTAAAAGCTAACTGATTCTTTACAAGTATTTCTGACAGGAATTCAGGCTGGATTCATAAATTTAATATTTTTTTATGGGATTCCCAGTATTTAAAGTAGCCAAAATTCTCAAATGCCAAAAAGGTAGAACTTCAAAATGCTACCCCCTCCGAGAGCATTTCAGAATTTTGGAATTTCGAGAAGTTTGGTTAAAACTCCGTTACCCAATGTGAACCCTCCTACCAACAATAAAGTGGGCCCCATATTCACAATTATAAAAAATAGGGCCCATGCAATTCCTATCAAGATGGGTACATGTTCAAATTTCTAAAATTAGGTCCCACATTTTTCTTTCTAAAAGATGGGCCTATGTACCATATACCTGAGATGAGTCCACATTATAATTCTTATAGTTGGGTTCCAAGTTCACAACCACAAAAGGTGGGTCTTATGTACTACAATGCATAAAATGTGTAATTCAAGTCTAGAATTTTATATAGCAATGAATCAGGAGTTTATGAAATTCATAAATTTAGAAATTTTCAGGCAAGAATTCAGATGAAAATAAAATGTATAATTCAGAAATGACAGAATTCATTAGCATTTTCAAATTCCAGCATTTGAAATTCCCAGACAACCTTCATATATGAATTCTAGGAATTCCTAGACAACTTCTGAACATGATTTTTACAGGGAGTTATATCCCTTCTCTCTAACTAATCCCACATATTCCCCTCACATGCAAGCACTCTACTTCTTTCCTTTAAACAACTTCAGTTTTCATCTCAAATCTCATATACAATTGCTCTACATTAATGCTCCTCTTATTCCATTTCCACACTATAGACTCTTGGATTAATAAAAGAAAGGAAGCACTGAAAACTAAATTAAAAACCTTCCACTATGATATACAATGAAGTGTTGAGTCACACAAAGATAAGCCACAAGAAGGTTTGAATATGGTATAAATAATAGATTATTTTCTTTTAATGATGACAAAAAGGATCAAAATAGTTTTAGCTTCAGATAAGGGACTAATGCTTTATTTAGAGTAAAAGTGCTCATGCAGTGCTAGCTTGAACATAACTCAAGCCCAATTCATATGGAATGGATTTGGATTGTAATTTAGATCAATGTACTAAATTTTGGCCTAACCTTTTGGTTTAATGGTTAAGCAGAGAATAGGCCAAGGCTATGTGTTCTTAAAATCCCAGCATGGAAAAGTAGTATTACTATATCTTCGCAAAATGACCTCACTTGGGCCTAAACATGTTAGTTTAATGTTGGAATTCTACAATTTGGAGTAGGGCTGTCAAAGGGTCGGGGCGGCTTAGGTCCGGTATTGTCCAAGCCCTTGAGTATATGCAGGCCGGCTCGAGTAAGGCAAACCCTAAAAAGGCTTGCACAACCTAGGCCTTGACCTAGCCTGCGCCTGAAGAGAAAATCAATTTTTTTTATTTTCCTTTCTTGATTACCGCTGGGCATCGAGCTTAAACCCGACATTAACCATATTTATATGATCTTTAGACAGTGCGAAAGGAAACATTGTAGTAGATGGAAATCCATTTTACTACAATCTAATTTAGGGTGCTACTTTGAACCGATTACTTACACACCACTCGTTGGGTCCTTCCTTCCTCTCTCTTACGCACCATATCAAACTCAGCCAAAAGAAGTCTTGCCACCTTGCTTCGGGCTGAGCATCTTTTTATAAGGGTGTACATGGATTGGATTGGTGCGGATTGGGCTAAATCTGTCACCAATCCCTTACCAATGGATTTACGGATTTAGAATCCGTCACCAATCCGTTGCTGTTAAAATCCGATCCGATTTGAGGATCGGATCGGATCGGATTAATCCGTTCAATCTAATTTTAAAAGAAAATTATCAAATATGTTTTTTAAAAATTACATTTTGACCCCTTAAATTTATTTTTCTTATTTTACATTTAGACATCTTAATTTATATTTAGACCACTTATATTTTTTTATTTATATTTAATGCCAACGGATCGGATCGGATTGAATCCGCAGATTGATGGTGAAATCCGCTACCGATCTGTTGCTAACGGATTACAAAATTTTCAATCCGTCAACAATCCGTTTACCTTCGGATCGGATCAGATTGGATTGAATTTCCGAATCGACGGTTTTTTTGTATACCCCTATGACTTTTTGTGTTTGGAATTAGCTGGTGGCCATTCGGATAATGAATTTTTATCCGAGCATATAGTTTCTCCAAGTGCGTATAGACAATGCACGATGGTTGTCATCTCCTTTAATTATGTTAAGCAATCATTTACTATTAAAGAGAATATTATTTAATTGTATTGATGAAAATCATCTTTTAACTTATCAATTTTGGCTCTTAATAGAATGCATTACATTGAATCCTCATGAACTAAATACCAAACAAACAAATGGATGCTATAAGAAAAAGATTAAAAAAAAAAAAAATTCACCTAGTTTCTTTTACAACACACAATTGGGACTTTGTAGGTTGTGGCCCATCCAAGTAGTGAGTCATTAGAGATATGAGGCTAAACATTAAACCCAATAACTAAAGAGAATGGATGCCATTCTAAGACAAACCCATATAAGAATTATGTTCAGATAAATCCACACACAATTTCTTGAACAGTAAATTAATCCACATATATAACAACTGGATGTAAATAAGCCACTACAAAAAAAAAAAAAAAGAAAAGAAAATCATGCATGCCTTGTTTATATAACCAATGAGAATCACATAATAATCAGATTCATATAAACCCACATATACTTGCAAATAAACTAACATATATGTAAATTGAAATAAAGTAAAGGGCTAGCTAGGCCTAGTGTTGTCCAACCCCCGGCTCTCAAATTGAAGGGCCTACAAAAGTTTTGTTCGAGCACGATGCTTGAGCTTTTTAAGAAAAACAAAAGCCCTCATTTTACGGGTTTTACGGGTTTTTTTTGGGCCGGGCCGGGTACCATGGAAAGAAGGGCCCAATTGACTGCTCTATTTCGCAGATGCACAAATTGGCCTCCTACAATTTACATTTTTGTCTGAATCGAAACATTCATTTCTGAAAACCTCATTTATTCTTTCTTCTCCGCAATGGCAGAGAACCAATCTCCATCTATACCCATCCAGCCGACCAATCCCACCACGGACACCATCCAGCCGTCCAATACTTCGAACCCAAGTCTCCCATCTCCTTCAATTGCACCTTCTCCTTCCATGGAAATCCCCCAAATCTCCTCTCCCCCAATCCTACAGCAGCAAATCAATCAAACCCTACAGCAGCAGCAGCAACAGCAACTCAATCAAACCCTACAACAACAGCAGCAACAACAGCAGCAGCAACAGCAAAACCTAATGTCATCGAATTTCCAGATACAACAGAGCATGCAAAGATCTACATCCATGCCGAGAATGGCCCAGATACCGCAACAGCAGTACGCCGCGTTGAGGCAGCAGCAGCAACAGCAGCAGCAGGCTGGAATCTACGGCCAGATGAACTTCGGGAGCGCTGCTGCAGGAGCTCACCTCCAGCAGCAGCAGCTTGGCGGCGGGCTATCGCGGTCGGGGCTGATGGGGCAGGCGGGGCAACCTGGTGGGCACCTTTCCATGTTGGCCGGGCAGGGGACGGCTGCCCAGTTTAATTTGCAGTCGCAGTTGCTTGCACCGGTATTGGATCTCTGTTTTATTGCCCTTGTCTTCATTTTGTTTGATTTGTTGTATGTTTTTGTTACATTATAGTTTTGTAAACAAGACAATGGGTGAAATTCTTGTGTTTTTTTTTTTTTTTTTTTTTTTTTTCTTTTTGAATTTGTTTGAGATCCTGGTTTAGATAATTGTTTGGTTAGGAGCTGAGAATTCTATTATTGTATTTTTCAATTGCTTCAAGTTGCAATATGCTTGAATTGTGAAAGTGGGGCTACATTTGACTATTTGAGTGGTTTGGAACATTCATAGGTGGGCCACCAGGAATTTTTTTTTTTTTTTTGTGTTTTTAATTAGTGTATCTCATTGTAGTTTTTGTTTCCTTATTAATGCAATTGTAGGTAACTCATATATAATTTGGTGGTAAATTAAGAATTTATTACCGGTTCATGAATACTTATGTGCCAGATGTAGATTTTATACCAATGTGTATTTGTTGCAGCAAAGGCAAAAGACGGGTTTGGTCCAAGGATCCCAATTCATTCCAACTAATTCTTCAGGGCAGCCACTGCAAGGGATGCAATCGATTGGAATGATGAGTTCGCTTGGTTTGACCTCACGAGCGAATGGTTCTCTTACATATGTCCAACAGCAGCAGTTAAATGCGATGAGGCAACAACAGTTGTCGCAACAAGCATCCCTTACTTCTCCTCAGGTATTCATTCAGGCTTTGAACTGCCATAATGAGCACGGTCCATAAGGCATCAACAGCGTTAAACAACAGATTTGTGTTAGAAGTTTTTATTGCATCCACATTTTGAAATTTTCTGCATAGATGATAGAAGTAATCACTTGCACTGTCATTATATACTTAATGAGGATGTTCTATATCTAGGTTGGAGTGATGAATCATATGCTTCTAGCACCATGATAATTACCTCAATTGCAGCATGTGAGGTCCACCGTTCCTCCCATGCTTTGGTGGCCCCACACGTTTGAAGCTTATTGGAGTTGAGTTGCTGCTGAATTCACCATCTGATTCTCACGTGAATAACTATTAGTCAGTCACATTTTTTTTTTTTTTAGAGTGATCAATCTGGCAGTGGTCCTGCTCTGAAGTGCAAAATTTGGCAAATGCCAATGAGTAGGAAGGTGTGTATTTTGAGTGGGTTGGTTCTTGGTAGTGGGCCCACATGCTCTACAAATGGAGCTGGCAGCATTCTTGTTACCTCACTGCCACTAGCACGACTGTTTCTTTCCAAATTGATATCTGGATCCATCATATCGCTTTTGACATTCTTGTTGGATGTCACTGAACATGGGTATGGAGATAGCTCAACTATACCTGACTATTGATTTTAACAAATAAATTAAATTGTTGTAAAATCGTAATTTTCTATTTCAAATTTCAAATTTATTTTTATATTGTTAAAACATTTATATATGGTCTTGTATTCATACTTTTTTTTTTTTTTTTTTTTTATCGTAAAGATGTGTTGTTTGTATACATACATCATGTAGACCATTTTGTCTAAAGCTCGTCCGTATGTGAGCTCCTGATATTAAACATCTTCAGATGTTATTTCTTGCGGAGATATAGGATCTCAACTTGAGAACTTATGAAATATTGCTGTTATTTGACTTTGTACTTGGGTCAATGCTCTGGCTTTGCTAATCATTTATCTGTCGGCACCTCTTTGGATGGGGATGCCTCAGAATCTTCTAGCATGAAGGGCTAATCCCTAGCCCTTTAATGATTTGCCCTTTTACTTTGTATCTGCCAAGTTGTAATTTTCTCTGACTCTATTTGAAGGCCATTGATGACAAGAGCCTGTAGCACAAGTGGAACATGCTTCTTGTTGCACCCTCGAGATCACTAGTTCAAATCAAACTGATTGATAAAAAAGAAAAGAAAAAATTCATGAAAGTCTTAGAATTGTTCCATCAGGAGATCTTTGGGGCATGCTCTATCTGAAGTGTAATCCATGTGATCAACAATTTGCATGACCAATTTATGAACCTCACTACACACACAAGGTTTGGTTATCTATATATTCTCAGCCTAAGTCAGGGATCATATAATTCCTCTTTGATTTTTTTAAGGGTTGTTAAAATGTAGTGGTTTTTTTTAATTGGCTATTGTTCCATCTTTTAATGTTCAACCTTTCTTCAGAAGTTACAAGCTCAAGGTTTGTCAAGGACATCATCACTGGCATCTATGAATCCCACTTTATCCGGGTTGTCACAGAACGGGCAATCAGCTATGATGCAGAATTCTTTGTCGCAACAACAGTGGTTGAAGCAAATGCAACAACCGGCAATCTCTGCTCCAGGCTCTCCTTCATATAATCTTCAACAACAGAGGCAACGTGCCTTGTTGCAACAACAACTCTCCTCATCTCCTCAATTGCATAAAAATCCCATGGCAATGAACCAACAACAAATATCTCAATTGGCCCCACAGTCACAGATGGGTACTCAGCAACAGATGCATCACCAGCAACAACTCCCTTTGCAACACCAACAACAGTATGCACAACAGCAGCAGCAACAACAGTCTCCTAGGATGCCGGGATCTACAGTCCAGAAATCTGTGAGCTTGACTGGTTCACAACCGGAAACTAATGCATCTAGCACAACACCCGGTGGGAGTTCGAGTCAAGGAACAGAAGCAAGCAATCAACTTCTTGGAAAGCGAAAGATACATGATTTAGTCACGCAGGTCTTTCCTCAATTCCACTTTCTGATAGGTCAATCCTACATATGGTGCATTAAGATGTACTCCAAATCATAATTAGCAGCTGATCGTCTTTTCTAAGAATTTCCACCCACATCAATATATGCAGATGTCACAAATATATGATTTGTGGAGTAGAAGTTAGGAAAGGGCATCATTTGTCTTCTGATTTCTGCATTACCAAAGTGCACGGCATGGTAGGATAGCGGATAACCATCCATTCTGAAAATATATTCAAATGATTTTGGTCTGGGATACATGCTACATTCCTGTTGGAAAATGGCTGAGTCTCATAGTCGGATGTAATCCAACCTTGCCTTAAGAGAGTACACTGAAAGGAGTATAGCAGATTACTGATGCAGAAAAAATGCATCATTTTCTCAAAATTGTACCTTCCAATTGACTGCTCATACCATGTGGAAATAAAATGTGTCAATGAAATGACATGACAAAGAGCAATTGGAAAGCAAGAAAATTGCGATATATTGCTTTATGTAAGTGCCCCAATTCCCATATATGTCCCATGCGGTCCTTCACTACAGTAAACATACATTTTGATGAATCTTACTATTTTCATGCTTTTATCAAGGTAGTTTTGGTTGTTGAGAGTGACTCAGAAAACGCGGTGAAGTGGGTCTCCAACACTGTCTCAAGGCCTTAGAGGTTCCCGTCTCAATGATGTAAACATTAAACTTAATAACAATTTTTGTCAAACAATAACACAGGATGTTAATGACATCAGGGGCCAATATTTTTCTTTGTAGTGTGTACTAATTGGGAAAAAAATGGATTCTAGCATTTTTCAATATTTTGGATTTTTTTTGGATTCAGTTCTTTTGAGGTTTGAAAAAATTCATGCAATGACGGACTGCAATGGCCGCGAACGAACCATGGCGTATCATTTTCCGGGTTGACCTTGATCGCAATTTTGAACTATGATCAATTCTCTAAATCAGTTTACCAAATCGATTGGCTATTGAGGAAACATGGATGCCATCTTTTTATTTTTTTTCCTTTTTTAAAATCTTTTTAAAGGTGGAAGCCTGGATACAATTTTCTTTTATCAACATATCTATTTTAGTTTAGCTAAGTGTTTTTTTTTTTCCTTCTTTTTATATGTTCTTAATGATCTTCTTTTGGTTTTGGCAGGTGGATTCACAAGGAAAGCTTGATCCTGAAGTTGAGGATCTCCTACTGGGGATAGCTGATGACTTCATTGATTCGGTGATTCTCTTGATACACTCCATATTTCTTTCCATATAAATGAGGTTTTGTCCATCTGTGGCTAACAGGAGACCGGCAATTTTTGTCATGTCACTGTTCACAGTCCAAGCTGCAGTATAAGCTTGACCCTATTGTCTTTCAAGATTTAAACCCAGATTCAACCAGTATCTAACCCTAAAAGTTAGCTTAAACTGGTCCTGAAATTGTCTCCTAAATGAGTCCTAAACTGTCCCAAGCATGGACTTGTCCAATAGCCAAACCACAGTCCTATCTGGACCACATAGCCTGGACTTACAGCCCAAACACAGCCTAATCCTGTCCCAGATCTCAACCCCTTAACCCTTAACCCTTTAGAACTGCGAACGGAGAAAACCACCCCAACCAAAACCCCACTAACCCTTCCCTTGCCCCATATCGGCCTGTAATACTGCTGATTGAAAGGCCTAGTCAAACCAGTCCAAAGTCAGTTTCATGCAGTGTACCCCAAACCTAAATCAGAAACAACTTATTCACTGTCCAAACTTCCATCCATTGGTATAAACTATGCCAAATCAGCCCCTATTACAACCTCTATAATTATTTCCAAACTCAGCCCTGGACAGCCACTAACAAGCTGTTCCCAACTGCCTTTGAATGGTTCAATAGAGCATACCTATTAACAGATACTACGAGCAGCCTGTTTCCAGCCAGATCCCATTACATAATCAGCACCTCCACACCATTGAACAGACCTCTCTCTGCTGTTCAACAGTCCTAAGCCTGTGTGTGTGTGGAAATGTTCCTGTGCATCCTTACGGTCAAAACTTCCAGTGGGCCCGCCTTATGATCCATCCAAACCGTTCACACACATGGGACTCCACTTGATAGGTGCTGGATCCTGTGGTTTGAACCCACCAAATGGACTGGACCGTTGGATCGACAATCATTTTTTTTCTTTGATATAAAGTTGTTAAACTTGTGGGCCATGGATCAAAGGGTTTATAGGGTAATATTCCTACGCATCCGGTGTGCATGGTCTTACATGGACAGTGGCTGCTAGGGCCCCACATGGTACTTTTTTATCTATTTTTTTTTGTGTGTGTGTGGAAGGATCCACTCATGATGGACCAAGATTTCAAAAATGGGGTTAATCGCATGACTTTGACCCTTTGATCTATGGCCCATATGTTTAACGCCTTTATTTTAAAGAAAAATATTGACCCTTGATCCAATGGTCCAGTCCATGCCTCCGATGTGCATGTAAGGGCCCTAGGTGGGCCCCACAGATCATGGTAAAGAAAGAGGGAGGAGGGGATTTTATTTTTATTTTTATATTTTGATTTAAAGATAATAAACAATATATATTGATACTTTAAACTTATTTAACTATTTACACATCATTTATTTCATATATATATAAATATATGTCATGATGTTCTTGATATGATTGTATGATAAACTTGCTTCTTATTATATTTATATTGCTATAAATGAAAAATGGATGGTTATGAATAATTACTTTTTCCCTTCTCTTTTAATTATTAGAAAAATAAAAAAATCCTACGATTCACGATTCAATTTGATTCATGGGTATGAACGATTTGCGATATGATTCCGATTTTGAAAACTATGGGTTTAATGACTTATATTAAGGAAAAGGAATTGATCCTCAATCCAACGGTTTAGTTCATTCAGATGGGTGCAAACCATGGTTCAAAATCGCGGTTCTCCGTCATCGCGGAGCGAATTTTTATTTGACCCTAAAAAACTCCGAAAAAATATCCAAAAAATCTAGAATATTATAAAATGATAGAAATTTTTTTTTTCCCGTTAGTGTACACATTTTAAAGCAAAATAACGGTCCCCTTAAGTTATAACATCCTGTATCAGGGCTGTATCGCTGTATATACTAAAATAAGCCGAAATATCATAAATTTTACTTAATGCAACCATAATTTTGGGCAAACTAATAGTGTTAAACATTTAAAGTCTATAATCTAACAATAATACTAATAGAGTTAGTGCATGTGCGGTACTCAACTCAATAACTCTAAGTCATCAAGGTGAGCTCACCTTCAAGTTTCAAGTTTAAAGTAACATTCACCACATCAAAATGAATTAACTTGCTAACTTAAAGTAGTGAAGTTTGGACAATTGTAACTTACCTTGGCTTGATTTTTAGGATGAGACATAAATGCCCAGGAGGCAGGGCCTGAGCCTAATGCCAGAACAAGTGGCATCTTGGCTCGATATCATCATCATCATTATTTCTTGAAGGGTAGAAATAGGCACCAAATTGTTGTGCTACACAGCCTACAATCCCATAATACCCATAAGGTGGTTGTGCTTGTGGATGCCGTTGAGGAACGAAGATTGCTTCATAAAGTGAGACCGAGTCATTAGTAGACTGAGATGACTGAGGGTAGTCTTGATACTCGTGATAAAATTCGTGGGGAAGGGTACAATGTGGAGGTGATACATAGTAGTCACCATACATGACTTGGTCGTGGCCAACATCACCACCGTTAGTACCCTCTCTCCTGCCATATCCGCTACACCTAGCACCTGCATGTGATTATTCGGTTGGTGGGACAATTCTCTGGTACCCACAGCTCGGGTCTATATTAACAGCAAAAGGAAAATGTTATACTGTCTCCATCATGTGGGGTGGTACCTCACCATAGCCACCACCATCACCACTGCCATCCCCATCAAAATCACGAGGCACTTCTGAAGATGGGCTACTACTGCTGATTCGGTGATTCTCTTGATACACACCAATTTTTTCAACTTTTGCATTGTCAGCCGATTTCCCACTTTAGTGTGAGTGAATGAAAAGGTGCTCCAATTCCTCTCACAATTTGATGCTGTAGTTGTTTGACTAAGGACTTTCATTGCTATTTTCCTTAGTATTGGAGCACTTTCTCCGTAGTTTATCCACCATTCAATTGAAAATAAAATGGAAGTATATTTATTAATTAAATCATAAGTGATTCAACTTTTAAAGTTACGTAGAATGAATGAAATTACCATGCTCTTTACCTGGAAATGACTTCATGATAGCTCGTCTGGCGATCGGTGTCCCAAAACTACCAAAGGCTTCATCGTATATATCAATATGAGATATACCATAAATAAAATAAGGATGAACTACCTCTTTATGCTCTATTGCTCTTTCAACAAAAAAAAAAAAAAAAAATGTACACATTACACTTACTTGGTTAATAGCCTCACATGCATCATCCTCATTTGTTGCAAGTTTTTCAATCACATTTTTCAGACCTACACGTATCTCATCTGTTAAGCTTCTGTCTTCATTTTCATTGTATCGATACTGTGGGTTGAAGAAATAACCTGCAGAGTATATTAATTTAGGGAGCTGAAACCACAATTTAACAATACTTAAAAGTTATGAGAGTTAGAATTAAAATTTGATTTTTTTACCTGCAACGTGCAAGTTATGATGGAGTTGGTTTTTCCAACGGTTATCAATGATCTTCCAATGTGCCTTATACTATTTACAATTTGCTTGTATGGCTAATTTAGCTCGATCTACAGCCTCAGACAAGAAGCCCATTGTAGGCTTGCCATCTCCATCGACCAACCAAATAAAATTTTTTTTTTAATGGTTACTTTCATTAAAAAAAGTAAACAGTACAAGAGAAAAGTACTAAAAGCAGTAGAAAACAAAACATGACAATATAAGGCCCTGACAAAGACAAGGCTATCTCTTTCCAATGATACACAATTTGATCTAAAGAGTATCCCTCAAAAGAAGGGAGAATAGACACCCAAAACGCTATCAAAAACTTCGACTTTTCCACTAGTCTACTTTCACTAACAGCAATTCCTTCAAAACATCTTGAGTTTCTTTCTTTCCAAATCGTCCAGATCACTGCTAGGAAAGACAGCTGCCGCATCAATTTGCCTTTCGGGTCCCCAGTTGGAACCTTCCAAGCTTGGAAAAGCTCGAGAAGAGAATGAGGAAGAGCCCAACAGCAACCAAACCCTCCTATTATAGCCATCCATATAGTCTGAGCTGAATTACAGTTTAGTAATAGATGGTCCACTGATTCTTCGTCTTTCAAACACATAGGGCATCCATTCACTATCGACATTCCTCTCTTCCCTTAGAAGGTCCATAGTAGGAATCCTTTTCCTAAGAGCAAGCCACCCAAAAACAAGCACCCTAGGAGGGGCTTTCATCTTCCAAATGCTATACACTCCACTTCTATCCCTGGGATTATTAAGGATTGTCTGAAAGAAAGAAGACACTGAAAATGATCCATTCTTAGAGGCAATCCACACCCTCTCATCTTCTCTGTTGTCTTGAATGGTGAAGCTATTCAGGGAATTAAGGAGATCAATGAACTGGGATTCTTCGATGTCCTTTAAGTTCCTTCTGAAAGTGGGACACCAAACCCTTTGGCCTCCAGTGGAACCCATATAAGAGCTGACCGTTGCTTCCTTGTCTTGAGCACATCTAAACAGATCTGGGAATTGAACACAGAATGGATCCTCACCTCCCCACCTATCTTTCCAAAAAAGGATTCTCTCCCCCGATCCAATTTGGTACCTGATGTTCTCCATGAAAATTCCTTTGACCGAGAGGATTCCTTTCCATATAACAGATGAGTTCCAAGGTGTATCCTGAACATACCACCCATGTCTTGGAAGGTTGTATTTCTTTTCCAGCACCTGTCTCCAGAGACCTTGTGAACCGTCTCCAATCCTCCACAGCCATTTACCTAGGAGGGCTTGATTCATCTTCTTAAGGGGGGTCTAATTCCCAGGCCTCCTTCTTCCTTCGGTTTACATATGGATTCCCAACCTACCAAGTGGATCTTCTTCTGAGAGTTTGTACCATGCCATAAGAACTCTCTCTGCAATCTTTCAAGCCTCTTTATAATTGAGGCCGGGCATCTAAAGATGGAGAAGTAATAGACTGGCAAATTGGAGAGGACAGATTTGATAAGGGTAACTCTTCCATGTAGACAGCTTCTTCTCTACCCTTTCCACAACTGGATTCCAAAGAGATTTAGTAACCCGCCCCGAGCATAGAGGCGTTCCTAAGTACGAAATAGGAAGGTCCCCAATCTTACATCCCATAATACCTGAAACTTTACGGAGAAGAGGCTTCTCTGTACGTAACCCAATCACCTCACTCTTGAAGAAATTGACTTTTAGCCCTGACACTGCTTCAAAGCATAGGATAGTGGCTTTAACATTTCTAACCTGAGCTTCATCTGCTCCACAAAATATGAGAGTATCATCAGCATATTGCAAGTGACTGATAACTGGAGAATTTCTAGCCACTCGGAAGCCTTCAAACATTCCTGCATTCACAGCCTTTTGTATCATTCTTCCCAGCGCTTCAGCTACAATTAGGAAGAGGAAAGGGGAGAGGGGATCCCCTTGTCGGAGCCCTCTTCTCGCCTGGAAGTAGCCTTTAGGAGACCCATTCACCAAAATGGAGAACCAAGCTGATGAAACACACTCCTGAATCCAGTTCCTCCATTTTTCCCCAAACCCCATTCTCCCTAACTTGTATTGAAGGAATTTCCAGTCCACCCTATCATAAGCTTTCTCCAGGTCTAGCTTGCATATGATCCCCGGATCCCTCTCCTTAGGTCTTGAATGCACACATTCATTGGCCACCAATATGTCATCTAAGATTTGCCTTCCCTCTACAAAAGCCCCTTGCTCATTGGATATAATCTTTGGCAAAACCTTTTGAATTCTTCCTGCTAGAACTTTGGTTAGGATTTTATAGAGACTTCCCAGAAGGCTAATGGGTCTGTAATCTTTGATGCCAAGGTCTCCTGTCTTCTTTGGGATTAACGCGATGAAGGAGGCCCCCAATCCTTTGGATAGTTTAACCCTTTGAGAGAATTCCTCTAGAAAATCCATGACTTCCTTCTTCACCATTTTCCAAAAGTATTGAAAAAAGGCCATCGGAAAGCCGTCTAGGCCTGGGGCCTTATCTCCATCGAGATCAAAGACCGCCTGCTGAACTTCTTCCTCTTCAAAATTCCTCTCCAGCCAGAACGCCTCTTCTTCACTAATAACTTCGAAGGCTATATTTCCCAAATGAGGTCTTTCCCAACCCTCATCAGTGTATAGCGATTGGAAGTATTCTATAATGTGAGATATTATCTCCTCTTTTTTCTCCAACCTCTTCCTCCTATCCATTATGCTAACTATCCTATTAGCCCTTCTTCTCAAAGATGCCATGCCATGAAAAAACTTTGTATTTTTATCTCCTTCTTTTAACCAGTTGCATATCGATCTTTGTTTCCATCTAATCTCCTCCTTCCTTAGATTTCTTTGAAACTCTTCTTTTAAGTCCAGCCTCTTCTTTTCTTCTTCCGGGGACAACTGATCAGTCTCCTACTTGCCATCTAAAAATTGGATTTCTGCTAGTATTTTAGATTTTTGGATCTTCACTTCCCCAAAGTGATCCTTTGCCCACTCCTTCATTTTGATTTTCAGCAACTTCAGTTTTGTAGCCAGCCTATGACCCACCCATCCATCCACCCTTGTCTCCTCCCACCACTTCTGTACCGGATAGGGAAACTCTCTTCCTGTAGCCACATAAGTTCGAAGCGAAAGGGCGCAGGTCCCCACCTTTCACACTCCGAGTTTAGTAGAATCGGGCAATGATCTGAAACTAGCTTAGGCAAAGCAGTCTGGATAACTTCTGGGTAAATTTCCTGCAAATCTGAAGAGACCAAAAATCTATCCAGCCTGGACATAGTAGGATTGCTTTGATGGTTAGACCAAGTAAACGAAGCCGTACCTATTTGCAGGTCCACCAGAGAATGAGAGTTGATCCAATTAGAGAAGCGCATCATTTCTCCTGTAAGTTTGCTACCTCTTAGTTTTTCACTAGGAAATCTAATGATATTCCAGTCTCCCCCAATACACCAAGGCCCATTCCATCTTCCCCTTATCGAATTCAACTCTTTCCAAAAATCTTTTCTTTTCTAGCTGTTATTAGGACCATAAACTGAAGTAAGAAGCCATTTTTTATTGTTCTGAAGGTCTTCCATTAGCACTGATAGGGAGAAGACATCCACCCAAGTCTGTTCCACTGAAACCAATCTTGTGTCCCATAGGGTCAGCAAACCACCTGCAACACCCACTGCTTCAACCGCAGCCCACTTTACTTGTCTTCTTCCCCAGACCTCTTTCACCACCCTTTCAGAGACTTCTTTCAATTTTGATTCTTGAAGGATTACTATCTGAGACTTTTGATTCCTGATCATCTCTTTCACCACTAGCCTGTGCGAGGCTCCCCCCAGACCACGAACGTTCCATGAAAGTACCTTCATTTAAAGTTTGGAAGGCCCCCCTGACTTTTCCCACCTTTGTTTTGATCAGTATGCTCCTCTGTCTCCTTAGATTTTGTTTTCTCATAATTAATTGAGCAATTCAAGTTATTCAACTCCCTAACCCCTTTCCTAAAGGATTTGTTCCCCTTCCTTTCCATACCATTCTGGCTCTCCCGGCTGTGAACAAACTTCACAAGTGGGTCCCATCCATCTGCTGTCCCATCTACTGTTACTCCAGTAGCCTTGGCATATTGAATAATTTCCTGAGGTGACCAAAGCATTTTGCCAGCCTCCTCTTCCCCACAGGATCTCCCCTCTTGGCTACCGTGATCATCCCCTGCCCCAAAAAATTCTTCAAAACCCCTCGTACCTGGGCCTGTATCATCAGCATGCCTCTGCTCATGTATGACCGTGGGAGTCTCCCCCCCCCCCCCCCCCCCCCCCCCCCCCCCCCCCCACCCCCCAACCTGTTTGATTGCAGAAACACAAAGGTGGAGCAGACCTGGAACTCCTCTTCGCCAGACATGGCAAGTGGCCTTGGCGCTTCTTTTGGACGGAGATCCAGCCCTCTGAGTCTCTGGTAGGTGTTATGACATGTGCGCAGTGGCCATCCACTTTCACTGGAGTCACCGTAGCCCCTTCCGTTACTCTACATCCCTTTTCCTTGTCGATGTCATCTTCTTCCATATGTATCACGTTTTCCCCATATCGGCAGCACATCTCGCCGGCGAACGCATCTTCCTTTTTCTTTCCTTTTCCAATTTTTGCTCCTCTACGATCCACTTCTCCTACTCCTTCCCCAAAAGAAAATCTAGGTGTCTTTTCCCTCCCCTCTGATTTCTCCCCCTCCAGCGAGCATTTAACTATTTCTTCCCCCTCCCCGGTGTCACAGTCGTTCTGCTCTCTGTTTTTGCCATCGACAGAGCTTTCCCGGCTACTATCCTCTTCTCCGTCGGAAAAGTCTTCCTCTTGTGGCTCACTCGCTGGCGGCAAGAAATCTTTTGCAAGGTTTCGCTGAGACTTCATCTCTCCATTTTTGCCCTTTCTCTGTTTTTCCTCTTCGTCTTCGACATAAGTCTTCAAACAGAGCCTTAGCCCTTTAAGACTTTCATGTCTTGAGTCGGATCCTCCAGGCCCAACACAACTTAAATCACGGGCTATATGTAATGGAAGTCCAAGCGTCTGGCTTGACCCATAGAAATTTGATTTGCCACTGGCCCATAACTATTCACCAAATGGGCGCTCGATTTGAAATTTGAAATAGGACTTCTGGCGTCATCCTCTTCCTCCCTCTGGTCGCTGGCCTTCTTCTTCTCCTTCAATCTGATCCCATTTCTTGTTTCTTCCCCCAACAGTTTCCTTTCCTCCTCCTTTTCCACTGTGACCATGAATTTCAAGTCATCCACCCTTAGTGGTATCTGCAGAGGTAGAATGGTTGAACTGTTGAGCATTACCTGTACCGTCCCCTGCTTGAGTACCTCTTTCTCTCTGGTTCTTACATCCACCTCCACAGTCTTGCCAGTGCATTCACCTATTAGCCTGAATACACCTTCATGCAAGGCCTGAAGTGGTACTCCTTTAACTTTCACCCAAATAGGGTTCGGTGGTGAACCCAGAACTTCCATCCATCTCTCAATCATTGAGAATGGAGATGATGACCATCTTGTTGTTGCTATTCTGAGGAGGAGCTCATCAACTTCACAAGAGGAAGATAACTGCAGCCATACCACCTGTTCATCCAGCTTTTGCTGCTTGATGGGTAGTTGTCCAAAGCACTCTTGGATCCAGGATTTTATCTGTTCGGTGCTGGCTGATTTATCTTTCAGGAATCCCACCAAGCTATTGACAAGATATCTCTTCTGTTGCTTGACTACCCACTGTGCTACCCTCACCCCTTTGCCAACGTCTTCTTCCAATATCCATCCAGCAACTTCTGAGGCTAATGTGTCACCCCTTTCTCCTTCCCTTTTCTTGCTGCTTTGATCTTGGACATCTTCTGTGTGATGCTTCCCAATCCAGAAAGAGGATTGCCTGAAATCCTTCCATTCCTTCTTGGATGTTTCCTCACCCCTACTTTTTCTGGTGTTGGGGCAAAAACGAGCCATATTGACCTGTAATTTCTTACCTCCCAGTACTCTGCCTTCTACCATTTCAGCTGCTTTCTCTGCTTCTGTTATGGTTGCAAATCTGACAAATGCAAAACCCCTATTGCCATTGTCCCTCTTATCTTTAGGTATGCAGACATCTTTTATTCTCCCTGCTTTCCAGAAGATAGCTTCTATCTCAGCTTTGGAGATCTGTTGTGGGAGATTTGAAACAAAGACCAAGAAGATTTCCTCCCTGATCTTCCTTATCTCTGCTGGAAGAGGCATCTTATGAGACTGTCTCCTGCCAGCATTCCAAGTGGCTTCCCTTCTCTCCCTTCTCTCAGCAACAAAATTGGAGTACATATTTTTTAGTTGTCTCCCAAAGAAATTTTATCAAAGGCTCTAAAACCTTTAAGGTTTCACTCACAAATGGCCAGTATTTCTAAGATTGTACAATCTTTACAACTTACTTTGCTTGGGGCGTTGGCCTCTTCCTTCACTTTGATTCCAACTAATCTTGTGATTTAAATAGTTGATGTAGCCCGCCTCTGTATTTATAAAGGCTTTCTAGAGCTATAAAGTGGGTGGCAAATCTCATAATTCAGGGCAGTAGTAGCGCATGGTTGTCCGTATATTTTCTTCATTATCGCTATGAGCCTGTTCGATTGATAGATAAAATTAGTGATCTTTTTTGCCTTCGATATCCCACCTTTTATCATTTTTTTCTTAGCGATGTCTTCAATCATCAAATCCAAGCAATGTGCAGTACATGGAGACCAAAAAATATTGGGCCTCTGTTGCATGGGCATCAATCCCGCCTTTTTCATGCTTGCATCATTGTCTGTGATTATTTGAACAACACAATCTGCCCTAACATCCTTAATGACCTCATTGAAAAGTTTATTCAAGTACGTTGCATCTTTGATGTACTAGGTTGCATCAACCGATCTAAGAAAAACATTCTCCAAAGGTGAGTATACTAAAAAGTTCAATAGGGATCGTCTGGTGATGGTAGTCCATCCATCACACATGAGTGTGCAGTCCCTCTCTCTCCAAATCCTCCTGAATGTATTCACCCATTCCATTGTCTCTTTATATTCCTCCTCAACACAATAGTGGCCAATCTCGTACGGTGTGGGTGGCTTTATACCCGGACCATATTCTGCAGCAGTGTCCAACACGGTCTTCAAATAGGGTGAAGTTGCCTTATTTGGTGCAATGGCTCCATCGAAGAAGAATTTTCCGACTGCCCTAACCAACTTGTTTCTTGCATAACTCATCTTCCCTCTCAAGGCTTCGGCTATAGAAGGTTGTTTGGCAGATGGAGACTTATATGGAAGAGGGTCAGTTGGATCCACAACCTCTGGTCTATGAGGCTGGTGGGTTGGGGCGGGGTGGGGGTGGTGGTGGTGGGGGTTTAGGGTTGCCACTACCTGAACCACCCCCCTCCTCATATTGGCCCCCTCTAGAAGCAGACTCATACATCATTCTTCTTCTCTCTTCTTCCTCATTATATGATCTCATGCTTTCTCTCCTTGCTCTCTCAACATCTGAGTCCCCATCATCATCATCTAAGTCAAGCACCTTCCTAGGCCCAAACACCTCCTATCTAGATGCTTCATACTCTACCTCTCTCTTTTCCTCGGTTACTACTTTTTTTTTTGCTTCCCCGCATTCAACAATGCTTGCAATTCCTTCTTTAACTCCGGGGATACCTTGGTACACTCTGCCACATTTCTCGATTTATGTGCCAAGTGTTCAATCTTGTGATTCCACCGGTTACCACCTTACCACAATAATTGCATTTAATTTTACTCCCTTTTCCATCCACATCAACACCATGTTGCCACGCCGGATCAACTTTGCATACTGTTATTTTCAGTTTTCTACAAAATAATAACACTAAACACATAACATAATAGTAATACATAATAAAGCAAAAAAAAATTCACACATTTAACAATTAACATAGAAGTTATAACAGTAAAAACACACTTTATGCCGTAGGAATTATGATACAAGTATACAACAATGGAAGAATGAAGGAAACATAGTATGTGAGTTATACATTATTAAACTAAAATTATATACAAATAGTTTTTCAACATATCATAAAAAAATATTAATTTATTTAAAAATCCGAAAAGAAATATTAAAAAAACTAGATTTTGGATATAAATCTTTTAGATCTACACAATTTTCAAATAGATCTACTAAGATTGCACATCATTGTCATGCACTAACAAAGAAATTGAATAAAAATTTAAATATTAAAAAAAAAACCCAAATTTTGAAAATAGAAAAAGCTAGAGCTACACTAAATGTCAGTAGATCTATGACAAATATAGAACCCAAAAGCAAATCTAACACATTTTAAACACATTTGACAATTTAATTTGATGAAATCCAAATGATTTCTAGAAAAGCCCCAAATTTAAAAAATAAAAAAAACCTAGATCTACACTAAAAAAACTAGATCAAAGAAAAACCATGTGAGCAACATCAAATAAAAGTATTTAACTCAATAAAAGACTTAGATAGATGTATTTTATACAAACTTTCAAACAAAAAAAAAAAAATCGGATCTAAATAAAAAAAATACCAGAAGTGCTAAAATCTACAATATGGTGCTCCAAAACTCTAGATCTAACAAGCCTCAAGCATTTCTAAGCTATTTTGAGGTCCAATCTTTGAGAAAACTCAAGAATCACAAAAAAGTCTCACCGAATAAGATCTCGACTTGTTCTTTCCCACGGATAAATCCACCAAAATCTTGAGAAAGTCTTGAGTTTTGGAGCTTGGAGAGATCACACACAGTGAGAGGAAGGCTCATACTCAGTTTGGAGAAGAAAGGAATTAAAAAGGAGTGAAAACACAACTTTAAAAAAAAAGAATCTATCCGCTGATATTTTGAAAATATCAGCCGTTATAACGGAACGGAAATATCGGCCACAATGGGCATTATTTTGGCGATATTTTTCCCATAACGCTAGGGGTGCTGGCAAGGGCGTTGCCCCACCCCCCCCAAAAAAAAAAAAAAAAAAAAAAAAAAAAAAAAAAAAAAAAAAAAACTTCATAAGCTTCTCTAAGAAGCTTGCTTTGCCCCTTCATGGTGTGGCCATTCATTAATGGATGGCACCCCCATTGTTTATGGCTCTTTTAACATGGTTTGACTCTTAGAAAAAAGGAAACAAAAATATTGATGATTTTAAGAAAAACTTAAAATAAAAAGGGAAATGAAAGGAAAGGAAAGGAAATGAAGAAAAGAGGAACAAGTAAACAAGGCTTAATGGTGTTGGGGAAGAGAAATTTTTTTTTTTTTAATATTCATTCTAACCATCTACACATGCCCCAAATCTTATGATCCAAGAGAGGACGAGGAGAAAGCACATCTTGCAGAGACTTTAAAGTTTTGTTTGTGCAAGCGACATTTCAACAGAAAGGGGCTAAAATCCGGAGCTTTCTTCTTCTTATTTGGTGCAGCGGTGAAAATGCAGGGAATTCCGGAATTTTACATTATCTTTCCTTGCTAGAGAGGTTCCGGAAATCCCATCTACCCCTGTCGGAAACCAAAGCTGCAGAACAGGAAACCTATGGCTTTGCACATAAAAGTTTGTCGTGGAAAGAGGAGGAGACAAGGCGCCAGTATGCGTTTGGTGCAATGACGAAATGTCTTGATTTTCCCCTCCATTTGTGCTTCAATTCCACAATGGCGTAGTTCCACGCTTCCCACCTAAGGTGGTAGGAAATCGATTCCACGGACCGTTTCCTCTTGCACGGCATTTACCCAATAAACCTTAAATGAATAAAGAAAAAGAATAACAAATCCACTTTCTCTTTTATAAATCTTTTTACATTGCAATTTTGTTTATAGTCTTTTTTTTTTATTTGGCCCCCCCTAAATAAAATTCCTGGTTCCGCCCCTAGCCACGGTTACGGCCGTTACCGCTACATAACGGCCGTTATTTTGAACCCGGGTGCAATCCCATGGGCTCCGGTGTAATTAAGGGGGGTCCCGCATGTGTGGATGGTTCATATTGGTGATAGGTGGGGCCCATCATGGTGTCTCTCACCGTAAGAGAGTTAATTCTCACAGGAGCATTGCCCGTCCATATAGACACACACGAGTTATTCGGTGCACCTGGTGTACACTCCATTCAAATGGACTGAAATTGTGGGCCCCGGATGATACGGTTAGGATGATTGGATGGGGCCAATTTTTTGTACATAGGAGGGCCCCACCTAGATCTTTAAATCCGCTAGGTCCCATTCCAAGGTGGGCCCCACAACACGGTGTGCATCTGATTATATATATATAGTCCCCTTGTTTGACGCTATTACTTGCCCCTTTCAAAATTCAATGAAATTTCAGCGTCTCTTTCTAAGCTTGGTTTTGGTGATGACTCCGGATCTCCTATGATTGAAGACTCCATCATATTCCCTTGGTGGAGATTCATTCCTATACTCCCTATTATAAGCAGTTGAAGTACGAAGTGCTGGATTGGAGGGTCCAACTGCATAATAATTAATGAGGTTAATTTTGGACTGAAATTGGGCCTTATACTTGAAAAAATAAGCACAAAAAAATGGGTGCAAGTCTAAGTTTTGGATGGATATGGTTAGAATGTATAATATCTTGAAAGATTTTATATATTATCCAACAGTTGAAAGGATTAAATAAAAAAAAAAAACATTCAAGATAGAAAAAAAATGCAAGGAACTGATTTTTCCGGAGGACCACTTGCCAAAAGCCCATCCATTCAGACTTGGCCCTATGCCTAATAGTCTCCTCGAGTCACTAAACCGCAAGATCTGCATCCGTGTCATTGAAGAATTTATATGATCTAGGTCTGTATCATTGGTTTATGATCACATTGCTCCAAATTTTGAAAATTTATCATGTTGGACACTTAGAACTTATCTATTTACGCAAAAGTACGATGTATCTTATATTCTTAACTTTTCTTGTATTGCCACATTAGTTTTGATAAATTTCTATTTAAATGAGCATTGTAATCTATGTTTGATATCTCATCAAAGAAGCATGGACACGGACACGACACGGACACGCCGACACGGCATTTCTAAAAAAAGTGGTATACGAACACGTTAATATTTAATAATAATAATAATAATATATCTAATCATATGGCCTAGCCCTGTTTCGGCTTCCCCCTTTCGATCGTCTAAGACAGAATGCTGGAATGGCCTAGCCTCTGCCTTATCTTTTATTTAAGTTAACAAAATTGCATTTAGGCCCTTTCCTTTTTTCCTTTTCTAATTTTAAATCGCTTCTGCCTTATCTTCCTTTTTTTTCTTCCAACTAAAAGAGATTTTTTTACAAACGGTCCCCCTTCTCTTTTCTTTATTATAATTTTAATATTTTTCTCCAACTAAAATAGCCAGCCTGTCCGGGAAATAAAATATAAAAAAATAATCAGGACACCATTTTTGGCATGTTGGACACGTGTCCGGGCGTGTCCGTCTGACACGCCGGCCCTGGAGAGGTGTCCGTGCTTCCTAGTATCTCATCAAGAGAATTCTGTTATATATCTCATTGAAGTAATCCATGTTTTATGCTTACACAAACAAGTGTATTGTTGTATTCGTTTTTCCCCTTCATGGTTGGTGCAATCTAGCTCTAAATTATTACCTTAGAAAGTAGCTATGTCAACCATGGTTCAAAATTGGGGTCGCGGTTGCGATAGCTGTCATTCGTGGCCATCGCGGTGAGAATTTTTATTTAACCCCAAAAAAATCCAAAAAAACCCAGAATATTATAAAATGATAGGAAACAATGTTTTTTTTTTTTTTCCCACTAGTACACACTTTAAAGAACAATTACGGTCCCTCCAAGTTATAACATGCTGTTTTTTAACATAGAAGTTAGAACATTAAAAACACACATTTTATGACGTAGGAATCATGATACAACAATGGATGAATGGAAACATAGTGTGTTATACATTGTTAACCTAAAACAATATACAAACAATTTTTTTAATATATCATAAAAAAAATATTAATTTGATATTAATTTATTTAAAAATCCGAAAATAAATATTTAAAAAAAATAGATCTTGGATATATATCTTTTAGATCTACACAATTTTCAAGTAGGTCTACTAAGATTGAACATCATCGTCATCCGTTAATAAAGAAATTGAACAAAAATTAAAATATTAAAAAAGCCCCAAAATTTGAAAATCATAAAAACTAGATCTACAATAAAAATCATTAGATCTATGAAATATATGGAACCCACAAGAAAATCTAACACATTTTAAACACATTCGACAAACTAATTTGAAAAAATCTAAATGATTTCAAGAAAATCCCCAAATTTTAAAAATAAAAAAGCTAGATCTACACTAAAAAACACTAGATCTAAGAAAAACTAAGTGAGCAACATCAAATACAAGTATTTAACTCAATAAAAGACTTATGTCGCGACCCCGGACCGAAAGGGGAAAAGGATCCGAGTCCGGGAGGTCGGGACGGTGGGTTGATGCCGCGCCACGTGCATCTCTTTGGCTAAAACGCACACGGAATTAAAAGAATGTTTATCCGTGCACGTGATTTCCCACAGGGTTCCGCGGTGAGGATTATCTGTACCCATCATCTCACATGTAATCATATCCAATATATTTTTAAGATTGCGGAAGCGTGTAGCAAATCATATGAGTACTATTCAATCTCATACACAATACAAATCTATGGTTAAATGATAAGGTATCAGGATGAGCAATGATCATAAGCATTTTCCCCAAAGTAAGTTCAAGTATGTTTACAAAGTATCAATTAATTAAAATCCCAAAATATCGGTCAACAAAGACCGTACAACCCAAAGAAATCTAAAACAAAGATATCAAGTCCCAAAGTGTATCGTCCTCAAGGCAAAGCCAAATGTCTACATGACATCATCAGCTTGCCACTCAATCACACGCTGCGGTCCACCGACCGCCTCCTCTGGCTCCTCCTCAATGGCAAAGAGCTCGGGACCTGAGTACCAAAATAAATGGATCAGACACGACGGTCTGGCAGGTGGGTGAAAAGATATAACGATAATAAAACAATGATACTATGCAAGAGTTAAGAAAACTTATGGATAAACAATGAACTTTATAAAAGACAATGTATCATTTCAAAAGAAGTACATATGCAATAAATCATGTAAGGTAACAAGGATTTGGAAACTGTCAAGATGGCAACCCCACAAGCTAGATCCTCCCTTCACCGAAGTGAAGAGAGCATATACCCTAACAGGATCATTGGCCTCAGTCACACGAGGTGAGGAGGAACAACGATAAATACTATACTATACATATATATATACTCTGTGGGACCACGGTAGCGAACCGGGTAAACTATGCATATTCCAGACTGCAGTTGGCTATCAGGAGGGGAAGGAACCCCAAGTCGGAGGATCAGACCGACGAGGTCGTCCAAGCTCAGTGGTGCCGACTCATAGGTCAAATACGATAAATCAAATCATATGCACAGTAAGAAACGGGGGTGCCATAGGCACAAATACACATCCATCTCAAGTCGCCATATACAAGTTAGCAAAAGCTAAACACATCACTTTTAGTACTCTTGTAACAGTCTAGTCATATCAAGTTGGTTTGAAATTCCAAAATAGGAGTTTAGTTGAAAATCGAATACAAATAGTTTTCCATACTCTTACAGGCTAACAATGGGGTTTCTAGAATTGAATCAGTGTGAATAGGGTCCCGTATGTCGGTTATGATGAAATTTTGGTACTCTTTAAGAGTTAGGGACATTCCGGGTTCTTATACACATTGGTCAACTTAGAAAATCTCATAGAATCTTCATGATAAGCTTTCCCTTTCCTCCGGACTTTACGCAATGTCTTACAAGTCCTTATACAACAATGGGGCTCCAGACAATACCTCCCCAATACAATCCATCACAATTCTCCCAATTCATTCATGGGTTTAAATGCATCATTATAAATTCAATGCCTTCAAATAAGAAGATAAGGGATAGATCTGAATTGGACTTGAGTGTGGACTTGGGGTGAATCCGGAAAATGGTCCCATAATTCTCTCATTTTACAGTTCATTTTTATTCAGTCCGATCGATCGGACCTGAAGGGCGATCGATCGGTCCTGAAGACCCTCTCAGTTATTTACAGTCCGATCGATCGGACCTGATGGGCGATCGATCGGTCCTGCAAACCCTCTCAGTTAATTACAGTCCGATCGATCGGACCTGATGGGCGATCGATCGGTCCTGCAAACCCTCTCAGTTAATTACAGTCCGATCGATCGGACCTGATGGGCGATCGATCGGTCCTGCAAACCCTCTCAGTTAATTACAGTCCGATCGATCGGACCTGATGGGCGATCGATCGGCCCTGTAGCGAACCTCAACCCATTTGGTTGAATCCTTCTCTTGTCCAACTCCTATCCATTTCCTTTCTTTCCCCTTCTTCCATACATATCTTCACAATTAATTGGGCTATTCCTTGCCTCATTATCTCATCAAATCATCGTTCAAAATCAATAAGACTAAATCATCAAACATGATAATTCATTAAAACCATTAATGAAGACAATTCAAGATTTTTCATAAAACATGATAAAACACATGAGAATCATTTCATCCACTTGCCTTGGGTCCAATTGCAATTCAATTTGAGCTCTAATCACCTCTTAGGCCAAAATCAAACACCTATACACAAAACCCCCAAATCCAAACCCTAAAATATCAAAATCCAATTAAAACAAAACGGAATCTTCCAATAATTGAAATAGGGCTACCCTAGGGCTAAACAAACAAGATTATAACATTTTTAGGAAAATCACTTACAAGGAAGTTCTTCAAAAAGCAAAGTGTTGTCCAAAGTAAATCTTGGAGTGGGCGGTTTTCTTCAAAATTGGTATCAAGATGAAGGCCTTGAGATGAGGAAGAAGATTATAGTAACTAATTTTCCATTAACACTAGTTTAGTGGGTGATTGAAGATGAAGAGGCAAGAAAAGGTAAGGAAAACCCTTAGGGCTGGGGTTTCTCTTCTCCTCTAGGGTTTTTGCCAGAAATGGGAAAAAGAAGAAGAAACTTTCTATATATAGTAAGTGGGAGTGGGGCCCACAACTTAAAGAACTTCTCGGGCTCAAAACATGGTCCTCGGAGCTTCAAACGAATTCGGCGAAGAAGACAAAGTTGATCGGCAAAATTTCTAGTTTCCAAAAAGTGTATATTTTGCACATTTTGGTGACATTGAAATCGGTGTCCAGATTTTGGGTAAAAAGACCATTTTGCCCTCAATTAGTAAAATATCAGGTTTAAGGTCCTCAAATGAAAACGATGTCAACATGAAAGTTGTAGGGATTAACAAGATAAGTTCAATGGGTTAAAACACGATTCTTGGAAATCATCGGTAAACCCCCAATCTCACACAATTCGACATAAGAACCCCCAAAGGGTCCCACACATCAAAAAGGCTCTCCAAATTCCCCAAAGCTAACATAAAAACTATTCTAATCCCCAACTAATCCAAAAACCACTAAACACACTTAAAACTAAAACACAACTCAAACAACTCTAAACGAGGTCTCTCGGGTCGGGGTCTTACATCCTCCATCCCTTAGGACATTTGGTCCTCCAAATGGAGATTAAAACTCACCTCCGGTAGAAGATGTGGGTACTTCTTCTGAACTTGATCCCGTAATTCCCAAGTTGCTTCTTCCGGTCCATGATTCTCCCAAAGTACCTTGACCCACTGAATAGTCCGAGTTCTCAATTCTTGCTCTTTGGTGTCAATGATCTGCTTAGGCTTCTCAACATAGGTCGCATCTTCTCGAATTTCTAACGGCTCATAACGGAGTATGTGTAGTCTGTCAGGGACGTATTTCTTTAACATAGACACGTGAAAAACATTGTGTACGCCGGAAAGTTCAGGTGGTAAGGCTAACCTGTAAGCCACATCACCAATCCTACTCACAATGTCATACGGTCCAATGTACCTCCTAGACAGTTTGCCCTTCTGTCCAAACCTCAAAGTCCCACGAGTAGGTGACACTTTCAAGAAAACCTTATCTCCTTCTTTGAACTGTAAATCCCTTCTGTGTGAGTCTGCATAACTCTTCTGTCTACTCTGAGCCACTTTCAGACGTTCTTGGATCAACTTGACCTTGTCACTTGTCTCACTAACAATGGTCGGTCCATGGAAACTGCGAGTACCAACTTCTTCCCAACAAACAGGTGTCCTACACCTTCTGCCATACAAGGCCTCAAAAGGTGCCATACCGATACTCGAGTGGAAACTGTTGTTGTAAGCGAACTCACACAACGGTAAGGCTTCATCCCACTGAGTCTTGAAATCTAACACACAAGCTCGAAGCATATCCTCAAGTGTCTGAATTGTCCTTTCTGACTGACCATCGGTCTGTGGGTGATAGGATGTGCTGAACTGTAACTTCGTACCCATAGACTCATGCAATGTCTTCCAAAATCTTGAGACAAATCTGCTGTCTCTATCGGATGTGATGGAAACTGGCTGTCCATGACGACTGACAATTTCTGTGACAAACAACTGTGCCAAAGGTAACATATGCATCTTCTTCCCAGTCTTCATCGGTAGGAAATGAGCTGACTTGGTGAGACGGTCCACTATGACCCAAATAGCATCATTTCCCTTACTAGTCTTCGGTAAACCCGATATGAAATCCATGGTAATGTGCTCCCATTTCCATTCCGGAATCTCTAATGGTCGTAGTAACCCTGGAGGCTTCTGGTGTTCCGCCTTGATCAACTGACATGTCATACAACGAGAGACGAAAGCTGCTATCTCTCTCTTCATGTTATTCCACCAAAATCTGCCCTTCAAATTCTGGTACATCTTCGTACTGCCCGGGTGTATGGAATACTTGGTATCATGGGCCTCGGACATGATATCATTCCTCAAGTCCTCCAAGTTAGGCACACACAGACGGTCTCGGTAATACAAAACTCCATCTACAAAACGAAAATCTGGACGATCTGCTAAGTGCTCAAAGATCTTAGTCAACTCTGGGTCTTGCAACTGATTCTCTTTGATCTTCTGAATGAAAGAAGGTTCTGACACTGACATGTTTGCTAACATGACACCTTCTCTTAGTGGCTGAAAATCTACACCCAACTCTTCTAACTGCTGTACCACATAAGTCCCCCGAAGACTTGCCATGCTCACTGACTTCCTGCTCAAGGCATCTGCAACTACATTCGCTTTTCCCGGGTGATACTTGATTGGAAAATCATAGTCTTTAATATATTCCATCCATCTCCTCTGCCTCATGTTCAACTCCTTTTGAGAAAACAAGTACTGTAGGCTACGGTGATCGGAGTGAACCTCAAACTTCTCTCCATAGAGGTAGTGTCTCCACATCTTCAATGCTAAAACCACTGCTGCCAACTCAAGATCATGCGTTGCATAGTTCTTTTCATGATCCTTCAACTGCCGAGATCCATATGCAACTACCTTCCCATCTTGCATTAGCACGCATCCAAGCCCAACATTAGAAGCATCGGTAAAAATGGTAAAACCGCCGCTCCCAGATGGCAAGGTAAGGACTGGAGCCGTAGTCAATCTCTTCTTCAACTCTTGGAAACTAGCTTCACACTTGTCTGTCCAAACATACGGCGCATTCTTCCTAGTCACCTTCGTCAAAGGTGACGCAATCGACGAAAATCCTTGCACAAACCTCCGTTAGTACCCTGCCAATCCAAGAAAACTCCTGATCTCTGATGCATTCTTCGGTCTATCCCAATTCATGACTGCCTCAATCTTGGACGGGTCCACTGATAATCCTTCTTTGGAGATGATATGACCCAAAAATGTGACTTGGTCCAACCAAAATTCACACTTACTAAGTTTTGCAAACAACTGATTCTCCCTCAAAAGCTGGAGTGCTATCCTCAAATGTTCTTCGTGCTCTCCTTTGGTCTTGGAATACACTAAAATATCATCAATAAACACCACCGTAAACTGATCCAAGTACTCCGCAAATATTTTGTTCATCAATGCCATGAAAACTGCCGGTGCATTAGTCAAACCAAATGGCATCACTAGAAATTCATAGTGTCCATATCTTGTCCGAAAGGCTGTTTTTGGCACATCTGAATCTCTAACCCTCAACTGATGGTAGCCTGACCTCAAATCAATCTTCGAAAAGTAAGCAGCTCCTTGCAACTGATCAAACAATTCATCTATCCTTGGCAATGGATATTTGTTTTTGATGGTCACTTGGTTCAATCTTCTATAGTCAATACACATTCTCATAGAACCATCCTTCTTCTTCACAAACAAAACTGGTGCTCCCCACGGTGATACACTAGGTCTCACAAAACCTTTGTTCAAAAGTTCCTGCAATTGCATCTTCAACTCTCCCAATTCTGCCGGAGCCATTCTGTAAGGTGCGATAGATATCGGAGCAGTCCCTGGTAACAACTCAATAGTGAAGTCTATCTCTCTAATGGGTGGCAATCCTGGTATCTCCTCCGGGAAAACATCCGGAAACTCACAAACAATTGGGATCTCCTCCACCCCTTGGGACCGTTTATCCTCCGTGATAAACGCCAAATAACCCTCACAACCACTTTTTAGAAGCCTATCAGCCTTCAATGCTGAAATAAATCCTGCACCAGAATTACTCCTTTCTCCCTGAAACAACACCCCTTCTTGGGTCTCCTCTAACTTAAAAGTTAGGGTCTTATGGAAACAATCCATAGTAGCATGGTATCCTGCTAACCAATCCATCCCTAGGATGACATCAAAATCCTGCATCTCCAACAAAATGAGATCTGCCGGTAATACTACTTCTCCTATCACGACTGGACAACTAGGGTAAAAAGTTCTACAAACAACTTCCTTACCTAAAGGGGTAGTCACAGTCAAAATGAAACTCAACTCTCTAGCATGCATATCAATCAACATAGCAAATTTTGGAGATAGGAATGAGTGAGTAGAGCCAGGATCAAACAAAACCTTAGCATCAAAACCACAGACGAGAAGTGTACCTTCCACTACATTGCCTTCAGCCTCCACATCAGCTCTATTGACAGCATAGAGTTGTGCCCTTTGTGGTGGCCTGTTCTGCCCTTGCTGTTGCCTGCCTTGTGGTGCATTCCTATTCTGATTCTGAGGACGCTGATTCTGATTCTGATTCTGCCCTTGCTGACGGGCCTGTTGTTGCTGTTGTTGCTGTGGCCTAAACTGTTGCTGAGGTGCCTGTTGTTGTAGTGGCCTTGCTTGATTCTGAACTACCAATGCATTCTGAGGTGGTGCCTGACGCTGTACCTCCTGTTGTTGTCTATTCTGTCTTGGGCATTCCCTCATCTGGTGGTCCATCGAACCACATCTAAAACATGCCCCCGTGACAGAACGACATTGGGCATTCCCATGATGTCTCCCACAATGAACACAAGCTCCTTGATTTTGCACATTTTGCTCTTGTCTTGGCCTCTTATTCTGATTGTTTCTTTGTTGATAGTTCTGCTGCTGGCCTTGACCCTTCCCTTGGTTCTTGACAATCTTGTTGTGAAAGTTCTCAAATTTGTATGCTCTCTTGACAGCTTCTTCAAAGGTAACGGGTGGTACAACCCCGGTAGCATCCCTCTCAATAATCGGGTGAAGTCCCTCAAGGAACTTGGTTATCTTCTTCTCAACAGTGTCTATCAGTTCTGGAGCATACCTTGACAATCTCTCGAATTTGGTAAGGTATTCGAGGACTGTCATGTTCCCTTGCACAAGTTGTTGAAATTCTGCTGCCTTTTGTCTCTTGACATGTGCAGGTACGTATTTCTCTCCAAACTGTCTCTTGAAGTTAACCCAAGCTTCTGCATCAACCATTTCCCTATATTCTGCCCTGACGGTCTTCCACCAAATATCTGCTAAACCCACAAACATAGAGGCTGCAAGCTGAACACGTTCCACACCGGTACATATGAATATCTCGAATATGTTTTCGGTGTGCTCAAGCCAATCATCTGCTGCCATTGGGTCCTCAGTCCCCACAAATTCTTTCGGTCCTCTCTTCCTAAACCGCTCATACAATACATTAGGATCATTCCCTCTAATGTTTACCGGACCAGGTGGTGCAACTGGGATTGGTTCCGGTCTCCTCTCTAATATCCCCAACAACTGTGCCTGCATTTGAGCTATCTCCCTAGCATGGTCCTCATCTTTCTTAAGCATCTGTTCTTGCAATCTGGTCTGTGTCTCATGAGCTTGTGCTTGGAGTCTAGCCTGATTTTCATTTGCTTGTCGTTGTTGGTCTAGCATAGCTTGCATCATCTGCTGGAATTGATTCTGCATATTGTTGTCCTGAAGTTCCTCTGTACTAAGCCCTGCACTCTCACTGTTACTGGCAATGTGATTACTGTTTGCTGTTCTTTTGCGAGGTGGCATAACGCTGCAAAACAATTTGTTAGCACATATAAACCAAGTACAGGGTGGTCACACATTGCTCACACGATTCTATCTAACGGATCCTCGCCACGTACTTAAGATTTCTAGTTTCTTTTAATTGCCTGAAACATGTCCCGCTCTGATACCAGTCCTGTCGCGACCCCGGACCGAAAGGGGAAAAGGATCCGAGTCCGGGAGGTCGGGATGGTGGGTTGATGCCGCGCCACGTGCATCTCTTTGGCTAAAACGCACACGGAATTAAAAGAATGTTTATCCGTGCACGTGATTTCCCACAGGGTTCCGCGGTGAGGATTATCTGTACACATCATCTCACATGTAATCATATCCAATATATTTTTAAGATTGCGGAAGCGTGTAGCAAATCATATGAGTACTATTCAATCTCATACACAAGACAAATCTATGGTTAAATGATAAGGTATCAGGATGAGCAATGATCATAAGCATTTTTCCCCAAAGTAAGTTCAAGTATGTTTACAAAGTATCAATTAATTAAAATCCCAAAATATCGGTCAACAAAGACCGTACAACCCAAAGAAATCTAAAACAAAGATATCAAGTCCCAAAGTGTATCGTCCTCAAGGCAAAGCCAAATGTCTACATGACATCATCAGCTTGCCACTCAATCACACGCTGCGGTCCACCGACCGCCTCCTCTGGCTCCTCCTCAATGGCAAAGAGCTCGGGACCTGAGTACCAAAATAAATGGATCAGACACGACGGTCTGGCAGGTGGGTGAAAAGATATAACGATAATAAAACAATGATACTATGCAAGAGTTAAGAAAACTTATGGATAAA
Source organism: Litsea cubeba (assembly GCA_012931725.1). Lineage (NCBI taxonomy): Eukaryota > Viridiplantae > Streptophyta > Magnoliopsida > Laurales > Lauraceae > Litsea > Litsea cubeba. The sequence continues at coordinate 44,839,644 of CM022954.1, forward strand.
CAATGAACTTTATAAAAGACAATGTATCATTTCAAAAGAAGTACATATGCAATAAATCATGTAAGGTAACAAGGATTTGGAAACTGTCAAGATGGCAACCCCACAAGCTAGATCCTCCCTTCACCGAAGTGAAGAGAGCATATACCCTAACAGGATCATTGGCCTCAGTCACACGAGGTGAGGAGGAACAACGATAAATACTATACTATACATATATATATATACTCTGTGGGACCACGGTAGCGAACCGGGTAAACTATGCATATTCCAGACTGCAGTTGGCTATCAGGAGGGGAAGGAACCCCAAGTCGGAGGATCAGACCGACGAGGTCGTCCAAGCTCAGTGGTGCCGACTCATAGGTCAAATACGATAAATCAAATCATATGCACAGTAAGAAACGGGGTGCCATAGGCACAAATACACATCCATCTCAAGTCGCCATATACAAGTTAGCAAAAGCTAAACACATCACTTTTAGTACTCTTGTAACAGTCTAGTCATATCAAGTTGGTTTGAAATTCCAAAATAGGAGTTTAGTTGAAAATCGAATACAAATAGTTTTCCATACTCTTACAGGCTAACAATGGGGTTTCTAGAATTGAATCAGTGTGAATAGGGTCCCGTATGTCGGTTATGATGAAATTTTGGTACTCTTTAAGAGTTAGGGACATTCCGGGTTCTTATACACATTGGTCAACTTAGAAAATCTCATAGAATCTTCATGATAAGCTTTCCCTTTCCTCCGGACTTTACGCAATGTCTTACAAGTCCTTATACAACAATGGGGCTCCAGACAATACCTCCCCAATACAATCCATCACAATTCTCCCAATTCATTCATGGGTTTAAATGCATCATTATAAATTCAATGCCTTCAAATAAGAAGATAAGGGATAGATCTGAATTGGACTTGAGTGTGGACTTGGGGTGAATCCGGAAAATGGTCCCATAATTCTCTCATTTTACAGTTCATTTTTATTCAGTCCGATCGATCGGACCTGAAGGGCGATCGATCGGTCCTGAAGACCCTCTCAGTTATTTACAGTCCGATCGATCGGACCTGATGGGCGATCGATCGGTCCTGCAAACCCTCTCAGTTAATTACAGTCCGATCGATCGGACCTGATGGGCGATCGATCGGTCCTGCAAACCCTCTCAGTTAATTACAGTCCGATCGATCGGACCTGATGGGCGATCGATCGGCCCTGTAGCGAACCTCAACCCATTTGGTTGAATCCTTCTCTTGTCCAACTCCTATCCATTTCCTTTCTTTCCCCTTCTTCCATACATATCTTCACAATTAATTGGGCTATTCCTTGCCTCATTATCTCATCAAATCATCGTTCAAAATCAATAAGACTAAATCATCAAACATGATAATTCATTAAAACCATTAATGAAGACAATTCAAGATTTTTCATAAAACATGATAAAACACATGAGAATCATTTCATCCACTTGCCTTGGGTCCAATTGCAATTCAATTTGAGCTCTAATCACCTCTTAGGCCAAAATCAAACACCTATACACAAAACCCCCAAATCCAAACCCTAAAATATCAAAATCCAATTAAAACAAAACGGAATCTTCCAATAATTGAAATAGGGCTACCCTAGGGCTAAACAAACAAGATTATAACATTTTTAGGAAAATCACTTACAAGGAAGTTCTTCAAAAAGCAAAGTGTTGTCCAAAGTAAATCTTGGAGTGGGCGGTTTTCTTCAAAATTGGTATCAAGATGAAGGCCTTGAGATGAGGAAGAAGATTATAGTAACTAATTTTCCATTAACACTAGTTTAGTGGGTGATTGAAGATGAAGAAGCAAGAAAAGGTAAGGAAAACCCTTAGGGCTGGGGTTTCTCTTCTCCTCTAGGGTTTTTGCCAGAAATGGGAAAAAGAAGAAGAAACTTTCTATATATAGTAAGTGGGAGTGGGGCCCACAACTTAAAGAACTTCTCGGGCTTAAAACATGGTCCTCGGAGCTTCAAACGAATTCGGCGAAGAAGACAAAGTTGATCGGCAAAATTTCTAGTTTCCAAAAAGTGTATATTTTGCACATTTTGGTGACATTGAAATCGGTGTCCAGATTTTGGGTAAAAAGACCATTTTGCCCTCAATTAGTGAAAAATCAGGTTTAAGGTCCTCGAATGAAAACGATGTCAACATGAAAGTTGTAGGGATTAACAAGATAAGTTCAATGGGTTAAAACACGATTCTTGGAAATCATCGGTAAACCCCCAATCTCACACAATTCGACATAAGAACCCCCAAAGGGTCCCACACATCAAAAAGGCTCTCCAAATTCCCCAAAGCTAACATAAAAACTATTCTAATCCCCAACTAATCCAAAAACCACTAAACACACTTAAAACTAAAACACAACTCAAACAACTCTAAACGAGGTCTCTCGGGTCGGGGTCTTACACTTAGTTACATGTATTTATACAAACTTTCAAACAAAAAAAAAAAAAAACTCGGATTTAAATAATGAAAAATTCAAAATTTTTTCCAAAAGTGCTAAAATCTACAATATGATGCTCCAAAACTCTAGATCTAACATGCCTCGAACATTTCTAAGCTATTTTGAGGCTGAATCTTGGAAAAAACTTAAAAGAATCACAAAAAATCTTGCCAAATATGCTGCCTTGAGTTCCTTGTTTTCTTCCCGCGTTGAGATGCACCCAAATCTTGAAAAACTCTTGAGTTTTGGTGCTTGGTAAGCTCAAGCATGGTGAGAGAAAGGCTCGGACACGTTTTGGAGAAGAAAGGAGTGAAAGAGGGGAAGAAAAAACATGTTTTAAGAAAAGTTGGGTTTGAAATTATCGGCCGTTATAAAATATCAGTCCTATCGTTATGGCAAAATGTCGTAACTGCAGTTGCCGTTACCATTTCATAACGGCTGTTATGAAATGGTAACAGCCATTATTTTCAACCATGATGTCAGAACAAATTTGCTATGGTCTTTGTACTTGTGCTGGGCACCATGTGTTGTGTTTGTAACGGCTAATTATATTCATGCCATTTCAAAACCTGTTATGTTCATGACTAAATCCCGTGGACAACACATTTAGTACTAAGTGTGTAATCCAAGAGAAGCCAAAGCCTTCAACTATGGCTTCCTTGGCAATAATTGTGATGGAATTTGTGAATCTACATATCTCTATGGCCTTCTGGTGGCTGCTATGTTGGTGCCCAGGGTTTTTCTTGGGTTTTGGCCTAATTATCCCTGCAGTGATAGTTATGGCTGGAATGATCAACTGAAAGTTTCAGTCCCTAATGGATGGCTTCTTAATGGGTGTACACGGATCGGATTGGTGCGGATTGGGCCAAATCCGTTACCTACGGATTGATGGATTTGGAATCCGTCACCAATCCGTAGCTGTTAAAATCCGATCCGTGGAGGACCGGATCGGATCGGATTAATCCATTCAATCTAATTTTAAAAGAAAAATATCAAATATGTTGTAAAATAATTACATTATGACCCCTTAAATTTTTTTTCTTATTTTAAATTTAGACATCTTAATTTATATTTAGACCCCTTATATATTTTTTATTTATATTTAATGTCAATGGATCGGATCGGATTGAATCTGCAGATTAAGGGTGAAATCCGCCACCGATCCGTTGCTAACGGATTACAAAATTTTCAATCCGTCACCAATCCGTTGACCTTCGGATCGGGTTGGATCGGATCGGATTTCTGGATTGACGGATTTTTTGTGCACCCCTACTTATCATTTACTCTGGTTTTTTTTTTTTTTTTTTTTTTTTTTTTTTTTTTTTTTTTTTTTTTTTTTTTTTTTTTTTTTTCTGGTTTGAATATTGGTCCATGTTGACAAGTGCCTACGGCACATTTTGAAGGTGCTCATTGTCAGAACTGTCATGTTGTGGGTTTAAGTCATGTTGATCATCATCATTATCATCACCAAAGCGTTGTTCCAACTATGTTGGGGTTGGCTACGTGAATTTTGTTTCTCCATTTTGATCTATCCTAATCCAAATCCTTGGATAGGTTGTACTTTTTTAGATCCAACCTTACTACTTCGATTCACATCCTCTACGGCCTATTCTTCCCCTTGGTAGGCCATTAACTTGCATAGAAAAACTTTTCCTCACTGGTGTTGTTGCCGGCCAACATTGGACATGTCCAATTCACATCTCAAACGGGTTTCTTTTAGTCTATTGATGCTACCCCTAACTGCTCTCCGAAGTATTCATTTCTAATTTTACCACACATCCACCTCAACATTCTCACCTCTGCTACACTCATTTTGTGCATGCGTTGCTTCTTTCTAATTAGCCAACATTCTGCTCCATAGGTCATAGCCGGTCTAGTTTCCGTTTTGTAAACTTTCCCTTCAATCTTGTTGGTTCTAAGTCTTGTTATCTATCATAAAATAAAAAATAAAATAAATCTATCCATGTCTTTTATATAACTTCTGCATAGTTTAATCTTTCCCTATAGTTATGCCAGGTGTTTTTCTTTTTCAATGTCAGCTTATTTGGTCTTATTGTTTCATAGCAGGACATATTATAACGGTTTAGAATTCCTGTATGATGTATATGATCAAATGTTGTCTCGTTTGTGTTTTTCTTCATGATTTTGCAGCCTTCCTAATGCAAAATTTGTCCTGTCACTTTTCTTTTCTTTTTTTTTTTTTTTTTCTCCAGGTCACTACATTTGCATGCAGTCTGGCGAAGCATCGGAAATCTTCAACATTGGAATCCAAGGATTTACTACTTCACTTAGGTGTGTGTTTTCCTAGTTAATCCATGCTCATATATTGTTGGCAAGCAGTCATGATAGTCAATCATCATCATAATCATCAAAGCCTTGTTTTAACTATGTTGAGGTTAGATACATGAAGACATGATAGTCAATATGTGCTTCAAAATCAAGCTGAGGCCTGTGTTTCAATCATCTTGACTAATTTGATGGCCCCACAGATGGGACAGTGACCCGGAACGTATCTTAATCGAAATGACCCTAATCCTACAATCAACTGCTTGGAACATAAACATCTTAGAAAAAAAATATGCATTATTGGCCACAAGAAGAGGGCCGAAGAATGAAAATTTCGATTGTCCAATGTGAGAGGGAGTGGTCTAGATGATTAAAACCATGTACGGAAATGAGTGACTCATTGTATTGTGCACTTGCGGAGCTCAGAATCCATAATACCTTCCGTTTTCAGTTTTTATTTTATTTTATTTTTGGCATTTATCCTCACAGGTAGACCTGCACTTCTTTTTTATTTTTTATTCCCTTTTGATTGAAAAAAAAACCTGTAATCAGTAGCATAGTCATGGAAGGTTCTCAATCTTGCAACCACAAGGAATTTGGTTCCGAGTCGGTTGGTAATTAAAAAATAAGATAAAAGTAAATATGATAATATCAGAAGTTAGACCTGCATTGGGATGAAGTCAGTTACATTATATTGTAACTCGAGGCTGAATCATGGCAATAAAGAAATGACAAGAATTCAATATACACAGCCAATAAAAAATAATAATGTAGAGGATTTATATGGGGAAAAGCCCCTTAGATGGCCCCGTACACGAAAAAGGACCCCATAGTTCCAACTACACAAAAAAGGCCGGCCCGCCAATTTTAACTTCCTTCTTTTTCCTTTTTGATTGAGCAACGATATTCACACTTGTTTCAGACTTGAACAACAATATCGTCGCTTGGGTCTACTTCTTCTACTTCGTCCTCCTCTTTCTCCATCTCCCCCACTCCATTTTATTAGCCAACCCACCACTGAGAAATTTGAATGAAAGTGAAGGAAGATAAAACACCAGCCTTCAATGATTTCACGAGAAGCATGTAGCAGAAAACAAAAACTCATAAATTAAACTATACATGAAAATGCACATTTCAAATGGAATTGAAATACAGAAATTAAACAACGAAAGAGAAGAATCGATTGTTACACGCATTATTTATATAAGAAGAGGAAGTTAACATTGAAAGTTGAAAACCCAACACAAGATCAAAATTGTGAAAATCGGAATATTAGAAGGTGGGTAGAAAGATGGGTATTGATTGAAAGGTATTGAAAATGAGGAAGCAAAAGGTGATGAATGTGAACAAGAAGAAGAAATGAAAGATGAAAGTGGAAATTACTAACACGAGAGATTTTGATTTTCTGGGGTTATCACTTTCTTTTTGGGAAATGGATGAGGGGTTTGATGGCGGGAATTGTTTGAAGAGGGAATTGGGAGATTTGGAGATCTCAGATTTTGCAGATTAAAAACAATAGAAGAAAATGAGGTCAGAGCAAGAGCATTATGTTGCCGCGAACGCACTTTTGTCCTTTTGGCTCATTGCCTTGTGTTTGTCATTCGAGACCACTCTCACTACTTTATTATGCTTTTTTATCCATGTCGTCTCTCTCAGAGTTGCTAGCCAGTAATCCTAAAACCAATTGGTGATAGGAATCTGGACAAACAACTACTTAACACCACTCGGGCGGGACACTGCTCGGAACCAAAGCACACGCCCACACAAGACTACAACGCGGCATGGGGCCTTGTTGCCCTGCGCACTTGCGCCCACGCAAACACATAACACGGATTGGGGCAGTTTTGCCCTGCATAGTTTCGAACTCGAGACCTCTGGTTTTGATACAATCTAAAGTTGCTAGCCAGTAATCTTAATACAAATTGGTGATAGGAAACTGCACAAAAAACTACTTAACAGTCTCGTGCTGCTGGGTTTGAAAAGTGGAAGAATCGCTTGGTGGGGTTTGGTATGGGTGAACTCAAGATGGGTGAGGAAGAAAGAAGAGGAAGAAAAGACACCAACGACGATACCGTTGTCAACTTTGAAACAAGAGACGATATCGTCACTCAATCAAAAAGACCAAAAAAGGATGTTAAAATTGGGGGAGGACCTTTTTTGTGCAGTTAGAACTATGAGGCTTTTTTCGTGCACAAGACATTTGAGGGTTTTTTCTCGTAAAATCCTCTATAATGTATATGTCTGACCTTTTTATCAAACAAACCTGCCATCTGGGCTTGATATAATTTAATACTCTAGTGAGCAGCAAGGCTCTTTTGATCCAGGTTTTCCAATTCTTGAAGTCTTAATTTTGCGTTGTGTTCTTGTGTGAAATCATTTCACAAGCACACGAAGCGAAGGAGTTTGGATTTCCAATGGCACCATTGCCTCGCTCCCATAGACCAAGGAGATTGACATGCTATGGGTTGTTTCACACACTGTAGTTCTGTAGGCCCATAGTGATTCAAGTAACGTGTCACTCCATTACCTTTTATGTTTGGTGACCATTTTCTTTAGGTCTTCTAATTGGAAAACCATGTTATTGAGAAGTTTATGTGAAAGACCTTGAATTCAGTATCAAAACATGAATTTTAACAAGTTTAGGTGACAACCATAAACTTGTGTAATTTTGGGCATGAAACATGCATTTCACAAGCTTAGGCTAGAAAATCCCTGAGCATGTGATTTTAGGCTTAAAAACCATGATTTAAGCTGAAAAGCTATAAACTAGAGTTGTTTTGTTTAAAAAGTAAAAAACCACGAATTGTTCTAAAAGCCATGTGAAGTGCAGCTACAGGCAGCTGAGGAATTTTTAGGCTGTCCAGATGGCCTTTTTTTTCTTCAGCAAGTGCATTGTTAACAGACATGATGTCAATGATTTTTTTGTTCATGCGTGGCCTTAGGAGGATATTTTTTTTCATGGGTGGCCTGAGGAGGATGGATCCGTGGAAAGCATTTCTCATTCTTAATGAGATCAGGATGTTTTTTCAATTCATTGTTTTATCCTTTACCGATTTTCCATGATTTTAATGAGGAAGTGGCCATCTTTGTAAAGCATAACATTGATAGGAGCCTTTAGTCATAACGTCATCTTTGCCTTAGATCTTGTTTCTGTGTATTTTCATTCTCTTTATGCAAAGTTTCATCATATCAGGTTTGAGAGTGGGAGAGAAAGGATTTGCATGATGTTTTGAATTGTTACAAGGAATTCAAAGAGAGGGAAGACCAATAAAGACGTGGTAGTCACAAAACTTTAGATGAGAGGCGTGAGACGGATTAGTCATAACACATTAGATTGCGTAGTGGCAAGTGAGGTTTATAGGGATGCGAGGAAGTATAACTTGCAAATTCTACTCCTGATTGGATATCATTGATGATGATTATGATGATGATGTTCGTTGCATAACTTCATAAATGCCAAACGTCTGCAAGTAAGTTTCTTGCAGCTGCTTTTTCTCCCCCGTTTATCTAACTTTCAAAGGATCAAAGATCAAAGTTGTACATACTTGCTCTTTTTTTTAATTTTTTATGCTGCTCGTTTTTATTTATTGAATCTGATTAAAGTTGTTCATTGTGCAGAGAAAAATTGGCACCTGACAGTTCCCGGATTTACAAGTGAGGAACAAAAGAACCAGAGAAAACTTGTAAGGGATACTCTTTAGTCTTCAAGGCTTTATGCATGTGCGCAGTATAACTATAAGCTAAAACAGGCGAACTGCTTCCCACTGAGATCAGGTTTGCTTTGTGGTACAAATAAGACTGAAGTGGGATTTTGTGAAGAAAATGTGGACTGATTGAATAATTAACATCCATTGGAATGGAGCAATAAACTTAAAGACAATAACTTTCAATTTGTGGAAGCCTTCTACAGAAGGTGCCACTCCCACTCTAGAATCTTACTTTCTATGCAGTTAGGCACGTAGTCTCACTTTTGCCACGAGTCTCCTGATTGACTTAGAAGGGGGAAAGTTAAACAAGAATTATATGGTTTTCATCCTAAAGGGTGGATGGTATCCTTGTTGCTCGACTTCATACATTTAGCTTTCGGCTTCAATGATTGACTGCCAATTTGATGGAATAGGTCGTGAATGGATAGGCGATTATTCTCTAGAATAACTTAGACTAGAAGATTGTTACCACCAATCTTGATCCTTTTATTTGACTGTCGAATGATCATTACTATCTGTTAAAAACTCTCATGCTTACCATTACTGTCTGGCTGGCACTAGGATGATACTGTCAACAGTGTGTACCCTTTCAAGAATCTTGTCTGGGAGTATTTGCAATCCAAAGGCATGGAGAAGGGGAAGCGGACTGATCAATACTATGTATGAGGCACAGAGCTTTCACATGGTTATCACTCCAGATAATCTTTTCCCAACACGAAATTTTTTCTACAACGAAGTATTTTTAAACGTCGCCTAGTACCTTAAGATCATTACAGCCGATACGCGCCGCCGGGGGGTTGGGGCACTTCATAAGCCTACCAAGGCACATTATCATTGTTTACAACTGTCCTTTAACCATGCAGTTCTTTGGAAAATGTCAAGGAAATGGATCCATCCCTGCATTCCCTTCCAAGAGGTGAGTCATTAGAGTTGAATCTAAATGACGCTACACATTAGACCGAACAACGAAATGGTCCCAGGCTCTAAACAACCTGCATGAAATTCATGATTAAACTAATCCACATATGCTACAACTATATATTAGATAAGCCATTGCAAAAGAAAAAAAAAATCATATAAGAATCATTTATGGTTTATTATTTTAAAATCACATGAAAATCATGTAAGAACCAGAAAAAAAAATTAATATAAGAAATGGCATAAGAAATCATATATGAAGTACATAAGAATCATGGTCAAATAAACCCACATATATGCTAAAATAAATCCACATATATATAAATTAGAAAAATAAGAGGGCTGGGCTGGCCCCTGTATTGACCAAGCCCGGCCTTCAGATTGGCATTCCTGCAAAAGGTTTTTGCAAGTCCGGCCCTTAGGCTTTTTAAGGAAAAACAAAAGCCCTCATTTTGTGTGTGGGCCGGGCTGGGTACCCTTATAGGAGGCCCATTGACAGTCCTAGTTCCCTACAGGGCCTAATTAGAATGGTGCCCATCACAGAGTTGATGACTATCGTCCAGACCACATTAATCTGGCATGAGGTTCTATGCAGGAGATATATACATATCCTCAGGTCGAGGATCATCTATACGTCTCGTATTCTCACTCTTTTTGGACATTATTTTAGACTTCTCTGTGTTCCTAAATCTACAAGTCTCACATTAACTGTTCTGATTTGGGCAGGCTTGTTATGAACATTTCATTAACCGTATGAGGTTCCTTTGCATATGTTTGACAATGATATGAATGTGACTGGTTTTTGTTTGAAATTCATATGCAGTCATCAAGCGATGTGCACATGAAGCGGCTTAAGATGGTAATCACAAAGTTTTTTCTTTCTTTTGGCCATCTCGCAGGAACCCAATGTATCATGACACCTATGTTTTGATATCGTACATTGGCTCATGTCGTGGTGATCCTTACCTTTTGTATGATTGGACCCATTGGATATCTCCTGCAATCTTGCAGATTGGACAACCTAGTTATCCAATATTTAGCCTCCAAATATATGGGACAGAAACATTACATCAGCAGTCTAGATGAATTTACAAAGATTAGATGGCACAGCCCTTCCAATTTGAAATTCTGTATGGGGCATCATCCATCCATGATGAGGTCCAATGATTACTAATCTGGATCACCAAACATGGGCCCCACTTCTACAAAATGGGCACATCAAGACACTATGTCTTGATGGATCAGTCCAATATAATTTTTATCTTAATTTTAAACCTCCTTTCAATGCATTGGATGAAAACTGGAACGAACTTAACATGATTTGTCAAACCAGGTACAAGCACTGATGGAGTCCTCCCATTCAGAACCAGATACAAGCAATGCTAGAGATGTGTCCAGACAAGGCTTTAGCAATTCTGTTGCTGTTGATCATTCAGTAAGACCTTCACCAAGTTCAGAGCAGCTGGTTTCACCTACAATTGGCTCTCCAATGCTGCAGAAAATACCACGGTTCTAGTTGATCTTTTGTCAACTTTATGTTCTCGACTTCCCTGGCATATCACTTCGTAAACCTTGTTGGTATGTGTTTTCTATCATCTACATTTGAAATTTTCAGGAATTACAGTGTCCTTTGACTCGGTTTGTTTACAGTTTTAAGAAGTGCTCAGTTCTATAAATGTAGGATCAAAATTTGTTAATCTGGATCTTTGATCTGATGAGCCCCATTGTGGATGGGGATTCCCGAAAAGGTCTTAGCTTATCAACACTCGACCTTTGGCATTTCTCTTTTTGAATGTGGACAGTTGCAGTATTTATATCTATTGTATGCCACAGATCAAAGTTTCAGCTTTCAATCTGTGTAATGTTGGGGGCATTTATTGTCAAGTGGGCCATCAGGCAAAATGTTCTAGATTACCAAACTGTGGGCTCTACATTTCTTGAATTCGGTGCCTCAGCCATACATTTAGCTGATACACTGGATTTTGTACACGCAATGCATGTCAGCAGGCTGGATTTGGGGGCCAGTGAGGGTTCACCCCAATCACTTTTTGCACATCTGGATCTGGTTCTGAAACTGGCAGAGCTCAAGTTGGCCTCATAAAAGGATAAGCAGTTGAGAGTTGAGACAGTACCTATTCAGATTTGATCTTTAGATCCAGATCCAGACCAACCCAAGCTTTTAGGGGAACAGAATCCTAGTCATCCATTATAGCAATATGTTCTCTGTAAAATAAGGAGAACTCTTGCCTGACCAGCTTTAGTGAGATGCAAAGCCTGACTGGCATTAGTCGAGAGACGGACAGTGGGTTGATGGGTCCACTTTCCCCATAGAAAATGCGAGTGTTATGCATTAGGATTAGCCATAAGACATTGCTACCCATTTGATCCAAGGCAATGACTGTGTGAGTTAAGTGGTTTTTATTTTTTTTGTAATAAATTTTAGAGCTTTGAGTCTGATGCCTAAGGATATCTGATAGAGCTAGTTCTAGTGATTTTGGGTCTTCCCAAGTTATCTTTGAGTTTGGCGTGATGCCAATTTTCACGGGAAAGCCTGACATATCCCTTTCACCTTCCATCTCTCGTCTCTCCATCTCTACCAGCCCCGCACCTGGAACCCCGCTCCGCATCACTCGGAGCCTAGAGATTGGATTATGCTCAGATGTGCCAACTTGTATTTTAGCATTTTTATAGAAAAATAAATTGCAAAGGTCAATATACTAACTTATAAGGGTGCTTCCGACCTTCGGCCCAACATCATCGCCTAGCTTTATTTTGTGATTGGGTCTAGGTTGATCCATTGGACCCAAATTTGAAGCCTATATAGTGTTGGTGGATGAATCAAGAGATGATATGAATGCAAAACTTGAGAGATGACGGGAGGCTTTAGAATCTAAAGTCTTTAAAATAACCCGTACAAAGACAAAATATATAAATTGAACTTCAGTGGGCATATAGTTTCAACTGCTATGAGAATTGAAGACCAGGAGATACTACTTACTTTGGCTCAATAGTTAGTAAGGATGGAAAGATGGATGAAAATGTCGAACATAGGATAAAAGTGAGATGGTTGAAGTGGAGACTTGCTTTTAGAGTGCTTTGTGATCGGCGCATGCTGGTAAAATTAAAGGAAAAAATTTATAGGATAGTGATTAGATGAGCTATGCCCTTTGGAGCAGAATGTTGGCTAATCAGGAAGCAACATGTGTGCAAAATGAATGTAGCAAAGATGAGAATGTTGAGGTGGATGTGTGGTAAGACCAGGAAGGATAAACTTAGAAATAAGCTCTTTTGATAGCATTTAGATGCGGCATCAATAGGTGATAAAATTAGATAAACCCATTTGAAATTGTTTGGGCATGTCCAACACAGGTTGACAATGGAGTTGGTAAGGAAAAGTTTGCCTATAAAGGTTGATGACATACCAAGAGGAAGGTATAGGCCAAAGAGGACGTGGATGGAGGAAGCAAAAACAGATTAAAGACGTACAACTTATCTGAGGATTTGACTCGGGATAGATTGGAATGGAGAAACAAAATTCATGTAGCCAACCCTAACATAATTGGGATAGGGCTTTGATGATTGTGATGATCTAGCAATAGCCTCGATTAGGCCTATTGAATGTCTTAGCGATTTTATGCTGCATGAACTTACAAAATTGAAGAAAATGATGCAAGCGTTTACATCTAATGTTTCACATTAGCCTATGACTTAAAATTCTGAAAATTACCCAAAGGCCTCATTTGAGTGCATGGAATCCTCATTTCATGGATGGGAATCGATTACCATATTTTTTTGTGAGGTCAGGAGGGTTGTGCAAAAATCGTGGACACGACGAGGATTCCATGGAGCCATTTTTAGAGTTTCATAATTCATGACATCACGTCCATGAAACCAACGGGTTTCGCAATTTAGGGATATAGAGATCGCTTTTCCACAAATCTACGTGAGGTTCAAAACTATTTTTTTCCCGATTGACAATTAGTTTTTAAAAGAATTGTCAGTACTTCGTCTATTGAAACTTCTGATGCCCACATTTTAGATGTTAACCTCAGCAGCATGAAACGAAATACTGGCTGTAGCAAGCATGACTGCTATGCTAAATTGAAAATATCTCCACTAAAGTGTAAAAGCTAGCCGGGCCAAGCAGTTTATATTTAAAACATTATTTTCCCTATTTCTTCTCCCTAAGATCCATTTCTAAAGTTGAACCCTACAAGATTGACCTCTACATAAAATTCAATTTTTTTAACACTATAAAATTTCACACTGCTATGCCGTTGTGCATTGCCGCAACTGCTACATTGTGCCCTGCCATGTAGCATTTTGGCCACCGACCACTTTGCCCGCCGCAATTGCTATTTTGATCCTTCCTGAGCAGTGCCATTAGCGAACGCTTGTACTTTGTAGCCTTTTAATATTTCTCCATTGTGATCCCACCAGAGAAATTCTATTTTTTAAGTAGAAGGTACAGTTTAGGATTCATGTGTCTATTAATTTGACAAGCCCAATTCTTAGAATACCATGGTGCTCCCTTGGGAGGTTTCCTTCTGGAACACGAGAGAATTGTCACTAAGTAATAGTGATTATTATGAAATTAACATTAATATGTTTGTTGGAAAATGGCTTAACTGAGATAATCCCTATATTGTCTTGATGTTTTCAAAATATTGCTACAATGAGAATGCTCTTTACATTTTTGCAGGTATTTCTTAAAATCTCCATATTTTTAGTGGCTCACTTTTCTACTATGAGGTACCTCTCACAAATTGAGGGTCACAAATTGAGGGAGAGGTAAAACTTCAAGCCCACTGTGGGGCCCACTTGGATACATGCTCATCATGGGAGGGGAATGTTATGGAAAGGTCTCCTTGTAGATGTGATTTTGGGCAAATATCATCTCAATCAGATCATTACAACCATTGATTTAAGGGCCGTAAATATAATGGTTTCTTAAGTTACATTCTTTATGAAATTTAGTTAGACGGTGAGTTACATGAGTATAACTCAGATTAGAGTCAAATTAAGGATAGTGCTAGTTCAATGGGGCTTAGTACTGTGAGGGGGCTGGATTTGCCAGAGGGGGGTCCCATGTGGTGGCAAAAATAACACCTCTGACGCAATCTGTGAGGCACCTCTTAGCTAAATGTGGCCCATTTTTGGTTTATATATTTCAAGTGTTTTTTTTTTCCTGTAGTTGTTTAATTGTTAGCAAACTCTCCTAATCATCTGAAGAAACAATCTAAAAATCTCCGTTTTATCTCAAGATTTGAAATATCAAAGAGGTTTGTGGTAATGGTTTGGAGGAACTATGGGATTTGGATTTTGGACCATGAACCGTAGCATCTGTGTCATGGATGAATCCATGTTTGGCGTGATCCAAACATCAACTTGTTTGGCTTTAAAGTAGTAGAGTTGGAAGGTGCTGCTCATTGTTTGATATTTCGACATCCAGGAACAGTCCAGAAAAAAATAATAATAATAATACAAGGGAGTTTTCAGAAAGCCACCTAGATTAGTAGAGCCTGAAGTTTAAATTTTTTGTTCTGTTTCCAGTGAATAATGATGATTTCTGCAATTTCTTCCTAACTTACCTATAGGCCCAAGGATGGACTTATTTAAAAGATTTTTGGGCATTTATCCATGGTGAGGGCCATTACACCAATAGCTGGAATCTAAAGAATGGTTGCACTTGCACTATTTGCTTCACTGAACTATATTTGTTGATATGTTAAATTCAGTACATAAAACCATTTGTGGTAGTTTTAGCGATTATTTATCTGATTTTGTCTCTCGCTCATTTAAGAAGTTAGGAGACTTTTTTTCATTGTGAAGAGATCAGAACTCATACATCTTTACCTTTTCATCTCTTTGCTGTAGTCAGATTATGGAATGCTGAGAAGATGCTTTCACCACTGGCCTGGCCTTTCAGTGGATGACGACATCTTATGAAGATACATGTGCAAACACAAAGCTTGGACTTTGTAGTGAAAGTTTCTTCCATTTACAAGTGCTGTTTAAATTTCAGTCGCACACTAAATTATGCATGTTTCCATGTTTACATCCACGTGCCAACTTGGAGCATGTGCAGCTTTTCAGGGGTTAAAAAAAAAAAAAAAAGCAGCTCTCTGCAAATTGGATTGAAGTGGTGGAAAATGGGTGTGCAGAAAGTTAAATGGAGGTCTGCTTTTGTTGTACTCTCTGTTCATAAATAATCTGAATATGGAGAAAAGGTATCCCTGAATTGTTTTGTAGTATACATGCTTAAACATACTTAAACATATGCATACATAGATGTAACACACATTTGTAACAATTCAATTTTGTCTCTGGCTATTTTCACCATCACAAAAATAGCAAGAAAATGTCTAGAATGAATGCATGACTAGATCTATGAATGATTATCAAGAGATGCCTGCATGCATGCATTCAGTTATCATATTTCAGAGTAAAATCTATTCATTCATATTTGGGGTTCTATTGTGAAGGTCTTTCTCTCCCATCCTTGGTTTTAAATTCAAGCTTAGTTTGGATCATCGGAGCTTGGTCACCCTGCTCTCTTGTTACCTGTTGCCCAATTACCTAGATGGTTATGGCAAAAGAATAAAACAACTCTTGACTTTGAGGCTATGACATCTTGATGCTTGTAATAGATACTGGTACTCAATATTGCAACAGCCTCAACGCATCCTACTATACTAAGGTATTGCTTGGCAAAATCGCATATGGTAGGAAAATAATTCACATGTGGTTCATTTCCATATGCAATTGAGTCCCATGTCAACACTTTCCATTGCTTGTTATTTTCACACGTGCTTCGAAACCACATGCAAAAAGGGCATTTTTCATCGAATTGTTCACTATTTTTCTCATATATCTCAAAATTCAAGTGGAATCAAAACTTGAAATTTGGTTACCTAGCGTATTTTTGCTTTCAAATAGTATCAACGGTTGGTATCGTGAAAATGCGCCCAACAGAAGTATAGATTGGCAGATTCTAGGTCTGGACTTCTTCATAAATATCTCAAATTGCGTGATGAATTATCAGTTGAAATTTGACCTTTTGGCTGTTTTAGACTTTATTAACAAGATTACTGGTTCAGATTTTTATTTTGGGACCCATAAGGTAGAGTTTCCACATAAAAAAAGGGGCAACCTAAAGTTACCGCCTTATCACTGTTCATCCAGTTTGAATTCTGTATTTGAACGGGGGTTGATCGACGGTCAATTTTTTTAGGACTTCTTGAAATCCGCGTGGTTTCAAAGGCTTGAAACTCCACCCCCAGCTGTTTTTTGGCATTTTAGAGAGGATTAACTGTTCTGATCATGAAAATGAGCCCCCATAGAAGGCTAAAATGTAGAATTTAGGATAAAACTCGTGATGAATCAACGGTTGAAAATTGATCCGTTCGAGATTTTCGGCCTTTACTGAGTCTGAACGGTTCAGATCTTGTTTAAGGGGTCCACAAGTGTCAGAAAATTTGAACTGAGGAGTCATGCACGGGATTTCAATGTAGCTCCGCCACTTCAAAGTCCCCATGCTGTTCCGATTCACATCACTTTAGGTGTGAAACTATTAGGCGGAAAAACCACATCATTTTCACATCATTTTCACATCAAATTTACGCATATAATGCCTAAATGAGAGCAACCAAACATGATCGTTGCTTAACAATTACACACTCATTTACATATTATTTTCACACCAACTAAACAATTCTTAAGCCCATTGTTTTATAGAATTTTATCTACTTTTTCACTTTCAATATAAAACACATTGGAAAGGATTTAAGTGGAAGTTAATTTAATTAAATATGTGCTATGTGTGAAAAGTGAGAGCATACAAATTTTAATTACCTGTGAAGTTTCATGCTACTGATCAGATAGCTGTATTGGTATGTGTCATAAATTTTGGAAAGTGCTGAATCATAATTCATATCCATTATTCCTGAATATGCATCACCATCCACATCCACAACTGTATGGGACCATCATGGCTTAGAGGTAACTTAAGTTATCTAAATGCAAGAACCCATTCATGCATAATAGACCAGTTACCTGCACCCAGCTTTTGAATAGCTTTTTACCGAGGAGAAAGAAAAGGCACGTTTGGCAAACAGAGGGGACAGGGGAATCCTCTATGAGTGCTGCTACCTGCACACTGAAAATGACTCTCCACACACTGCAACTCTATACACAGTGATGTTTAGCGTAAAAGACCCCATTTTTAATTAATTAGCACTTAAGTTGAACCGAACTCCTCTGATGTTATTTGATGAAATCCATAAGCACCAATTATACAATCAAACATTCACCAATTTTACAATCAAACATTCTTAGCACGACCACCTTCTGATGCAGAATCATCAGCAATCACTACATTTGGAACCCGACTGGTGCCACAGTAACCCCCATCGATCACAAGATTCAGCCCACTTATGTACTTAGATTCATCGCTTGCCAAATAAAGAGCGGCTTCAGCTACATCCTCTACCTTCAGTGTAACTTCTTTCAGAGTTGCCGAGCTGGTCATTAACTTCTCAATTTCACTCTCATCCATTGCAAATATCTTCTTCGTCAACGGGGTTACAATTCCATAGGGGGAGATGCAATTGACTCTTATACCAAATTGTCCCAATTCAACGCACAAGTTCTTAGTTAGGCCAACCACTGCGTGCTTGGAGCTCACATAGGCATGCCACCCGCCGGTGGAAGTAACAGATGCAATGCTAGCAGTGAATAGTATGCACCCCTTTTTCGCCGGTATCATCACCCTCGCCGCATGTTTGGCACCCAAGAAGGCACCAAAGACATTGACATTATAGACCTTCTCGAAGTCCTCCTTATCGATGTCCAAGAGAGATGGTTTCATGTCACCACAGATGCCCGCATTGTTGAACATGATGTCAAGCTTACCATACTTAGATATGGCACAATCAACAGCGTTGCAAATGTCTTCCTCTTTAGTGACATCACAGTGTATGAAGTGAACATATTCATCCGAGCCTATCTCATTGCAGATTGAATGGCCTAATTCATCTTGGACATCGGCGATGATTACCTTCGCTCCATGGCATATGAATAATCTAACCGTGCTTGCACCAATCCCGCTTGCACCTCCAGTTATTAGTGCCACCTTCCCCTCTAACCTGTAAAAATTAACCATGTGATTTTCTCTGTCTGATTGAAAGAACCCTAGACCACAATATTGCAACCTTTTTGTTATAATTGTCAGTTTAGTAGAAGAGCTAGATCTCTTTTAGTCTGTGTTTTTGCGTGTAGTTAAAGCTTTTCTTGACTTGTTGCTTCTCTTCTTCTTCTTTTTTTTATTTATTTATTTTAAATAAGCATATTCATCAGAACGGGAAGAAGCGCAACAAAGGATAGAGGACAAGCACACTCCCTATGCTTTATAAAGTTCTTCCTTTCTTATCAAGTCAAAAGGGGTACAGAGGCTTGTAGAGAGAACAAGGGCGTATTTGAGGAACTAAAACTGCCCACATGGACTCTTTGCTAGTAGATTTTTTTTTTTTGTTGAAAACACTAGTAGAATCCTTTGTTAAAGGAGGACATGTAGAGGAACCTTTGACATGATAAGAATATTAGGCGCTGGTTATTTGCATTAGAATACATAGGAATTGAATACATAGGAATTGAATACATAGGATGGTTAAAAATGAAGATTAAAGGTGAATTTTGATAAGTGCTTAATTGTTTGCAATCTAAGCCCTAATATTTGATTCATCTTGTGCTAGTCATAGTTATTTTATTTGATTTTACATAGTTTTTGTTAATTTTTATGCAAAGGTAAAAATGAGCAAAAAGAGAGGAATTAAAGAAGACATGATGGGCGTGAATCATCAAGTAGGGCCATGGTGGGTCCCATCCAAGCTATTGCAGATTTCAAGACTAATTTCTAATTCTTTGGGACAACTTACAATTCAAATCAAAGAAGGAAAGAGTTAGAGAAAGAAATTTTAATCAAAGAAGAAAAGTGAAAGAAAGAAGAAAAAGAAAGCCACTCCAAGGTGTCACACACCCGGGGGGGGGTCCACATCAATTAACAAAGTGAAATTTCATAATTGAGGAAGTCTTATTCAAGTTAAAGTGGAGCCCAACGATGGAGAAGAAAAACAAGGAGAAGAAGAAGGAAAGTTAAAGGAAGAGTTCAAGCCAAGATAGAAGTCCTAAAAGAGGGGTCCCACACTCATGTTGCACGCACCAAATAGGGCCCACTTTTATGTCAAAAGTTCCGATTTAATTCCTTCCAATTAATTTCAGATTTGTGGGTCCATGTGAATAAGTTTCTAGAAGATACAAGTGGGACCAGATTTAGAAAGTCTTGTTAATCAAGAAAGAAGACTCCTATTTCATTCTAATTAGGAAGTCTAATTATAAATCAAGATGGAGATCTAATTATACAAGGAGAAAAGCCTAAAAAGGAGGGGATTTATTCACAAAAGAGATGCTTTTGCAAAAAGCATAAATAGGCAAGAAGGGAGTGGACGTCCAGCACCCTATCATCACACAAAATCAGCCACTTTCATCACAAAAAGACAACAGCCATACAAGCCCTAGTTGAGCCACCTTTGGAGCATATTTTGGAGATCTTTTGAAGCAAGGAAAAGGGGAACAAGCTGCTGGCCAACTTCTTCTTCTTCAATCTTCTAGTTTTCTTCTTATGACCGTACTTTCTAATTTATTTTTCATTAAAGACATGAGTAGCTAAACTTTTTAGGGCCAGGGTGTGATTGAAAACCTAGCCTAGTTCTATGTAGTCTCTTTTGGCGTCTTTTAATTCAAATTTTAGTTTATTAGTTGAGATTCTAAACCAAGTTGTGTATATGTCATGCCAACCATGCCATGTTCAATTAATTTAGGGAGTAATTAACTTAATTTTGATTGATCTTGATGTTAAGCATCTAGGGTTTAGAACCATGAATAATCTAAGTATATGCCATGCTTAGACTCATGCATTAATTTTTTCCATTATTTTATGCATTATGTTTGTTTTGACTAGGACATATGCCATGCTTAGTTTTTGCATCATAATGAACAATTCATGTAGTATGCCACTCATGAATTAGGTTTAGAGGAATAATAATCTAGATGCATATGCCATGGTCTAGGTTGATAGATGTCACTAATAAAATCTGATTTTTTATTAAAAGATAATAAGGGACATGCATAGGATTGGTTAGGGTGTAGATGAAACCCTAGTTCATTCATTCTTATTATTTTCAATTCTCATACTAGTTGTGTGTTTTAGGTTACTTTCTAATTAGCTTTTAATAGTTTAAATTACTGTTTTTATTAGTTTCATTCAATCTTTCATCATTCAATTATTCCATTTAATATTCTGATTTTTAGTTAATTTTGACATTGTTTTATCATAAATCTTCATGGGATCGACCTCATACTTACAATTCACTACACTACATAGTGATGCTGTGCGCTTGCGAGTTTTAAGTTGTGTGCATATTAAGTAGCTTATTTCTAGGTTGCTTGGTGTATACCAAATTTTCAAAAATGAACATCAAATAACATTTTCTTTTAGGGAAATAGAATTAAAAGATAGTGCTATTTTATGCTCATTTTTTAAATTCACTTTTGATCCTCATTTTTAACCACCCTATATATTCAATTCATGCGTGTTCTAATTCAAACAAACAAGGCCTAAACTTTTGGGAATCAGAAGAAAAAGATATTTCCAAACAAGATAAATGGAGTATGTGAGATCAATGGGATGACATGTGTTATTTCAATGCCAAACAATGAAGAAGAAGAAGCAGAAGAAAGTTCATGAGATGAAGAAATAGGCCATTGGGAAAAGGTTTGAAAATCTTACTTTCGAGGATTGGCGGTTCTCCTAGACCATGAAATAATTCAGGGAACTAAATGACCCTGATGGGTCCTGTCATGTATATTAATTTACATATTTACAAACTTGTACTTTAACATGTGGGTGGGCAACTTCTGACTAGATTAGAAACCTTCACCCTCATCTTGGAAACGTGCTTAGGTTCCTCTTGATGTTGGTTCTTAAGAACTTTTACATGTGTACTAAGCGTAAATAAAATCACTAGCCAAGACTTGAGCAACCCGAACCAAATGGGGGAAGTTAAGTGCAACATTACATGAACTAGACCAAGAGGCACTATTTCTTTCCCCTGAATACCAAAAGTAAGTAATCCTATCAAATGGTTGAATTTTTTTTATAGGATGTACTATTTACCCTAGAGGCATCGGCAACCCTAATCCGGGTTTATGCAGATGCCAGATAGCATTTATATTTGTTGGAGCCTGGACTCTTGAGTCTTCTTGAGTGTCTCATTGAGCTTGGTGAGAGAGAATGAAGAGGAACTCCACAGTGGAGCCCGCCTACTAAAAACCTAATCCATTGAAAATTAGAATGCTTTCCAGCATCGTTAAGTCCCTAAATTTTACTCCAATAAGAGATGGTCCTATAGTAAAATTGATCATACATTCAATGTGTTTCATGCATATCATTAATAATTCGTAAAATTTGTGTTAATCACATTATTAATCAAATGCTTAATCTTTCGGTAGAATCAACTCCTATTGAAGTAAAATTTGGAGACATCCCACTACGGGGGAGGGTGGTCATTTTGAGCCATTTAGATTTTCTAAAGGTGAGCCTACTGTGAAGTTCTGCTCCCTTCACTCACTCACAGGAAGGGTGAGTGAAACAGTCAAGACTCAAGAGGATCTAAACTCATTTGCTAGACGCATGAGGCCAAGATTAATCCAATCAAATGGGTTTTTTTTTTCAGAAAGCATAGCGTCACAGGAGCCAATAGGCTTAGTAACCACGGCCAGATGAGTAGATCTCTCTCTAAAGAGCTTATATAATCACCATAAAAGATGCATATGTAACCCCAAACAAATGAGTGTCTTTCATGTAGATAATGCATAACCCCTCAAACCATAAGGAACAAGAAACCCTAATCAATGGGTTAATCTTTGACAGGCGCATGCATAACCCTTAGATCCAAACTGCCCAAGAAGCCCCAATCAAAGTGGTGATATTTGAAGAAAACATAAGGAGAGGGAGTTTCGTAAAACGTGAAAGAAGACTTATAATCTTACCTTCTTGCAATGGGATCTTGCAAATAGCTGCTCATGTTTACTCCAGGCGGGTAGGTGCAGAAAATGGGGGTTTTGGTCCTTTTTGGATGCATCTGAGGTCTTCACATCCGGTTCCCTGTGTTCTAACTTGAAACACACACAAGTGACAAAAACCCATCAGTCTTGCTTGGGTAATAATGCTGCTGCCGACTCTTATCCAGTAGAAGCACACCATGTGTTGTGAATATCAAGAAAAGAATCTACATGGACATGTTTTTCGGCTTGAATCTGTGTTGTCACTGTGATATCCCTCTCTTCAATATATCTCTCACTCAAGAAATATTAACAAGGGTTGTCATAAATTTAGCCAAAAAGTTTGTCCATATTTAGGCCAAAAAATTTGCCTATATAGCATAACTGGAATATTAAACGTAGTTTCTCATTTTCAAAATTTACCTGGTGTTAATGTATGTGACTTTTTTTTTCCCTTCGAAGTTTTAACCGATGTATTCGTTACGAACATGATCTCTTATTCTTTGGTAGGTAAATTTTTTTTCAAAATACCTCTCATTCTCCTCACCCAATTTGTCTCTTCTTAATATTTTTTTTCACATAAATATAAAAATAGTCCCACCTTTCTAATCCTTATAAAAGGACTATTTTCTCACCTCTCCAATAAAAGCTTTCAAATTAAGGTTTTTCTTATCTAACCATTGATCTTGAATTGGAATCGGACCAACCTTCAAATTGATTATTTATAACCAAACCAAGCCTTTTCCCACTACGTGGGGTCGGCTATATGGATTTGACGACGCCAATCAAATCTGTCTAGGGTCATGTCCCCCGTTAGATCCATGTAGGCAAGATCATGTTTAATAGTTTCTTTCCAACTTCTCTTGGGCCTCCCTCTCCCTCTCCTACTCTTGGCAAAACTCTATGCTTTCACATCTTTTAACAGGTGCCTCTGTTGGACGCCTTCTAACATGGCCGAACCATCTCAGTCGATTTTCTCTCATTTTATCTCCAATCGGTACTATTCCTACTATGCCCCTAATCTCCTCATTCCTAATTAATCTTATCTCTCCTTGTGATTCCGCACATCCATCTTCGCATTCTCATCTCCGCAACTTCCATCTTCTTGACATGATTATGCTTTACTGCCCAACACTCTGATCCATATAACAACGCCGACCGTACCGCCACCTTATAATACTTTCCTTTAACCTTGAGGGGGACTTTCCGATCACACAAAACCCCCGAAACACTCCTCCATTTGGTCCACCCGGCTTGAATCCTGTGACTTACATCAGTATCAATTCCTCCATCCTGTTGCACCATAGATCCAAGGTACCTAAAGTTTTCTTTTTCTATTATCTTTTGTGTGCCCAAACTTACTTCTATGTTACCAGGTGTCCTACTTTGACTAAACTTGCATTCAATATATTCCGTTTTGCATCGACTTAGCCTAAACCCTTTTGTCTCTAATGTTTTCCGCCATAATTCAAGTTTAGCATTCACTCATTCTCTCGTCTCATCCACTAAAATAATATCATCTGCAAATAGCATACACAACGGTACCTCATCCTGGATATGTCTTGTAATCTCATCCATAACTAGGGTAAACAAGTACGGGCTTAACGCTGAGCCTTGGTGTAAACCAATCGTGATAGGAAACTCCTTAGTTTCGCCGCCAGTCGTCCTTATAGATGTCACGACTCTGTCATACATATCCTTTATCGCCTCAATATAAGCGACACAAACTCTTTTCTTTTCCAGAACTTTCCAAAGAATCTCCCTAGGAACCCGGTCATAGGCCTTCTCCAAGTCAATGAACACCATATGTAAATCTCTCTTACCTTCTCTATACTGTTCTATTAACCTCCTCAGGAGAAAGATAGCCTCCATGGTTGATCTCCCAGGCATGAAACCAAATTGATTCTCTGAAATATTTGTTGTTCTACTTAGTCTTCTCTCAATAACTCTCTCCCATAATTTCATCGTATGGCTCATCAATTTAATCCCGCGGTAGTTCGCACAGTTCTGAATATCTCCTTTGTTCTTGTATATGGGCATAAGAATACTTTTCCTCCATGCATTAGGTATCTTCTTGCTCTTTAGCACTACATTAAAAAGCTTTGTCAACCAACTAATACCATCCTCTCCCAAGCACCTCCAGACCTCAATAGGGATACCATCTGACCCAACCGCTTTCCCATTCTTCATTCTTTTCAATACTTCTTTAACTTCTTCCCTATTGATTCTCCTATAGAACATATGATTCGCTTCTTCTCTAGAAATGGTAAGCTGCCCCAATTGTATGTCACTACTACTGCTTTCGTTAAATAACTTGTAGAAGTAGCTCTTCCAACGCTCCTTTATCTCCTCCTCCTTTACTAATACCTTTTCATCCTCATCCTTAATGCATTTAACTTGGTTTAAGTCCTTGGTCCGCCGATCTCTAGTTTTAGCAAGCTTGAATATCTCTCTTTCGCCTTCCTTAGTGTCAAGTCACCTATATAGCTCCTCAAATGCCTTTGCCTTGGCCTCACTAACTGCCGTTTTGGTTTTTCTTTTTGCTTCTTTATACGTCCCATTATCTTGATAAAGTTATAAAGTATTATTCAAATTAGTGAGATGACCATCATTATTCATGTGTTTTATGTGACCAATCTTATGATGGGTGTTACACCGCGACCCAAGTTAATTAAGTTTATTCATAATTAATTTTATTTTTATAAATTAAACGTGCTTAGATGCTAATTAAATCACTTTAGGGTAAATTAATCTTGTTCTAGCATTTTGGTTAGACCTAGAGTATTGGGTAGGTAGTTTGATCTATTATAAGCTCTTTTAGGTAGAGCCGAGGACTTTTTCGTAAATTTAGATTTTCTATTTTTGCATCATATGCACATCATCTTGACATCATCACGTGTATCTCGTCGAGCACGTCATTTTTCATATTGGACACCTCCTCATGCATTAGACCTCAAACTAATCGCATAAGCTTTCATTTGACTCAAAATGTAAAGACAGGATAGAGCTTGGGTTTTCTTATAAAGTTCTGAAACTATTCACTTAAACAACTTTTTTCCCCATTCCAATCGATCTGCTCATACTGGTTGTAAAGAGGAACCTTCTTCCTATTTCTTCTTTCCATTTCTTTTTCTCTCTTCCATAATCATCCAATGAAGTCATTGCATGTAAGATTTAAACACTAGAATTAGCTTCTCCATTCTCTTCATGTACCTTCTCTAGCTTTTGTTTGGCAAGAATCTCCTTATCCAATGGCGGATGCAGGATTTTCATTTGACAGGTGCGAATCTTAATAGGTAGTTTGATTGTGGGGGCAAATTGAGGGTTTTCACATGGATTTTGAGGATAGATCCATAATTTTTATTGGATTTTTTTAAAGCGTATCATGGTTTAACTGGTGCGGCCACACTCGTGTGACTGTGCGTAGGTCCGCCGCTGTCCTTATCAACTCCTCCATTGCTATAAAAGGTAAGAATCTTATTTTCATTCCAAAACTTTGAGCTGGAATGGAGTCTAGGGAACTCTTTCTGAACATGCATGCATCCTTATTTTGGAATTTGGGCATGTCTTAGAATGATAGGGTTTGATATTGGGTTTTTTCGCTTGTTTGGGCTCAAGACGAAGATAGAGTGTAGGAAGCTTGGATTAAAGGCAAGTATAAGCTTTCCTCCTCTATACATGTGTAGTATGTCATTGATTCCAATTTCAGATTCAAATACCCTTGTGGATTGTAGCCTCTTTAATCTAGATGAACTGTTAGGTATTTTTGTATTGGCTAATTCATGTTGGACAAAACTTTAGGAGTCTTTGTGTTGTATGTTTTATTTAGAAAAGAACTCCGAAGATAGAAGAGGGAAGGACTCCAAGAAGAAAAGCCTGAATGGTTTAAAAAAAGAAAGCTGGAAGAAAAGAGTTCTGAATTTCCGTATCTCATCCAGCAAGGAGTCCGCTCGAGCGCTCTCACCTTCGCTCGAGCGAACGCGAGACAGAGCCTCATCCGCTCGAGCGAAGTAAGAGTCCGCTCGAGCGAACAGTGCACAGAATTTTGGGAAAGTCTCCTTTTTGCACGAAACTGTTTCCTTTTGAGACTCTATTTTCCCAGTCTAAGTCCTACTTGTGTTCTAAGTATTAGGCACGAAATTGGGGCTATTTATAGGGTATTACTCTCAACCCTATGATACACACCACCACTCTCATTAATCTAAGTCAGAGAGATCATAAGAGGGAGTTTATTCTCTAGAGTCATTGAGAGATCGTTCTGAAGGCTGCTCTAGAAGGTTGCTGCTGCTTCTGCTTTTCGAAGGAGAAGATTGTTCATCTTGTGCTTGCAAGGTGTGAGGAGATCAAGTAAGGAGAACGGGGCACGTGGATTTCGTGTCAGTGGATTCTTTACAAGAATAACTATAGTCCCGAGGTCGAGGTACAGACTGAGGTGCAGGAGCTAGTGAGTACATATTGTAACTGTTCGTGAACTCTTGATTTCTGGTTCGTGGTTTTTCTTCCTGGATAGGGTTTCCACGCTATATTTTGTGTCTGCCTTCTTGTGGTGATTGCTTGGTAGATATAATTGCTAGTTCGTCTGATTGTTTATTTCCGCTGTGCATTGATTGTTAATTTAAGAACTAGTAGTAATCCATTCTAGTAGCCCATAAATTTGGACTTTCATGAACCCTTTAATGTAAATGGGATCTTTTAATGGCTTTCTTTGAAGTGGGATGGGCTGAATTAGATTACTTGTGTAAATGAGAATAAAGAGGTTCAGGTTTATAGGTTTTGAAAATGGAGAAGTTCTGGAAACATATGCAAGAGAATGAGCTTAAAAAAAATGTCCTTAAACCCACCATTTCTCATGCCCAACGATTTGTGCAGTCATTTGAGATGAAAGAACCTCTCTCTCATTTCTTCTTTTCCATTTCTTCATTCTCTCTTCTCAATCCATCCAAGAGGGGATTGCATGTGAGTTTGGGAGTGAAATCTTGCTTCTCCACCTCTTACTACACCTTTCCATTCCATTAAATTGACAAGAACTCTAAGCTCAGATCTGATCTCATTAGAATTGGTTGATTTGTGATGCACATGACCAAATGAGTGCATGAGGGTTCCAATTACTTACAGTGATGTGGCTGTAGTTGAGTTTTAGCCAAGTTGTGGTAGTGGAGAGAACCACAAAATGGGGGAAAAGAACCACTGAATTGAACCGGAAATTCCTTTTTTTTTTTTTTTACCAAAGTTCTACCTACTGTAATCTAGGAGGGACCTTATAGGGCCTCCCCTTGTGATACCCTTCACTACTATGGACCACTGGAAATTACTTGATCATGAAGGATCTTTTGAGGCAAGGATCCTTATATGATTATTCGCCCTTTCATTCATACAGTACCATTATTTAGTTGTGGTAATTCAATGTATCTTGAATATACAATGTAGCACCAATTAGAGGATAGCAATACATTGAATTCTATGATTCTTATAATATAATGGACAGTGATGAGAGGCGAATACTTAGATTAGCTTGATTAGTAAATTTTCTTGATTCCTCAAATCTCAGTGCATGTACATCTTGTTTTAATATATTCATGACTTCATACCCTAAATTAGTAAGTGTTCATATACATCGACTGTGTTTCTTTTGTACTCCTAATTTAATTGTCATTCTATTGTTATTCGTGTTAGTTTTATGGACTCAATCCAGTAGATGATATAATAAATTGATTAAATTCTTTATTTATTCATATATTCATGCTTACTTTTCATGAGATGAATGGTAATTTATTATATACTTGCACATAACTAATACGAATGACATGATGGTTCATGAGATGAACCGGAGTCCACAAGTATATTTGATGTAACACATGTGTATGGATGAGATCTACATACGGGAGACATGTGTAGCAAATCTTATACTTAAATACTATCACAACCAGTGATGAGACTGAACATCTCATACTGACAAGGTTGCAGTACTTTGATCACTATGAGATAGTGTGATTTGTCTCGATCATCAGAATGGAAGATTCTGGATCATAGTGCTGGTACATTGGATGTATTGAAGGACCATGAGAAGCACCTTATAAACACTGTCTTTACTTTAAGGTCTGCTCTCATAATTTCCTAGCAATAGGCTCTCAATCCCGAGACATTAATGAACTCAAGTTTCTATCTATTCATTTACTTTGAGTCACCAATGAGTGAGGCCAACTGTAGGTCAACACCTCGGTGATTTGGGTATGTGGTAGTAGAGCCGTGGAAACATTCAATGGTCAAGATGGAATCTATCACTAATATCTCCTTGTGCCAATTAATGGATTTATCATTGGTAAGTGCGCACCCATTCCGATTAAGAGTTAATTGGAAAGGTACCTATGATCATTATAATTAATTGGGGCTCAAGGATAATAAGATATGGATATAGTTTGGAAGACAGGTCCAATTGATCCATGGATATTGATAGAGGGGTCTACTTGTGGTAATGTGGAAGTTTAGGGTCTTCTATGAAATATTCCTAAGACTGGAGTTCAATTGCATTTATATAGTGGAGTTATTTGCAATTAACTGTGGGACCGAATTACACATGAGCTGTGGGGTCGCGTGTCCCAGTTGGAGCCAGCTTTCTAAGGAATCCCTAGTGGTTCCCACGCTAGCCCAATTATTAGAAAGTATCTAAGTCTAGTTGAACTCTAAAAGGAAAGTTACTATTTCTATTTGAAGTAAAACTTCTAATAGTGATAATAGTAGGCTTACTAATTTTAGTAGAATTAAGACTTCAATTTTAATTAGAAAGGAATTGGAAAGTTACTAATCATATTTGAAGTGAGACTTCTAATTATGATATGGTAAGTTACTAATTAATTAATGGAAGTAAGACTTCTATTTTAATTAAGAAGAGATAGTTACTAATTGTTTGGAAGTAAGATTTCTAATGGAAATTAGTAAGTGAGGCTTGCAAAAGCTATAAATAGAGAAGGAAAAAGGGGTGTTGGACGTCCATGAATAGTCCCATTATTGGGATTCACGCCAAGCCCCTTTAGAGTGCAAGAGTTGCACGTTTTTCCTCTCTTTCCTCTTCTAGTTTTCTTTCTAGTTCCTCCCTAGAGTTCGTAGTAGTTTTCTCTTGGAGATCCCACCATCTTCTTGAGACAAAGGAGAATCTGATACGGGTCATAGCGTGGAAGATCAAGAGGTCTTGGAGATTCCTATTTGATTAATGAAAGCGTTTCATCATCAAAGAAAGACACAACTTCTCCATTAGAGCACAACTGAGCTCCAAAGGTATAATCTACTTCCTTGCATGTTGTAGATTTATTTGTAGCTTATATGTTGCTGGTTCTATCGTTTAGATAGATTGTGTCAGACCCCGACCCAGGTTTGAAGTATTTAATTATGTTTTAACCGTGATTAGTGGATAAGTGGGGTTAGTGGACGATTAGCTTATTTTATTAAGCTAGATTAGAATGTTTGATTAGCTTTGAGAACCTTTGATTAGTCTTTGACTTAAGTTTGACACGGGCCGGGGCGCCCGTGGATTGTGTGTGAAATCGTTGAGTTTATTCATGATGCTTGTGAAATCCCAATTTATGTGTATTTTGACTTATTTCCTCTAGATCATCAACTTTCATCTTTTGGCCAACTTGATTTTGTGATTAGAAATCGCGTTTTTCGAGAAAAAGGGCAAAACTGACATTTCACACAAAACCTGTACCCAAATTTCAAAAATTTCAGAAATTGTCAAAAATATACTTTTTGGAAAGTAGAAATTTCGCTGATCATTTTTGTCTTCTTCGTCGTTTTCGTTCGGGGCCCGCAAGTACCATTTTTAGTCTTGTGAAGACCGGGGCCCACAAGTCACCTCTTATAAGAAGGGGATTCTTCTTCTTCTCCTTCTTCATTTCATTTCCAGCAAGAGTCATTTGCTAGGGTTTTTCCTCTTTCTCCACACTTTCTCTCTCATCAAAAACTCTCACTTGGTGAGGTGTTCTTGGAGGATTGATCTCCTCAAGTTCTTCCTCCCTCTTCAAGCTCTCCAAAGATACCCTTCTTGAGGTTTTGAGCTAAGTGAAGGCCCTCATTCAAGCCTCTCTTCTTTGTTTGGGTTCCTCAAGGTTAGCATTGGTTTCCTAAACTCAAGATCCTTGTTTTCCTCTCCATTTGGAGTGTTTTAAACCCATTTGCTAGGGTTTCCTTAGAGGTTTACCAATGTTGACATTTTAGGGTTTTCTTGGGAAAATTTTGGGGTTTTTGTAGATTTGGAGCTTGAGGCTCTAAGGCTTGGTTTGAAGAGTGATTTTGATCATATCTTGGCTAGAGGCAAGTAGATTTCAACATTAATGTGATGCTTTCTCTCATTTGGTTCTATTTCATGAATTTTCCTTTTTGTGTTAATCTTCCTTAGTCTATGAGTTTATTATGCTTTAATGAACCATTGTAATAGCTATCTTAATTTATGTTGTTGTTTTACCATGCATTGGAAGTTATTCTCACCTTGGCTTCTTGGAAAGTTTGGTTTCATTATGTTCAAGTTGGGTGTTCAAAGAAACTTTGATTCTTTTAAAAAGTCTTGAATTTCTGAAATTGAATGATTATGGATGATGGTTTGATGATTTGTGGAGGTTGAGAAGAGGCCCAAGTTGTTGTAAAATGGTGCAAGGAAGAAAGGGAATGGAAATGATCAAGAAAAGAGGGAAAAAAGGAGGTTTTCTGCACACTCGGGCTGGACTGGGCAGGCCTAGTCCGCTCGAGTGACCCACTGGGCCGCTCGAGCGGACCAGGCACTGCCTGGCCCTCGCTCGAGCGACCCACTGGGCCGCTCGAGCGACCCAGCTACTGTCTGGGTCCGCTCGAGCGAGCCCAGCTCAGTCTGGGCTCGGGTTTGGGCCTGGTTAAGGGTCCATTTAAGGCTGTTTGATGGCCCAATTGAAGATTGTGATGAGCCCATTTCCTAGGTGTCTTTTGGGCCTGTTTTAAGGTCAACTCTCGGGCTGTTTTTGAGTCCTAATGTTGGGCTATTTATGACATGAATTGTGGGCTACTTTAGGGACTGTTTGGGCCTGCTTTTAATGGACTGTTTGAGCTTGGATAAGGCCAGTTGTGGGCCTGATTAAAAGGGACTTAAACCTACTTTTAAGGAAGACTTATTGGGTATAACATTCAAGTCCACTTCAAGCCTATGTCCAAAGCCCAATTCAGCCCTTTTATCCTTTCCTATAAGTGAAGCCCATTCAACCTTTTTCAAGCCTAGAATTCATGGTAAGAAGTGTCTTGGACTATGGCCAATACCACTTGGGAAAACCTCAAGTCTAAATGTACACTTAATCCCTTATGATTGTCAATGATCTTCGGTGGCACCAAATCACTTTCTTTTAATGACAATGAAGGGGTCAAATGTATATCGAGACTACCCGCTTTAGTCGATCGAACCATCATACATTCTTTTGTGTAAAAAGACTTTTGTTTTGGTTCTTTCTCCAATTCTTTTTAATGTTTTGAAGTGGGTTACCCCATATTTTAGTAATGATGAAACTACTCACCTGTTTTGCTTGGCTTTGCCAATATGCATTGTTTGGAGTAGTTCTCTTATCGACTTTGGAAATGTATCTTATAAATAGAATTGCATTTCTTCGAGGTTTCGGATTTTCACTATAATGGCACCACTAGGCTTAGGTCACCTTGTCGGACTGATCATCCGGCTTGGGGTCTTTAATTTGTCTGCCAGCTGGAGTTTGGATTCTGTCTGTACCGACCATGGCAACGGTAATTATCCGGTTCCACGAGTAGTGGCTACGGTTCTGTCTGATAACGACTATGTCGTTCCGGTCCCACGATTAGTGGCTACGGTTTGTCTGCTCCGGTTACTTCGGTAACAGGAGAATATAGCTTTATGTGGGTTGCCAATGTTTTTATGCATTAATATTCATCTCATGGTATTTGTTTATGTTACTCATCATGACATTGGATTTGTAAACCATCGAGATGTATCTTCTATCTTTACTTCGACATTGTTATTAATCGTGATTTCATCGTAGCTCTTACTTATCATGTTTTGTTTCGCTCTCATCCTATTATTGTTGTAATTGCTTGCCAGACCGTCGTGTCTGACTCTCTTTTGTTTGGTGCTAGATGTCGAGCCCCTCGCGGTTGAGGCGCACTTCGAGGCGGAACCTATAGTTCCAGTGGAGGGCGAGTGCGGCCCGATGATGTCATTTAGACGTCGGGTTGCCTTGGAGCTGCGATCACATTTTGGGGATTTCATGATATACATTTTGGGTTTTTGTCATGGCCATTGTTGGCTTATCTTCTTTTGGAAAAAATTTGTAATTAATGATGAACTTTACTTTTGTATCAAATTTAAACTAACTTTGTGGCCTACTATGAAATGTTTCTCTTTTGATGCTAGTCTCTTGCGTTCTCATTTTATACCCGTTTGAGAGACTTTTATGTTTGCTACAATGCTTCCGCGTAAGTCATTTGTATGAAAGTGATTCTTATATATCACTATTGGACCGGATTCCGTGAATCCTTACCGCGGAAACCTGTGGGAAACTAGCGTGTGCGGGCGGAATTTTCCGGCCCGTCGCGCCGCGTCCCCGGATTAAGGCCTCGTTTAGCGGGACCTCGGTCCGGGGGCGTGACAGGCTTGGTATCAGAGCGAGAAATATTTGAGGCAATTAAAATTGGATTAGAAACATAAGGACGTGGCAAGGATTCGTTAGCATTACCGTTAGTTAGCATCGATTTGGGTTTGGGAACGCTTTATTATTATATCTTGTTGTACTAACAAGTTGTTTTGCAGCACTATGTCTCCGCGTAGACCCCCGGCAAATGCGAATGCATCGGGTAGCAATCATGACAGCGAGATTGAAAACCCGGTGACAGGTCAATTTCAACAATTCATGCAATTGTTGGTTGAACAACAGCAGCGAGCCAATGAAAATCAAGCTCGATTTCAAGAACAGATGGCCAAGAAAGATGAGGAATTGACTCAAGTCCAAAGGCAATTGCTTGAAGTGTTGGGTAGGAGGCCGGAACCAGTGCCTAATGTGGAAGCGGTGCAGAATAGGGACCGAGACCCTAATGTTCTATTTGAGAAGTTCAGAAAAAGGGGTCCTAAAGAGTTTACGGGTCATCATGCCTCCATGGATTGCTATAGTAAGACCGTTGTGTTTAGGTTGGATGGGTTGTCCTCCGGAGTGAAGTTTCAGGGAGAGAAAAGGGTTTCCCCAGTTAGGTTTATTTCAGCTCTTTCTGCAGCTAAATTGTTAAGATCAGGTTGTGAGGGATTTATTGCTTTTGTTTCCAAGGACGAACAGTCCCTAGGGGTGGAGAATGTTCCGATAGTGTGTGAGTTTCCCGATGTTTTTCCAGAAGAGATTCCAGGGTTACCACCTGTCAGAGAAGTTGAGTTTACAATAGAGTTGGTGCCAGGAACTGCTCCGATTTCCATTGCTCCTTATAGGATGGCTCCAGCAGAGTTAGGTGAATTGAAGTTACAATTGCAAGAGTTGCTAGATAAAGGCTTTGTTAGGCCAAGTGTTTCCCCATGGGGAGCCCCAGTGCTTTTTTGTCAAGAAGAAATATGGAAGTTTGAGGATGTGTATAGACTACAGGAAGTTGAACCAAGTGACCATCAAGAACAAGTACCCTTTGCCTAGGATAGACGAGTTGTTTGATCAGTTGCAAGGTGCAAAGTTTTTCTCGAAGATAGATCTGAGGTCCGGATACCATCAGTTGAGGGTTAGAGAATCTGACATCCCGAAG
Source organism: Litsea cubeba (assembly GCA_012931725.1). Classification (NCBI taxonomy): domain Eukaryota; kingdom Viridiplantae; phylum Streptophyta; class Magnoliopsida; order Laurales; family Lauraceae; genus Litsea; species Litsea cubeba. Next base: position 44,873,890 of record CM022954.1, read on the forward strand.
ACAGCTTTTCGAACTAGATATGGGCACTATGAGTTTTTGGTGATGCCCTTTGGACTGACTAATGCACCAGCGGTATTCATGGCCCTCATGAATAAGATTTTCGCACCCTATCTAGATCAGTTCACCGTCGTCTTCATTGATGATATTCTAGTGTATTCCAAGTCAAGAGAAGATCATGAGCAGCATTTGAGGACTTCTTTGCAGTTGTTGAGAGATAATCAGTTGTTTGCGAAGCTTGGGAAGTGTGAGTTTTGGTTAGAGCAAGTCTCTTTTCTTGGTCACATTATTTCTGAAGAAGGGCTAGTAGTTGACCCATCAAAGATAGAAGCAGTTATCAATTGGGAGAGACCGAAGAATGTGACAGAGATTAGAAGTTTTCTGAGTTTGGCAAGTTACTATAGGAGATTCGTTCAAGGCTTTTCATCCATTGCAGCACCGTTGACTAAGTTAACCCGAAAGAATGTGCCGTTTGTATGGTCAGAGAAATGTGAAGCTAGTTTTGAAGAGTTGAAAAAGAGGTTGACTTCAGCGCCTGTCCTCACCTTACCTTCGGGGAGTGGTGGTTTTGTTATCTTTACGGATGCTTCAGGAGTAGGACTCGGTTGTGTTTTGATGCAAAATGGAAATGTGATTGCATATGGCTCGAGGCAATTGAAGGAACATGAAAAGAAATATGCAACACACGATTTGGAGTTGGCAGCTATAGTTTTCGCGTTGAAGATGTGGAGACACTACTTGTACGGAGAAAAATTTGAAGTTCATTCGGATCACCGTAGTCTTCAGTACTTGTTCTCTCAAAAGGAATTAAATATGAGGCAAAGAAGGTGGATGGAGTACATCAAGGACTACGATTTTCCGATTATCTATCATCCGGGGAAAGTTAACGTAGTGGCTGATGCGTTGAGTAGGAAATCAGTTTGTTTGGCCAGTTTGCATGGGTTTTACAATTTTCAGCAATTTGAGGATTTGAGAGTAGAGTTTGAACCTTTGAGGGAAGGAGTTGTGTTGGCAAATATGACAGTGTCCGAGCCAGTCTTCATTCAGAAAATTAAGGACACTCAGATGCAAGATCCAGACTTGGCTAAAATTGTGGAGCATATCTCGGAAAGGCCAGATTTTCAGATGTTGGATGGAGTTTTGTACTTCCGTGGCAGACTTTGTGTTCCTAAAGTAGACAATTTGAAAGATGACATTATGGCAGAAGCTCATAATACGAGGTATTCAGTGCACCCAGGGAGTACGAAGATGTATCAAAATTTGAAGAGTCGTTTTTGGTGGAACAATATGAAGAGAGAGATAGCAGCCTTTGTGTCTAGGTGTATGACTTGTCAATTAGTGAAGGCGGAACATCAAAAACCACCTGGTCTTTTGCAACCGTTAGAAATCCCAGAGTGGAAATGGGAACACCTGACAATGGATTTTGTATCAGGTTTACCGACTACAAGCAAAGGGAACAATGCCATTTGGATCATAGTGGATCGGTTAATGAAGTCGGCTCACTTTATTCCTCTGAAGACCGGTAAGAAGATGCACATGTTGGCTTTAGCTCAAGCCTTTGTGAAAGAGACTGTTAGTCGTCATGGTCAGCCGGTTTCCATCACTTCCGATCGGGATAGTAGATTTGTTTCGAGGTTTTGGAAGACTTTGCATGAATTGATGGGAACGAAGCTTCAATTCAGTACAGCGTACCACCCGCAGACGGATGGTCAGTCGGAAAGGACCATTCAGACCCTTGAAGATATGCTTAGGGCTTGTGTCCTTGATTTCAAGAATCAGTGGGACGAGAATTTACCGCTTTGTGAATTTGCCTACAACAATAGTTACCATTCAAGCATAGGAATGACCCCTTTTGAAGCGCTATATGGCAGGAAGTGTAGAACCCCCGTGTGTTGGGAAGAAGTCGGAGAACGCAGTTTTCATGGTCCATCTTTAGTCGAGGAAACAAGTGATAAAGTCAGAATTATCCATGAGAGATTGAAGATTGCGAGGAGCCGACAGAAGAGCTATGCTGATGTTAGAAGGAAGGATCTCCAATTCCAAGTTGGAGACAAGGTATTCTTAAAGGTATCTCCGGTCAGAGGGACACTGAGATTTGGGCAGAAGGGCAAATTGTCTAAGAGATTTATTGGACCGTATGAGATCTTGAGTCGGATCGGGGAAGTGGCGTACAGATTAGCTTTGCCTCCAGAACTGTCGGGTGTGCATAACGTGTTTCACGTGTCAATGTTAAGGAAGTATGTTTCGGACCCTTCGCATGTGCTACAACATGAGCCGTTGGATGTCAGAGAGGATGCCACATACATCGAAAAAACCGGCAGAGATTATTGACACCAAGGAGCAAGAACTGAGGAATAGGACAATTCAGTGGGTAAAGATTCGTTGGGAGAATCATGGACTAGAAGAAGCCACTTGGGAGCTTCGTGAGCAAGTCCAAAAGAAGTACCCCCAGCTATTCCCAGAGGTTAGTGATCATTTGGAGGACCAAATGTGATTCTTAGGGGTGGAGGATGTCAGACCCCGACCCAGGTTTGAAGTATTTAATTATGTTTTAACCATGATTAGTGGATAAGTGGGGTTAGTGGACGATTAGCTTATTTTATTAAGCTAGATTAGAATATTTGATTAGCTTTGAGAACCTTTGATTAGTCTTTGACTTAAGTTTGACACGGGCCGGGGCGCCCGTGGATTGTTTGTAAAATCGTTGAGTTTGTCCATGATGCTTGTGAAATCCCAATTTATGTGTATTTTGACTTATTTCCTCTAGATCATCAACTTTCATGTTTTGGCCAACTTGATTTTGTGATCAGAAATCACGTTTTTCGAGAAAAAGGGCAAAACTGACATTTCACACAAAACCTGTACCCAAATTTCGAAAATTTCAGAAATTGTCAAAAATATACTTTTTGGAAAGTAGAAATTTCGCTGATCGTTTTTGTCTTATTCGTCGTTTTCGTTCGGGGCCCGTAAGTACCATTTTTAGTCTTGTGAAGACCGGGGCCCATAAGTCACCTCTTATAAGAAGGGGATTCTTCTTCTTCTCCTTCTTCATTTCATTTCCAGCAAGAGTCATTTGCTAGGGTTTTTCCTCTTTCTCCACACTTTCTCTCTCATCAGAAACTCTCACTTGGTGAGGTGTTCTAGGGTTTTTCCTCTTTCTCCACACTTTCTCTCTCATCAGAAACTCTCACTTGGTGAGGTGTTCTTGGAGGATTGATCTCCTCAAGTTCTTCCTCCCTCTTCAAGCTCTCCAAAGATACCCTTCTTGAGGTTTTTGAGCTAAGTGAAGGCCCTCATTCAAGCCTCTCTTCTTTGTTTGGGTTCCTCAAGGTTAGCATTGGTTTCCTAAACTCAAGATCCTTGTTTTCCTCTCCATTTGGAGTGTTTTAAACCCATTTGCTAGGGTTTTCCTTAGAGGTTTACCAATGTTGGCATTTTAGGGTTTTCTTGGGAAAATTTTGGGGTTTTTGTAGATTTGGAGCTTGAGGCTCTGAGGCTTGGTTTGAAGAGTGATTTTGATCATATCTTGGCTAGAGGCAAGTAGATTTCAACATTAATGTGATGCTTTCTCTCATTTGGTTCTATTTCATGAATTTTCCTTTTTGTGTTAATCTTCCTTAGTCTATGAGTTTATTATGCTTTAATGAACCATTGTAATAGCTATCTTAATTTATGTTGTTGTTTTACCATGCATTGGAAGTTATTCTCACCTTGGCTTCTTGGAAAGTTTGGTTTCATTATGTTCAAGTTGGGTGTTCAAAGAAACTTTGATTCTTTTAAAAAGTCTTGAATTTCTGAAATTGAATGATTATGGATGATGGTTTGATGATTTGTGGAGGTTGAGAAGAGGCCCAAGTTGTTGTAAAATGGTGCAAGGAAGAAAGGGAATGGAAATGATCAAGAAAAGAGGGAAAAAAGGAGGTTTTCTGCACACTCGGGCTGGACTGGGCAGGCCCAGTCCGCTCGAGCGACCCACTGGGCCGCTCGAGCGACCCAGCTACTGTCTGGGTCCGCTCGAGCGGACCTGGGTCTGCTCGAGCGAGCCCAGCTCAGTCTGGGCTCGGGTTTGGGCCTGGTTAAGGGCCCCTTTAGGGCTGTTTGATGGCCCAATTGAAGATTTTGATAAGCCCATTTCCTAGGTGTCTTTTGGGCCTGTTTTAAGGTCAACTCTCGGGCTGTTTTTGAGTCCTAATGTTGGGCTATTTATGACATGAATTGTGGGCTACTTTAGGGACTGTTTGGGCTGCTTTTAATGGACTGTTTGAGCTTGGATAAGGTCAGTTGTGGGCCTGATTAAAAGGGACTTAAACCTACTTTTAAGGAAGACTTATTGGGTATAACATTCAAGTCCACTTCAAGCCTATGTCCAAAGCCCAATTCAGCCCTTTTATCCTTTCCTATAAGTGAAGCCCATTCAACCTTTTTCAAGCCTAGAATTCATGGTAAGAAGTGTCTTGGACTATGGCCAATACCACTTGGGAAAACCTCAAGTCTAAATGTACACTTAATCCCTTATGATTGTCAATGATCTTCGGTGGCACCAAATCACTTTCTTTTAATGACAATGAAGGGGTCAAATGTATATCGAGACTACCCGCTTTAGTCGATCGAACCATCATACATTCTTTTGTGTAAAAAGACTTTTGTTTTGGTTCTTTCTCCAATTCTTTTTAATGTTTTGAAGTGGGTTACCCCATATTTTAGTAATGATGAAACTACTCACCTGTTTTGCTTGGCTTTGCCAATATGCATTGTTTGGAGTAGTTCTCTTATCGACTTTGGAAATGTATCTTATAAATAGAATTGCATTTCTTCGAGGTTTCGGATTTTCACTATAATGGCACCACTAGGCTTAGGTCACCTTGTCGGACTGATCATCCGGCTTGGGGTCTTTAATTTGTCTGCCAGCTGCAGTTTGGATTCTGTCTGTACCGACCATGGCAACGGTAATTATCCGGTCCCACGAGTAGTGGCTACGGTTCTGTCTGATAACGACTATGTCGTTCCGGTCCCACGATTAGTGGCTACGGTTTGTCTGCTCCGGTTACTTCGGTAACAGGAGAATATAGCTTTATGTGGGTTGCCAATGTTTTTATGCATTAATATTCATCTCATGGTATTTGTTTATGTTACTCATCATGACATTGGATTTGTAAACCATCGAGATGTATCTTCTATCTTTACTTCGACATTGTTATTAATCGTGATTTCATCGTAGCTCTTACTTATCATGTTTTGTTTCGCTCTCATCCTATTATTGTTGTAATTGCTTGCCAGACCGTCGTGTCTGACTCTCTTTTGTTTGGTGCCAGATGTCGAGCCCCTCGCGGTTGAGGCGCACTTCGAGGCGGAACCTATAGTTCCAGTGGAGGGCGAGTGCGGCCCGATGATGTCATTTAGACGTCGGGTTGCCTTGGAGCTGCGATCACATTTTGGGGATTTCATGATATACATTTTGGGTTTTTGTCATGGCCATTGTTGGCTTATCTTCTTTTGGGAAAAATTTGTAATTAATTATGAACTTTACTTTTGTATCAAATTTAAACTAACTTTGGGGCCTACAATGAAGTGTTTCTCTTTTGATGCTAGTCTCTTGCGTTCTCATTTTATACCCGTTTGAGAGACTTTTATGTTTGCTACAATGCTTCCGCGTAAGTCATTTGTATGAAAGTGATTCTTATATATCACTATTGGACCGGATTCCGTGAATCCTTACCGCGGAAACCTGTGGGAAACTAGCGTGTGCGGGCGGAATTTTCCGGCCCGTCGCGCCGCGTCCCCGGATTAAGGCCTCGTTTAGCGGGACCTCGGTCCGGGGGCGTGACAGATTGTCTTACTGATCATGATGGCTGAGATTGAGGACATAGATCTTGGACTGGGTTTTATAGCCTTCTGGATAGTTGATCACTGCATCAAGTGGGTCAAAAGTTTTTGAAACCTATCCTAGAGGCCTACCCTATTTCCAACAATTCGTACTGCTAATTTGAGAAGTCTTGACTAGAATTGTTAATGTACATGTATGAGATGAATGGTATCGTATGAAATGATCAGTGTGGTCTACTCAAGTTCAGTTTGTTTATTGATTTGAATGAGTCGGTACTACTTAGTTTCGACCGGACAATACCCGACGGGGTTGACTCTTAGTTTAGATTTGTGAACATTGATGCGCAGTAGATAGTCTGGAGCACCGGAACTGTAGAACCCAGGTAGCCAATTGAATCTTTGGCCGGGTCACTGGTGACATATCCCAAAACACGTTCTCTCTTTGAGAGGATTTAGCTAATGTGGTTACCAACTAGAATGTATAAGTTTCCATTATTATTGATTCTTTAAGCATGATTTAAATTTGAATGCACAATTGCCTAGTCTACCTTTATATGATCTCTTTCAATCTTTTGTCATCAATTCTGAAATTTGATACATGTTCCAGCTCATTATAAACCGGTCTCACTTTTCCTTCATTTCAAACAACTTCTTGCATTTAGCCAAAACATTTCTGTTGATATGCCATCTGCATAAAAGATGTTTAGCACTGGGGAATACATTAGATATGGCATTCATTAAAGTTATCTCTCTGTCTGTGACAATAACACGAGGAAGAACACCCTCGCCAATCACGGTATGCAATATACCCAATGCCCATGAGTAGCAGTCTTCGCGTTCATTCTGGAGATATACAATGCATACAAAAAAACTCTTCTCTGTGGATGTCACCCCAACAATCTCCAATAAAGGCATTCGATACCGATTGGTCTTGTAAGTGCAATCCATTATAAACACTTGAGGAAATGCACGTACGTACGTAATAAGTCTAAGCTGGTATGGTGTGTGAGGAACAAGTTAGTGATAGCATCTATTTCGAGACAGTTCCTATGTCGCTCAATGTACTTATGCTCCGCCAATAATTGAAACAGTTGCTGCTTCTGACTCCTTGTAGCCCTCTCCACAACTATATGCCTATGACGTGCATTGTAAATGGTCTTCATTGTGCTTATATTTAACTCACTTTTATGTTTCAATGTCACCAATATATCCTTTGGCTGAACCATATTCTTGGACATGTCTACCAGCAATGAAGTTTCCTCCTCTGTTAATTTCCCTGCAAATGAGTGCCCTTCTAGGAATTTTGCAGCTGGATGATTATACACACCATATACTACATGCAACATCCATTCATCATTTGAGCCCACCACTTTGCCTTGTAACGTGAATGGGCATCCACATTTCTTCGAACCAGTCAGCTTCAATTTCTTCCCTACACTCCCATCTTTAGTTACCCTCATGTCTCTATAAGAGTCACTCCTCTCACACGCAAGGGTCAGTCTTGATTTTTTATTTCTGTTGTTGGGCGTTGCTGATGTCTTAATCACAACAATAAAATCGTTTCTCCTCCCAACATCACGAGCCCATTTAATTAGTGCTCCTCGGCTAGTGAATATCTGCACATAACCAAATCAAATTAGATTGAACCAAGTGACAACATCAATTTAAATATCGAATGATTCATCTACATTTATTACCTCTTGGGTGATAAACTCATTGCTATAGTCCACCTTACATTCCAACCCAACCTTGCTGCATTTAGTAGGCACATTCCACTGCTATGGAACCAACTTTGTTAGAGTATGTAAATAATACAACTGCACGGCTCTGAATTTTCGAACATAATCAAATTGTTCGGCCATGAATGGTCGAATTTAATCCTTCTGTTTGGTTATGAATGGCCGAATTAAATGCTTCTGTTCGGTCCTGAAGTGCCGTTAAATGATGAATTGTTCGATACTATGATGCCACCCAAAGTAAAACGGAACGGATATGCAAGGCCGAATGGTTCGTCTCAAACTAAAAAAACAAATCGTGATGAATGCGTTGACTTTGTCATTGCTAGACTGATCGGGAACCATGCTCTGCTTGTCCTTTGGCTCGTCCATTGCTTAAGAATGCTATTTCAATGTGTTACAACTTGGAATGAAATCAAAATAAATGAGATGAAGTAAAATAGAGGCAACAGTGAGTTAAACCGTGAGATGTTTGATGAAAGAGAGGGGATAACAATGAGAGTGAGACTGAGAAGGAAATGCAGCTTTTGTTTTGAAAATAGATTAGTGAGACTGAGATTAGAATGAAAGCTAGGAGATTGCCGTCGTTTGAGGGAGACTAAACTTTCAACGTGATGGAGGGAAGAAGTGGGAGTGTAGAAAGAAGATGGGAGGGGTTGATACTTCTTGCTGGAGTCCTTTTTGGTAAATTTACAAGTGGGTATTTTAATCTCCATTTATTGCAATGTGTGGAGAGTTATTTTCAGTGTGCATGTAGTAGCTCTCATCTTCTATTTAGAGGAGTCCTTTGGTCATCTGGATCCAAAGTAACCTCAAAAAAGATTTCTAAGGAGAGTTCCATGTTTGGTAAACATAGAGGATTTCTATCATCTATAGGATGTGTGATCCAATGTTATAAAGTTTTTTTTACAATTTTTTCAGAATCCATGAAAAACCTAAGGACTAAGCTTTCACTTGGTAGATGTTTTAGGCATTCTGGATAATCTGAACGGTTAAGATCTTGTGAAAGGAGCCCATAGGAATAAAAAATTAATATGAAAGGGTCTAGACATGTTTGCAAATACCTCAAAATTCATGAAGGATCAACCGTTGGAATATGATCCCTGAGCCGTGTTCAACCATATGGAAATGATGCATGGTTTGGATCATGATCTTAGGGCCCACAAGAACAATAAAATTGAAAAAAAAAAAGATTGGGAAGACATTTTATTTTTTATACTATAGTAGATCAACGGTCTGGATGTTTTGGCTATTTTGTCATGAATCACCACGAATCATGCCGCCAAATTTGTCCACATAGCCGTTGTGGGGCTTTTTTGAAGAGAATTGACGATCCTGATTTTGTAAATGGGGCCCATAAAATATCAGAGATTGTGATCCAATTGTTTGGGCTTTTTCTTAAAGTCTTTGATGAATCAATGAATGATATTTGACTTGCTAGCCGTTTTAAACTTTATTAACGGTTCGAATCTTAATCAACAGTCGTACAAAATAGTTTCCAAAGACCCACAAAATTAACGGTCCATACACTATTACTCTGTCTTTCTGCAACCGCGCGGTTTTTTTTCTTTTTTCTTTTTCTTTTTTTTTTTTTTTTTTGGGGGGGGGGGGGGGGGGGCCGCCTCCCAGATATTTTCTGCACTTTAACCAAAGGGGGGGGGGGGGGGGGGGGGGGGGCCTCCCAGATATTTTCTGCACTTTAACCAAATGTGTATTTTCCAGGTAAGTGTAGAAAATGGTGAGTTGGGGGACTCCTCCCAGATATTTTCTGCACTTTAACCAAATGTGGATTTTCCACGGAAGTGTAGAAAAATGGCGAGAAATTATCAGCAATGACCGTTGTCAAACCTACCTATAAAAAAGTTTTTGGATGCATGCATCATTTCGGCGAACTCTCTCTTTTAAATCTTTTAAATCTAACCTTAAAAGTAAGGAGCATCATGGTTGCTAATGGGATTATGGGGCAAGAGCCCATATGGGCCCACCGTTGATTTCAGAGCACCCCGCCGACCACACTGGAAAATTTCTAGCCCTTTATTAATGGCTATTTAGGCCTTGATATTTGTACCATTTGGTCTCCAGGCAAGTTGATATTTGAAATACTAGCATGCTTGCATTTATCCATTGCCTCTCTTCTTCTTCTTCTTCTTTTTTTTTAAGATAAGTTGGTATTTTATTTCTCAAAAACCTCAGGGATAGCCATGTCATTCTACTGATTTTAATGACCTGTGAAGTTCCATTCTTCTGATCAGATAGCCGTATTGGTATGTTCCATAAATTTTGGAAAGTGCTGAATCATAATTCATATCACTTATTCCTGAATATGTATCAGCATCCACATCTGTATGGGGGGGGGGTGGTTGCTTGGGCTTAATGGATTACAGGTATAACTGAAGTTATCTTAATGCAAGAACCCCATTTATGCATAATAGACCATTATGCCCTAGAAGTCCTGGATGCATGCTTCACTTCCGCGAACTCTGTATTTTAACATACGTAGCAAATGCCCAGAATCTAACCTTCAAAAGAGCACCATGGTTGCCAGTGGGATTATGGGCAAGAGCCATATGAGGCCCACCGGTGATTCCAAAGCACCCCTCCCACCACACTGGAAAATTTCTAGCCCTTTCTTATTGGCTATTTTGGTCTTGATATTTGTACCATTTGGTCTCCAGTCAAGTTGATATTTGGAAATTAGTAACCGGAACCTCTCCTCCCTCTTTTCGATCCCGCTCCGAAAACGTGGATCGGTGCTTTCGGAGTAAATTCATCCTTGGAGCACGGTTCGAAGATGCTCGGAGCGTGGATCAACCGAATATGAAGCGAACTGTGTAGAATTTTTAGTTTATGTGCACTTTCTTTTTTTATAAGCTTAACATTTAACTTTTCAATGAAGAAACTTCTTCTGACTTATTAATTATTGTCCATTTTATGTGATCAAATTGCAAAGTTAATTTTTTCTCAATTTTTTATACTTGAATATATGGGTAAGATATATATTTGTGCACATTATTTAATTATTTATAAACTCATAAGCACTATGTTGTATAGGCGCTCCGGACATATAATTATTTTAGAATTTAGCGTTTCGGCGCTCCCACTCCGCGATTTGGGCACCTTAGATTTGGAATACTAGCATCCATGCATTTGGTACCCATTGCCTTTCTTCTACCCGAAAATTGGTAGCATACATCCCATTAAGAGTCAATAGGATCCACTGGGTTTGGTGGAGCGGCATAAGACGTGGGTTTGCACCCCAAGTATTGTGTTCGAGATCCACCTCAGATTTGCCCAGTGTGCATTTGTGTGGGTTTAGCAGGTGCCGCTAGGGAGATTAGTCTTGCGGGGTCAAAGACCTCAATGATACCTATATCATCAGCCCAGTGTGCATTTGTGTGCCTTTAGTGGGTCTACCCGGGGATACGTTGCAACTCTTCCCACTTGTGTGGACTTTCTTACGCTTTTGCGGGCTTTATTCCTACTTCTGTGGACTATCTTCCCGTGTATGTGTGGACTCTCTCTTGGGTTCAAGCCGGATTGGCGGGTTATAAATAATAATATAAAAAAAATCATTTTTTCCCCTTGGTGTGCTACTGTGGTGCACTAAGCAAGCTTTTTCTTCTGTTCTGGGATTATTCCACAGTCTCTACCCACTGACGCGGCAGCTGTCTCGTCAAGGATCCAATAGTTGATTGGCAGTCCAACAACAAGAAGTGGGTAGTGGGTGCATATGGATCTTTGGGGCCCACTAGGATCTACCTTTCATTAGTCTACTCCCCATCGAATTGATCTAGCATCAAAACAATTTTTACACTCATCTAACCTTTACTCAGTGGAATTGAACCCCGAGAAATGACTATGAAGTTTTAAGGCTTTTACATCAATGCTCAATATATTTGAAAAGGACTCAAAACTCTTCAGGATCTTTCAATCCCTCATTATGGGGTGGTAGATTTTTTGTTTTTGGTAAATTATGGGGGTGGGTGGTAGATGAAGTTGCACAGATGGAAAAAGCAGCTGTTTATGTCTTCTCTAATAGACTTGTCTGACTGTTGTGGACCCTTTTTGTTAAGGGAAGCATTTGAGTGGTTGAGATGCTGAGAATCACAGGAATCATCACTATCTTCATGTAGAAAGTCTCCATGTGATTCATACAGACCTGCCAGGTTTTCCACAGCAGCCATAGCTTTCCATGTACAGATGGATATGATTTCTTGGGGACTGGTGGGGGAATAACATAAGAAGTCAAAAGTATTGATAACTTTCCATCCTTTTTCACTTGAGTAGTTAGGTTTTCATCTCATGTGTGCGTGCTCTTTCTTGGGTTCCTAGATCCTTAGCTGGGGTACTGAAAAAAATTAAGATAACTAATCAAACCTTTGTCATTGGATCATTATTGATAAAATAACTATGATATCTCCATATAGAGAAAGTTTTGGGCTAGATTGGTAACTGTAGCAATCGTAGACCCAACTCATATCTCGATTGGTAATTAAAAGTAGAATTGATCCTTCTTATTTTCTTATAGGTTTAGCTTAACTCTCTAACAAAATCAATCAATGATTTGCATTTGAGTTAAGTCCATACATGTTACTTGACCTGCCAACTCAACCTAGCTCATTCTTTGATCTACCAACTCAACTTGAATACGAACCTATTGACATTTTTATCACAATCAATAAATTGGTAAATTGCAGGTCGAGCGTACTCATACTACTTAGCAATGTTGACCCCATTCAAGCCAATTTCTCTATCTTCAAGCTGTCATTTTTTTTTTCTTCTTCTTCTTATTGACTCTTATTACTATCATAGTTTTTGTGTGAAAGTTTAGGTGAATGGCACTTGGTACCTATAGCAGCTTGATGGATGACACTTATCAATCATTTAAAACTCCTTTCCCTTATAAATAGGCCAATACCCTTCCATTTCAATCAAAACACTCCACTTCTTTTAAGTACTATTCTCCCACCATCATCCATATTTTGTTTATTTTTTTGAAAATCTGTATTATCATATTTCCCAGAATGAGCTGAGCTGACTCGTGCTAGGACCTAGGAGTGCTTGAGTCCAAGCAAACATACATGAAAAACTTTGACAAGTCTCATTTTTAAAGGTTTTATTTTTCTTTATTTTGTTAGTTTTTATGTAAGCATTTTTATGCAAATATCTGCTAAACAAAATAGTATTACCACCATATAATGCACATATGTAATAGAAACATAGATCTTCTGATTTTAATTATATTTTTTTAATCAAAATTAAATTTGGTCTTAAAGCTTGGATCCAAGTTCAAGCATATGGTTTTTAAATGGGAGGATTTGGGACTCTCTATTTTCCAAACAAGTGGACTCAAATATAAGCACTAGTTCTTGACCCTGGCTTGGTCTTTTAAAACAAAAACACACTTGAACATGACACAAATGAGGTCTCAACAAGCCCATAGATAAAATATGTTCTTGAGGTTTTTTTAAAAAATAAGTTGAAAGGAATATTTTATATATGAAAATAGTCTTATTATTATTTTTTTTATTTGTTCAATTTAATTTACACCATGCTATTCTGAGTTTTCTTTTTCTTTTTTCTTTTTACTTTTCTAAGTTAAACATCCTCCAGAACTATGATCAGTTCATTACACTACAAGAAAATACATTTTTAGCATCGAACTTATAGCGGCGGCCGGTAAAATTCGTCACTATAAGACACTCTGTTCAATTAATTAATTTTCAGATAAATGATAATATTTTTATTTTGAATTGCAGATATAAGATCATCATTGAGAATGGATGGCGTAGGAAAAATGTATGTTTTAATTTTTTTTTCTTAATTTATAAAATCATAACCTGGCTTAATAAAACCTCTACCCCTTTTGTTTTCTTTATACATTCTAATGTTAATACATAGCCATATTAACTCACAAACCCTAACAAAAGAATTTTAAAAAAATCTATCACTTCCACACACTCTATTCTTCAATTACAATAAATAAAACATAAAGAAATACTTAATATTATATATAATGCATATTTAATATTGCAAATATTGTCCGGTATTTGCCGGTGAAAATGTCGTCCATACTTGCTTAGCACAAGAACCTTTTGCTTGTTACTCAATAAACCTAAACACCCAACCCAACATATTAATTTAGGGTTCAGCTTAATCTTTTAAGTTTTAGGTTGGGTTCAGATTGATACTTTTAATTCAAAAAATAAATGGTTGGTGTTTAAGTTGGCACATGTTACCATGTTGCTCAACCAGGCCCCACCTGACCTATTGACACCCCCAGGTTCTTAACCAATTAAACTAGTGGAAAATTGGATCCATGCCACCATAATTTCAGGTAATCATGCATATAGCTGAAAAAAATAGAGGTTGGGCTACACCAGCTCTTTCACTTGATCTATGAATTGGTTGGACTCTGGATCTGGCCCCTGCGTGTCTCCCACAAGCTTCCCGTGAGTGGGATGTGTGAAATTTCACCATAGGGCCCACCTATTGATAATGAGGACCTCTCAAAATGAATGTCAACCCCTCCAATAATGTAACCTCAAATCTTACTTCACTAGGAGTTGGCCGACCCTAAGATTGAGCACATGAACATTATTATGATTAATGCATACGATTAATGAAGGATAAGATTATGCTAATCATGTTATTAGTTGTGCTCAATCTTACAATGAGACAAACTCTTATTAAAATAGAATTTGAGAATATGTCCCTAGAGGGGATGACAATCGTTTTGAATGGTATGAATTATCAATAGGTGGACTCCATTGTGGAGTTCCACACATCCCACTCATGGGAAGTGTGTAACAGACACTAGGTTAGTCCAAACGATGACATAGCTAGACCCAACTCAAAAATTACTTGGTCTGGGTCAAAGTGTAGGCCCCCGGTGGATCTGGTTATAGGGCCTGAGACCTGAGAGATACGACTACTATAGGATGCCCACCTAAATCTTAAATATCCATGTAGTGCCCTAGATTGGCAACAACAAAAAATTGTGCCTACGGCTTCTCTTGTTCCCGATTGTTTCTCCTTTGGCGCATGTTTGATTTAGTTATTGATCTTGATTGAAAAAAAAAGAGTTTTTTTATATATCCCCGTAAAGTTTGTGTGATCTGCATATAGGCCCCTGAAGTTTTTGTATTTATAAATAGGTACCCACTTTTTCATTTCAATACCTTTCAAATCTCCAAAATAAGTAGGGCATTCGGCGAGAGGTCCCTGAACATTTCACTTACTAGCCTTAGATCCACAATCTTTTTTCATAGTGTGGTAGATCATTTTTTCAAATTTGAAGACCTAAAATGTCCAAGTTACCATTTCTTTAAATCATATGCCATAAATAGTGGAATAAGCCATTAATAATTGTCAACTACCATTTAATTGGCTACGATTAATGAAATCTAATTAATGACATTTTCAAATAAATTTCAAAAAATGGAATAAATTTCAAAAGAACGCAAATGATTTTAAAAACATGCAAATAAATCTTAAAAGATACAAATAAATCTCAAAAAATATAAATAAACTTCAAAATATGCAAATAAATTTCAAAAGATCCAAATAAAATTAAAAAAATATGAATAAATTTCAAAAGACATAAATAAATTTCAAAAAATATAAATAAAGTTTCAAAAGAACGCAAATGAATTTAAAAAGATGCAAACAAATCTCAAAAGATCCAAATAAATTTCAAAAAATGGAAGTAAATTTCAAAAGACGCAAATAGATTTAAAAGATCCAGATAAAATTTAAAAAAAATGTGAATAAATCTCAAAAGACGTAAATAAAATTAAAAAAGGCAAATAAATTTTAAAAAGTGCAAATACATTTGCCAAAACTAAGATAAACTAATTTTTTAAATTTCGAAAAATTCTTCTAAAAACTCAAGTATTTTTGCCAAAACTCAGTTAAATCTATTTTACAAAATACAAATAAATTTAAAAAGACGCAAATAAACTTCAAAAGACACAAGTAAAATTCAAAAACACAAATATATTTTAAAAAATGAAAATAAATTTTCTAAAAAACTCAGATATATTTTCTAGAAATTCAGATAGATTTGTAAAAAAACTTAAATAAATTTGCCAAAAATATAGAAAGACTTGTTAAAAAACTCAGTTAAAATTTTCAAGATGGAGATAAATTTGTCAGAAACTCAGATATATTTGTCAAAAACACAAATAAATTTGTTAAAAACTCCAATAGATTTTCCAAAAATTAAGATAAATTTATCAAACACTCAACGAATGCTGATGGGTAGCGAATGCTCCTGTGTTCTCTCCGATCTTCTTCCTCGGTCACAGTTGCAAGTGGGCAGCAGCGATCACACACGTAGTCCGAATGGCCTGCATTTTAAGTAGTTTTCTTTTCTAATTGATTCTTCCACTTGCGTGGTTTAGATTTTGAAGTGTGCCACTCAGAAAATCCGGACTATGAAGAAGTAAACAATTATGTTCCTTGAAACATCACTTCAAAGAGTTATCATTCACTGATCTCCCAAAAAGGAAATATGAATGGTCTACGTTTAGAGATTTGACATTGACTAGGGTGTAGGACCTATAGAAGAAATTATCATTCAGATATCATTTAGGTTGCTGCCTTTTCTTATTCTTCTCCGGGACGGACTTCCGCCCAGAACCACTCTCCCGACGACGTGCACCAACGGCAACAGGCGACAGCAGCGATAGGTAGCGATTCTGGGCAGTGGAGCGGCGAGCAGTGAGGCCGGCAACTGTTGTAGCCCTGCCGGATCTTCCATCACCGTTTTCTTCTCTGGCGATTTCTGTAATCTACAACAACAGAGCGTCCGGCGAAGCCTCTGCAACTTCGACTTTGTTTTACTTTATACAGTTGAACGGATCTGACGTGGGGCCCACCTCATCAACAGTCTATCCTTCTCCAAGATCAACCACGGGACTGATGGGAGTATTATTTCTTGCAACGACAGAAGTCGAGTCTGCAAGCGATCAGTGCAATTATTTTCTACAACTAGATTGTCTCCTTCGTGTATAGTTATAGTGGATCACGCACAGCACCAAGCCCTGGGAAATCCCTGGTCCCACCATCTTCTTCTCCTCCGATGATAGAAAATGAAACCCAATCCGGAAGAACTGGTCCGATCTACTCCGATGACAAGGCAAACAGAAAATGGAAAAGCAGAGAGGGGCTTTACCTTGCCCTATGAATGAGGGGCTTTACCTTGTCCTACTAGGAATGAGGGGAATGAAAGATTTGAAATTTTAAAATTCAGACTTTATGCCTAAACAGTTAAAAGGACAAATCAGTCATGAAAATATCTGATGTGGCGTATTTAGGGACCTCTCGCCAAAATATGTCTAGCTGTGTGGATTACAGCCCTTAAACGAAACTTGTGTGGACTAGAGCCTTTAAACGTTCCATTTTTTTAAAAGGACAAATCAGTCATGAAAATATCTGATGTGGCGTATTTAGGGACCTCTCGCCAAAATATGTCTAGCTGTGTGGATTACAGCCCTTAAACGAAACTTGTGTGGACTAGATCCTTTAAACGTTCCATTTCAGTAGGGGTGTAAAAAAAATCGAGAAACCGTCTAACCGAACCGAACCGAACCGCGGTTAATAACCGTATTTCACGGTTCGGTTACGGTTACGGTTAATGAAATTCAAAAACCGCACGGTTCGGTTCGGTTACGGTTTTCTATAATAATTCACTGCGGTTAACCGAACCGAACCGTAAAATATGGTTCGGTTAACCGTACACGGTTAACAGTACCGTTATACAAATAAAGGAAAACAATAAGGGGCTGAATGAAATTTCTTAAGTTATGTTTACAAAATGAAACCCTAACCCTTTCTCACTTTCTCTCCTCTGTTTCTCGCCACAATCTGTGTTTTCCTTTCTCACTCCCAATGAGATCTGATTACATTCATGTGAAACATTGATTCAATTATTCCGATTCATGCTCTTCAGATTATAAAATCTTCTCACGCTTCTCTTTGTAGATCATCAACGATTTGAAACACATTTCGCAACATTTCTTTCAGAGATTTAGGGCTTTTGACAATCTGCATTTCCGTTCTTCATTTCCAAGTAGATTCATCTTCTTATTGTCTCTTTGTAGATCATCAACATGCACGGTTTCATCAAACTCCACAACCGTCCAAAGGTAAATCAATCCAATCCAAGCCCTAATCTCATCTTTTACATCTGTTTTAATCAATTACAGATCTTAATCAATCTTTCTCTATATCAGAAGGAACTATTGGATGCGTTGAGCTCGATCGATAAGATGATGTCTCCGCTGCGATCACCCCAAGATACGAAACTTCCTTCACAGGTCTTTCATCTTATCTTTCTTTCTTTCTTTCATTTCAACAATGGGTTTTTGGATTGAATCATCATGACCTCATGAATCCCCATCTGGTTTGTTTTGTTTTTTTCAATGGGAGAAAAGTACTGCATCAAAGTGCAATAAAAATGTGTTGCAGAATCCATGGTTGGGGATTGGGGATGGAGGCTATGTGAATGATGAAATGCCTCAGAATGGGATCGAATGCAGATGTCTCCAGAGGCCACAGTTATTAACCGTAACCGAACCGTCTAATACGGTTAACCGCGGTTCGGTTTTCTACGGTTTTTTTCTTCACGGTTACTGTTACGATTAATGAAATCTAAAAACCGTGGTTACGGTTCGGTTAATAGTTTTTCCAAAATAGCCGGTTAATCTAACCGTTACACCCCTACATTTCAGGGACTTTTCGCTAATTTACACAAATAAGTATTCCTAATGAGAATGGATAACCACCATGAGATTTGTGTTTAACTTTTATGAAAATGACAATTTTTCCCTCTTACATCCATTAAACAAAAATGAGTATATTATTATTTACAAAAATACTGTTATTTTATCTCAAGTCCCAACTGTCTCTCTTAATTACTCTTTAATGCAAATAGATTTTAATTATGTATTTTGAAACTCTAATCAATCTAACAGTGGGTCATGCATAAATTGAATCAATTATAATCAATTATAAGGACAGTCTTTCCTTGTCATTATGATTGATTTGAATCTAATGAAATAGGCTCTACATTGTTGATAAAAATAGATTTATGTGCGGTTATTTTCTCTCACTAAATGTAATTATTAATATTACAAGCTTCAGAGAAAAATAAGTCCAAGCTTTTAAATTTATGCATATAAGGATAAAGAGATGGGCAAAATGTTAATTCAATCTAAAAACTCTTGGCAATTGGAAGGCTACTGATTCTGGGGACACGAAAGGTGTTGAGATGAAAAAGCAAGGGCCTATTTGTAAATACTAAATCCATAGGGGCATATTTACAAATCCTACAAACCTTAAGGGGGTATATTCAAAAAGCTCAAAAAAAAAATTGGGAATCTTTCATTTTTCTTTTTCTACCCTAGCAAGGGGGCCTAGAGCTGGGACCACATGGAACCCACTCTAGTGGGAGAATCCCTTGGGTGAGGTTGTGAGACCCCACCCCTGGTGGGCCCTCAATGTGAATTTGAATACTATTTATTAGCCTAAGTATTTTAATTATATTATTTATGGGGCTTAGTGAGGGTAGTTATGTATTTTCCTAGGGTTAGTCTAGTGGTGTAATTAGTAGAGTCAATATGGTGTCTTTTGTTATTCTTAGAGTTAGTTAGTTTGTTAGAGGCCCTAGCTAGAGTTTTGTATTTACTATAGGGGGTTTGCACCAAAGAATCTTCTAGAAGATCACCTAAAGACCTAATACCCTCTACCCTAACCCTAATCCTATTCTAACCTCAAGGGCAATCTTGTCCCTAACCCAAAAACCCAACCTATATAAACAAAACCCTCCCCCTGCCCTAACAACTACTGTTCATCTCCTTTTCTCTCAAACTACAATCTCTTCTCTCTTCTTCTTCCCCAATTCCCTCCAACGAACCCACATCTCCCCCTCCAATCTCTCTTTTCTCTTCCTCGCCCCAGAAATCCCTGACGGAAGGCCAGCCGAGACCAACCTGCACCATAAGAGCTACTGTCGAGACCTTTTCTCTTTTTCCTGTGGTTTTCTCTCTTTTCCTTCTACCTTCAATTGATCAAGGCAAGTGCACTGTGCTGGTAGTCTAGATTGCATGTTTCCTTCCTTTGATTTGCAGTAGAATTCCAATTTGTAATATATATGTTTAGATCGATCCTTGAGCATGTTTGTTTGGTTCCTTTGGCCATTGATGGATGGGATTACCTCATTTGGATGATCAATGGCCGGTTGATGATGGGTGGATGATGTAGGAATGATTTATTTTGCTTCTGTAATGGTCTATGGAGAAACCCAGGAGAATTGGGTTGCAGTGATGGGTTTTCTGGAGATGGAATGACGAGAACCCACCTCGTTGTGTTGAGATCGGAATCGAAGTAGGACCATCCTTGGTAGATCAGGACCCTACGTCTATGTGAGGGGGGCCTGTGCGGCCATGGGGTGCTACTTGATCTGGATTTTGATCAGAGGTGGACCACCATTCCTGTGCTTAATGAAGAGAAGTTGTGTCCTGTCGCAGAACTGGGTTCTGTAACAGAACACAACACTGATAGGAGAGATGGACAGAGTCCAGCGATGGCCGAGCTCAGCACTCGCAGAGTCCAGCGGTTGCCGAGCTTAGCATTAATGCAGCTCAGTAACTGCCGAACTCATCACTTGCAGAGCCCAGCGGTTGCCGAGCTCAGCGTTAGCGCAGCTCAGCAACTGCCGAGCTCAATGCTGGCCGAACTCAGCGATGGCTGGATTCCACGCTAGCCGAACTCAGAGTTCTGCCGAGCATAATGATTAGGATGAGGTTCGCGTTTTAGCCGAGCTAAGTGTCTAGGCCGAGCTCAGTGCTCAGCCGGGTTCAGTGTTACGGCCGAACTCAGTGTTATGGCCGAACTCAGTGTTTTACTGGGCTCAGCGCCAGACCGGGTTCCGTGCCAGACCGGACTTCGAGCTTAGCCGAACTCAGTGCTTAACCGAGCTGAGAGCTAAACCAATCTCAATGCCTAGCCGAACCCAATGCATTTTCCCGAACTCAGCTGGGTTGCCGAACTGAGCTAGGCCCTTTGCCGAACTGAGTTGGGTAGCCGAACTGAGTGTTCAATTGGGCTCCATTGCTTAGCCGAACTCCGAGATGAATTTCCAGAAAGGCGGGATTCCAACAAAGGAGAATAGAACCTGGGACTTTCCCTTCAGCCAGAATTCTTAGTGTGCACGGCCAACTACCCAGGCCAGGGAGTTAGCCGAACTCACAGGAAGTTCTGGACAAACAGGCTTTGCCTGTAGGGTGTTTTTCCTTCTCTGGTCCCAGTGTGCCGAGCTGACCGCCCAGGCCAGGAGGTCGGCTGAGCACACTGTGTACAGTGACGATCCTCAGATTCTAATTTCTATTGTTGCAATCATATGTAGGGCCCATTGACCATTCAAATAGACTTCCATCACTGTGCCAGCCACGAGTCAATGGTACGGCTCAACTTTGACTCGTGGGGTCCACTAACTAAAGTCCAGGTTATGTAATCTAAGATGATTCGACCTTTATACGTTACCAAATGATGCGCACAACTTCTAAGCACCAAACACAATATTCCTTAGCATCTATGGTTTCACTTAAAGATCGAATTACCTGAGATGGACCTGTATCCGAAAGTGGACCATCTACCTAGGTTGGACTGTTGCTATCTCCCTTTGATCCTTGTACTTGGAGATTCATCTCCCTCATACTATGACTATCACTCTATTGTCCTTATTATTGCTTATGCCTGTTAATTAAATGAAAAATGGAGGACCTAAACCTAGGAATACTTAGAGGTGACCCGGTAATCTGATTTGGTGGATCATTGACCCGTGTCTGTGGCTAGGCGGGCCCTTTTTATGGCCTAAGTTGGATGTGAATCACCCTAGAATGGAGAGGTTAGATTGTATGGGCTTGTGACCCATTAAGGTTGTAAATGGATCATATGTCATTGGATATGGACTTGTATCTCATATGGACTGTTATAGATCAGGCCATGTATTTGGTGGGCCTTGGTATGGATCCAATGATTGGTATGGATCCAATGATGGGATTGGACTTGGACTATGATCCACAGTTTATATTGAGTACTTGGACCTCTTAGGGACTTTTATTAGGACCTTGTTCACGCAAGGTAAAGCCTAGACAGACACAGACCTTTATTGTTTCCGAGTCGGCATAGACATTCACTGAGTTGATTTAAGCTCAGCCAGTTGGACTGATCATCACTGGTAGGAGCTATTGAGATTTGTTGTGTGGCTATCATGATGAGCACTGTTGGGACGGACGGTGTGATGCCGGTTCCGGTCGTTGTGGATGATGTTGATGATGTTTTGCAGGGTTAGTAATCCCTAGCATTAGCTTAGGATCCCTACCGCGACTGTGTTCAGTATGGGAGGGCCGCGGCATAATATCCCGCGGTGACCATTTTATGTGGATGTGCCATATTGTGTAGGTTTATTACCGTTATACTTATTATGATTCTACATGGTTATCTTGCACGACTGCATAGCATATGTACCTTTGTTACTCTCTTAACTTTATACATGTCTCTACTCATTTGATGCATACATTCTATGTTATCTGCATATTGTGACTTGCCAGATCTTTAGATCTGACCCACTCTTGGTGCTTAGGTCTTGACCCCGAGTTCGAGGGCGATGCGTTCGCACTCGTTGAGGTGCCCGTAGCAGGCGACTACGGATGGGGCCGGCCGACCATGAGGTCGAGCCGGAAGGTGGAGAGCCGACACCAGCTGCAGGGGTTTGAGTGTTCTTTGTCTGGGTTTTGAGAGACATTTGTTGTGAGTTGGATAGTAATGAAAAATATGTAATTAAACTTTGATTTGTTATCTCTATACATTTAGGCTGGACATCAGCCCATCTACATTTGACATATATATGATGATACCTTATGCTTCCGCTATCTCTGTATGGCTTCCGCTTATAATACGCTTCCGCAATAATAACTGTTGTTACATATTCGTTCAAAAAGTTTAAATTGGACCTCACTGCGGACCTACGATCTTGGAAGTTCTCGGATTTTCCGGGAAGTAGCGCGCCAACTTCGGTACTTTGACGATTTTCTCGGTATCCGGAATTGGGGCGTTACAATTTTATGGTATCAGAGCGGGCAAGTCTCTAGGAAATAAAATACACTAGAAACTTTAGGACGTAGTGAGGATCTCAGTGTGGGGGTACGTATAGGGTCGATGGATCGGGTAGAATCAGTGTAGTCCTAAGTGTTGGACTTAAACTAACCTAATTTCTTTCTCTTAACAGATGTCTAGAGAAGGTTCTCCATCACATATGATACCAGCAGTCGGTAGTTTCGCCAGACTTCGAGCAGCGTTTCCAGAGGTTCTTGCAGGCCTTCCTCGTTTCCCAGGAGGCCCAGGCTTCGGCGCAGCAGCAGCAGGCCGAGGATTTTGCCCAATTCCAGACGCAAGTCTTGGACATCATGGACAGAGTGGCTCAGCCAGGCACAGCACGGCATCCGTTCGGGAGGCAGACTCGAACGTCATATTTGAGAGGTTCCTCAAAAGAGGACCCCCTGAGTTCACTGGCGCCGATGACCCGCTGGTGGCCGACGAGTGGATTGTGCGGATGGAGAAGATCTTCAAGGTCTTCGAGTTGCACCGGTCAGCAGAGAGTGCAGTTGGCCGCTTACATGTTCCGTGGAGTCGCGGAGGACTGGTGGAGGACGATTCAGCGTCATTTCGAGGCGATAGGAGACGAGATCGCTTGGACTGCATTCAGAGCGGACTTCCTTCGGAAGTTCATACCATCTCACGTCAGAGACTGCAAGCTGCGGGAATTTCAGGCGCTGGTGCAAGGCAGCATGACTGTCTACCAGTATGAGGTTCGCTTCACCCAGCTTTCTCGTTTTGCAGAGGGCTCTGATCACACCTGAGTCCGAGAGGATCCGTCGGTTCGTCGATGGGCTGAGAGATGATATTCAGTTGAGCATGTCCTGCATCGAGCTGCCCACATATGAGGAGGCTTTGAGGAGAGCTTACTGGGCAGAGGAGCGTCTGCAGCGGATAGAGGCCAGTCAGCAGCAGAGGCGAGTTAGAGCCGCCCTGGTCAGACCGCAGCCTTTGCCCATACAACAGCAGCCATTCCAGAGACAGAGGCCAGCAGGCCAGGCCAGGCAGCATCAGTATCAGCGGCAGCCTCAAGCAGCAGCAACAGCGTGGGCCCAGAGTATGCTATGACTGTGGGGAGACAGGACACATCTCCAGATTTTGCCCATTCAGAGGAGGACAGCCTCAGGCCCCGATGCTTCGCTTCCAGCACCACCGAGAGCACCAGTTCCAGCTCCACCCGTTCAGCAGATTGCACCGGCACCCCAGCCACCTCAGCAGCAGTACCGTGCCCCGCAGCAGGCACGTGGACCCCAGTAGCCCAGGGGACAGCACTACCAGAGGGGACGATACCCGAGGCCCCATGGACAGCAGCGACAACAGCAGAGACCACAGGCTGTAGGTCAGGCATTCGCACTCACACATGAGGAGGCCGAAGCTGCAGGGAACGTCGTTGAAGGTACTCTTTTCTATTTGTGATTAGATTGCTAGAGTATTGCTTGACCCTGGTGCTACACATTCCTATGTGTCTTCTGCTTTTTCATTAGTTCTTGGTGGGGTAGGAGAGGAGTTACCATACACGCTAGTTGTGTCTACGCCCGTGGGTAAGAGGGTAGTGTGTCAGACTTACCACCCCAGATGCCGAGTGCAGATCGGGGAGTGTATTATGTTTGCAGATCTGATCGTGTTACCCATGCACGACTTCGACATTATCTTGGGGATGGATTGGTTGGCCCGATATCGAGCAGTGATGGATTGCTTCGAGAAGACAGTTAGGCTCACTATCGACGGTTCAGATGCCACGATCGAGTTTGTGGGTGAGAGGAGACCACCCAGCACTAGATTGATTTCAGCATTGAAGGCAGAGAGGCTAGTGAGATCAGGTCGCGAGGGCTACATCGCATTCATCTCAGAGGACAAGAAGTCCAAGGGAGTCGAGGAGATACCAGTTGTCTGTGAGTTCCCAGATGTATTTCCCGACGAGATTCCGGGATTGCCTCCCGTCAGAGAGATCGACTTCACCATCGAGCTTGTGCCAGCACCGCACCAATTTCTAGAGCTCCTTATCGCATGGCTCCAGCAGAGCTGCGAGAGTTGAAGACCCAGTTGCAAGAGTTGATAGACAAGGGCTTCATCAGACCGAGCATGTCACCTTGGGGAGCACCTGTGCTCTTCGTGAAGAAGAAGGATGGATCGATGAGGATGTGCATCGACTACAGGCAGCTGAACCAGGCAACAGTGAAGAACAAGTATCCTCTTCCTCGGATCGACGAGCTTTTCGACCAGCTTCAGGGAGCGCAGTACTTCTCAAAGGTGGACCTGAGATCGGGATACCATCAACTGCGAGTCAGAGAGCAGGATGTGCAGAAGACAGCGTTTCGTACTCGTTACGGGCACTATGAGTTCCTTGTGATGCCGTTCGGATTGACGAATGCGCCTGGCAGTGTTCATGGCCCTGATGAACAAGATCTTCGCCCCGTACCTCGACAGCCTTTACATGTGGTGTTCATCGACGACGTGTGGTCTACTCCAAGTCCAGAGAGGAGCACGAGCAGCATTTGAGGACGTCTCTACAGTTGCTACGTGACAACCAGCTGTACGCAAGCTCAGCAAGTGCGAGTTCTGGTTAGAGCAAGTAGTCTTCCTCGGACATATCATCTCCAGAGACGGCCTAGCAGTGGATCCAGCAAAGATCGAGGCAGTAGTGAACTGGGAGAGACCGAAGAATGTTACAGAAGTTCGGAGTTTCCTTGGCTTAGCAGGCTACTACCGCAGATTTGTCAAGAGTTTCTCTTCGATTTCAGCCCCTTTGACCAAGCTGACGAGGAAGGACGTACCGTTCGTATGGACCGATGCATGCGAGGACAGCTTTCAAGAGCTGAAGGAGAGACTGACGTCAGCACCGATCTTATCTTTACCTTCTGGTACAGGCGGTTTCGTTGTCTTCACCACGATGCTTCAGGGACCGGTCTTGGTTGTGTTTTGATGCAGGAGGGCAAAGTCATTGCTTATGGATCACGCCAGCTGAAGGAACACGAGAAGAAGTATGCTACTCACGACCTGGAGCTTGCAGCAGTCGTGTTCGCACTGAAGATGTGGCGGCACTACCTCTACGGAGAGAAGTTCGAAGTCCATTCAGATCATCGCAGTTTGCAGTACCTGTTCACTCAGCATGATCTCAACAACCGTCAGAGGCGTTGGATGGAGTACATCAAGGATTACGACTTCCCTATCAAATACCATCCGGGTAAGGCGAACGTCGTAGCAGATGCTTTGAGCAGGAAGACCGCCCTAGTCAGTTTCTAGCAGCAGAGGGCGTGTGGACCGATGTCTTCAGTGACTTGGATGTCCAGTTTCAGCCGCTCAGCGACAGAGTTATGCTTGCTACCATGTCCGCATGGGAACCAGAGTTGCTTGGAGAGGTCAAGGACAGTCAACGCAGCGATCCTAAGCTTGTCAGAGTGATCGAGCAGATTGACCAGAGGCCAGAGTTCAGACTGATTGGTGGAGTACTCTACTACCAGGACAGGCTGTGTGTACCAGATATCCAGGAGCTGAAGGACCAGATCTTAGCAGATGCACACCACAGCAGATATTCGATTCACCCGGCAGCACCAAATGTATAGGAACCTGAGGAGCTACTACTGGTGGAACAACATGAAGAAAGAGATTGCAGGCTATGTGGCCAGATGTCTGACCTGTCAACAATCAAAGCCGAGCACAGAAGCCACCAGGGCTACTTCATCAGCTCGAGATACCTCAGTGGAAGTGGGAACACATCACCATGGATTTTATTGCAGGACTTCCAGCTACCAGGAGACGCAGTGATGGCATTTGGGTGATCGTGGACAGGCTGACCAAGTCAGCTCACTTCTTGCCAGTGTCGATGAGAGCAGGACTCGACGTCCTTGCTAAGCTGTATGTGGATAAGATCGTCTCTTTGCACGGAGTTCCAGCTTCGATTGTTTCAGACCGAGATCCACGCTTCACTTCTCACTTTTGGGATAGTCTTCAGCGAGCTTTGGGTACCAAGTTGAGCTTCAGCACAGCCTATCATCCTCAGACAGACGGACAGACAGCGCACCAACCAGACCTTGGAGGATATGTTGCGA